>JASVEL010004800.1:0-231960 GCA_032618575.1 Nicotiana noctiflora
AAGCCATTTCAAAGCTTTTGCGTATTTCACTTATCCGAGTGGTACCTTTCTTCTTGCACAATTAAACATGCACCTCGCTTTCAACAAAAGAACATTTTACCGCCTGAAAAAGTGGTTGGCTTGCGGCCCTGGTTATCTTCATTACTGCTTCGGATCGTTTCCCATTTTCATCGATGACGTTTGCTACCAATCAGTTTCTTTGGCGACTTCCTTTTCAAACTGATTCGGTTCATTCCGTAATTCCATGGGATTTTCCGTGGGTTCCGTCCTTCTCGCCTTGTTCCGTCTTCTAAGACCTTAACCTTTGATTTGCCATTTCCGGGCTAGAAACTCTTTTCCTTTGGAAACAACCGATCATTACGATCCAATCGTGGATTGTAACAATACACCACTGAGGGCTGTTTTTCTTTTCTTCTTTACCAGGCGGAGTCCTGTAAAACCGGTCCCGTCACCTTCCTTTGTAATATTTTCAGAATTAAAATTAAACCGAAAGGGATTCAAAGAAGAATAATGAATCAAAGAATGGAAAAATGTATCAAAGATAACAGAGTCCATTTCGGCGGAGTGAAAAGTAAGGACTTATCTCGAGGTATACGCCGATATTTAACCAACATGGACACGCTTCCTCGACTAGATGCTTGATCGTCACAAAACCCCCATTTTCTACGAACCAAAACGGGTCTATATTTCGAGCCAAGCGTAGCCGTGCCGAACCACTCGCTGAACAAACTTTTTGGCCGACAGCGCCTTTTGCGAGTTTTCGCCAATCGACCTCTCTCACTTTCTTACCATCGCGCATGGCACTCTTTTAAGTAGTTTCTTACCAACAAAGCTCTTCATTTTGTATTTCTCTACTTCCATCGCCTCATGTATGGTGCATGTTTTCACCAATAAGACTCTCTCATTTTTTATTTATCTACTTCCATCGTCTTATGGTGCCCGAAGGTTTTCACCAATAAGACTCTCTCATTTTATTTCTTTTTCATTCCAGGAACTTTCGGATCGGAACAATGATGTTTTCACAACTTCCAATCGATCTTGAAGGACTTGTAGTCGGTTCGGGTAACAAGAATCGTAAACAAAATTACAACTTTCGAATCATCTCGACCTACGGGATCTCAAACCGAAAATATCATCTCGCCCAAGCTCATTCTTTGGGAAACCGGGATTTTTGATTTGGCGTGACCGAACCCTCAAGGAGAGGTTGCTCACGTATCCTTTCTGATCTGTTGCGCAACATAGTTCGTGAAATTTGTTTTTTTTTTTTTTTTCAGGTTCGTTGGATTGAAGGTAGCCAAAGAAAGGTAACCCGCCCAAAGGGTTTACAAAAAGTTTGGGTAGCGGGAACAAAATCCTTCAATCATTTCGACCTTCGCTAGGACCTCATGAACAAGAGTTCGTACATAATACCTATTCACACATCCGTATTCACAAATGCGTCAGATCTTTTCCTTCCATGTCTCCCAAGTATAACGCTTCTCGCGCATCTTCCCGATGACTATGGTCCTTTCTGAACATAGAGCGAATTTTTCCTTTCGTCTTCATGACGTGGAAGAATGTTGTCTTAAAACCAACTCGACTCACTGAAATTTCTCGTCGTACTTTCTTGTTAGGTAAGCACGAGCCATTCTTTGTCGGTACAGTTGTCCATGACAGAATCGCACCCATTCGCTTACAGATCAAAGTTAATCGTTCCAAACTAGTCTTGAACCACTCGTTGTCATTCACCTTCTCGTCTGTCAATAATGTCGTAGCGTCAGGAATTTCACCTCTCACCAGCATCACACCGGCCCATAGACTCAGCGGTATGGAGTTGTTCCAATCGACGCGTGCCGATCAGAAGATACGCAGCATCCCAAAGAAAGCTGACCCGTAATTGTTCATGCCATTGTCTAAAACTTTGGATGTCTTTCTGAAAATCTTCTTAATGTTTTTGTTCGATGCTTCCACGGCACCGTTGGCTTTGGGCCGATAAGGGGTGGAGTTCCTACGCGTTATTTTGAATTGCTCGCATATTTCCCATCAAACGACTGCTTCAAATTGCGCAAGATTGTCTCGTTACGATAGTTGGCGGTATACCAAAACGACGATAAGATTCTGAGGTACGAAACCACCATGCCTTTCGGTGGATCGATTTTATAGTCGATATTCAACCCATTTTCGCGTAAGTAATCGACAGCCACTAGTACGAACGCTGTCCATTCGAGGCTTTCGATCAATTCCAAGACGATGACATCCATTCCTCAAGTCGACAAACGTGCACCGACATGCGATACATGATTTCGCTTTCACTTGAGGTGCATGAACCGCATCTCCACGTACTCGATATCGATGACATTTTCGACAAACCGAAACAATCTTCTCCACGGTCATCCAATAATAACCTGCTCGACGCTTCTTTGCTAAGACATACCCATTCATACGAGGCCCGCATACCCTCGCACGTACTTCGCGGTACGATTCTTCCCCGCTTCTACGCATCAACACATCTTAAAAGGTTAAGATCCGGGTTCTTTTGTACACGACCTCGCCGCTCAAAAAAGAAACCCACCTGCATGTCTCCTAACGGTCCTCTTTGATCTCTAGTAGATGTTCGGGGTATTCTTCATGCTCGTAATCTCCCGATATCGTAATAGCCGCACGGCGTCGACGCTCATTCCTTCGATCGTATGTGCAATAATCGTGGCTTTCCCCGATTCGAACCGGGCGGATTGACACGCGGCGTCGTCTCGACAGGCAAAGACCGGGGCTGGTGCCGCGGCCGTCGCCCAGTTCATCAGGACATCGCGGACATACCCGAACCTCTATCGAGCAAATCGTTGCCGGGAATGTTCGACGCGCTCGTCGTCAGCGGGAGCAGTTTAACGTCTCGAGCTTCCCATTCACCTCGAGATCGCTTTTGATAACCAGATCTCGAATCTCCCACGTATCAACAAATCTTCGACACTCTGATCAATTGCCATGTTCATCCCATGATACAAGCTTCATACTCAACCGTATTGTTCGTGCAAAAGAACGGAGCCTAGCCGTGGCTAATGCTGGCCAGCAGGAGAGACCAAGATTGCCCCAATCCCTATACCTTTAGCGTTTACCGCCCCATCGAAGAATATTTTCCAAGCATGACTGTGACTGCTTCTGTTACATTTACCTCCTCATCTCGAAAGTAGGTATTCAATGGTCGATACTTCGTCGACCCAAGCTGACTAAACTGTCTGCAATGCTCGGGCCTTCTCACGGTGCCGAGTTGATATAGATCATGTCAAACCCCACGTGAAAGGCGATTCGCCACTTCGCCAATCTTCCGGGGGGTCGGTTTCTGAATATGTACTTTAAAGGATCCAACCGAGCAACGAGAGCGAGTCGCGGGCATTGGGTGAGGCAAGTCTCGCTTTCGAGCTACCCAAGTTAAAGACAACACGTTCTTCCAGCAGAAAGTGTACTCGACCTCATAACTAGTGAATTTCTTGCTCGGGTAGTAAATCGCCTGCTCTTTCTCCGTCGATCACGTCGTGTCCGAGAACAACCAAAAGAGTTTTCCAAGACCGTAACACAAGAACAGGCCCCTCGGCTCGCGGACTAAGATCGCAGTAGTGGTTTGACAAATATTCTCGATCTGGCAAAGCGCTGTGCATTCGCGTGTCCATTCGATCACAGCTGTCATCATCAACTGAATATGGGTTCTACACAGCGGAAGTAATCGAGCGACTGAACCCACCGATGTAGTTTAGTCGGGCTTAGAAGACTCATTACATCTTCTTTGTTCTGGGATAAATCCCCGATGGATTTTATCTTTGTGGATCTAATTCAATACCCTCCGACTCACTATGAACCCCAAACTTTCCTGATGGAACTCTGAACGTGCATTTGGCCGGATTGAGCTTGATATCATATCTTCGCAACCTCTCAAAGAATTTCCTCAAGTCTCGCACACGATCGCCTTGAGTTCTGGATTTGATGATCACATCGTCCACGTACACCTCTATTTCCTGATGCATCATGTCGTGGAAATGGCAGTCATAGCTCTCATGTACGTTGCTCCCGCATTTTTCAAACCGAATGGCATGACTCTGTAACAAGTAAGTGCCCCAAGGTGTGGTAAAAGCAGTCTTCTCGATGCCCTCTTCATCCATCAACACTGGATGATATCTCGCATAACAATCCACAAACGATCGTATCTGCGTTAGCAGCACAGTTATCACGCGAAGATCGATGTATCGCCAGAGGCTTAAAGCTTATCTTTAGACTCGCTTATTCAAATCTGTAGTCATACACATACTCGAGTTTTTCCGTCCTTGTTTGCAACATTAGCCAACCACGCGGTGTATTGTATCACTCGAATTACCCCCGTTTTCAACCGCGTAGTGATTTCTTCTTTGATTTTTATCACCGATGTCCGGGCCTTTGAACTTCGTTGCACCGGGCGACAAGTGTGCAGATTGGTACATCTTGCTAGCACCACTAAATCCCACTCTCCTGAATCCTCGGCATATCATCGTAAAGACTACGAAACACGGCTTCTAAATTCAAACAGAGTCAGTTATCGCATCTCGTGTTTTCTCATCCGTGCTGGATGCTTATCTGGTCTCTCTGACTCTTCATCGGTCTCCCAAATTAACCTGTGCATGTCATTCAAGTTTACTTAGGTTTATTCTCGAAATGTTCCAATTCTCGATTTATTTCCCTAAAAGCCTCATCTTCATCGTATTACGGTTCTTGGTTCATTATTTCCAGATTAGGTGCGCGCGGATTTGTAGTCCAGACACCTAAAGATGTCATGTTATTTAAAGCGCATTATTAGAACTGAAAAGGAAATAATAGATAACAAAATTAGAAAGAGTGCAAAAGTGGGAAATATTTATTTTATTTTCTTGAAATTTTTGAAAACAAACAAATTACATCGGGGAAACCAAAAGTATAAAGAAACAAAGAAAAGATCCAAGTTCGTATCCTCGTAAGTAACTCGTGATGCAGAAAACGGACAAAAGACAAATCTAGGTCAGAACTCCCGCCCACGGGGAAGCGGCAGTGGCTTTCCAATTTGCAATTTAGCTTCAGTAGCCTCTACACACAAAGACCCTCACGCCGCGTTGTTCCTTCCTCCCGATCGGACCATATTAACATCATAGAGCATTTGCCTCACGGCCCCACATATGTCTTCAATTTCCTCCGCTGTAAAGACCTCGTCTTCTTCTTCTTCACCGTACCTTGGTCGGACAATGGTACAGATGCGGCAATGGTTGCGGCACAACCCATCCTTTCTCCTTTCTCTTTTCGCCCATCTTTCATCTTCGTGCTGGTCGAGCAGCTCCACCTCGGAAAACTCTTTTCAGCTGTACAGTTATCAAACTTTTCTGTCGACTCCTTGGTAGGGATTTTCCAAACCTTTCTCATGTCGGAAGCCCATGTTTAATCATTTTTCTGCCACCACGACGGAGGCATTGTAATAAAGGTCGAGATAGGTTCCCTTCTTCGTCGTTGATCCGCCACAGTATACACCGAAAGCTTGATAGACAATGTTTTCGCTTCCCGCTTCCGCTTACAAGCAAGGGATGGATTTCGATAAATTGATTGCTCATCTTCCCACGTGACCACGATCTCTCGTCCTCGGCTACAAATTTCAACATCCACCGAGGTAGGCACAGCCCAACGCCACATGAATCCATGTCTTCCTAGAAGAAATTGTAAGGTGACCATATCCAAGACTTGGAATGTCACTGTTCCACCGGGCCGATGGTCATAATTACATCAATCTCTCCGACGCATTCTTTTCCATCAAATGCTCGCACACATATATTGTTGTTCGAATCCTTTCCTCCGATTCCCTATGCGTGCCTAAAGCGGAAATGGCCGGCATATGTCTACCCCTTCAACCCCCATCAACCATGACCCTCTTCATAGTAGCCTTTCGCTGGCGGATACTAAACGCAAGCTTTATTGCGCACCTTCTGCGCAGCAACCGCCCATCAAGGAAATCTGATTGGATCGCAAGAATCTTTCGTCATTCTTTCGTTGTTCTGACTGAAGTCTCAATAGGCACGTATGCCTCATTCAAGATTTTAGCAAAACCTTTTGATGTTCAGAGACTTCATTAAAAGGGACAACATCGACACCTGCTCCGGGCATTTACGCAGTTGGTTTATCACCTCATAATCAGGCATTTGCATCTTTTGAAAAACTCTTCAGCACTTACAGGTTTCTTTCACGGGAAACACCTTTGTGTGGCGTTATTTACCTCCATGTGAAATATTTAGTTCCATCCGGAATGAATTTCCCACTGATCTTTTTCCCTTTGCGCGCAATGTTGTTCGCTGGTACTCCGTAATGCCGCACGGATTCGTCATCGTTTTTGTTGCACGCGCACAACCACATGGTTCATCCGTCTTCGGCCACATAAGTTCCCTTTCGTACATCAATGCTTTCTTTAAACGGAACTTCGTGGTGCACTGGACAATGGTTTTTCCCACTTCATCCTCGCGCAGGTAAAGCGACTTCCGCCTTCGAGACGACGCTTAATTCAATTCAATGTTTTTGATTTAGTTTCGCGAGGCTTCAACCTTTTTCCCCCATTTTCTCTCGTTTCGTGGCAGCCTCGGACGTCCACGCGGTCTATCTTCTTCAAACCGCTTCGTTCGGTCAAAATTTGGTGGTCACAAATCATCCCAATCACCATTCGTCGCTGGCCGCATGGGTCGGTAATGTGCGTTGTTTGTCTCATCTGGGATACCCTCCGATTGGACTACGATCCTCCCGATTGATCAATTCTTGCATTGCCTTTAATGTCCAACAATTGTCGCATTTCGTCCTTCAACACCGAACGACATCGCACGTGATATCCCCTCCTGGCAGGTAGCAAGAGTCCGGATTCTCGCCGCTTCATTAAAGCGCAACAGGTTTTTGCCCCAGCCGGGAAAGAGAGTGAACACCGTCCTCAACCTGCAGCTTGTTTGGCCTCGGGCCACCGCCGCGAGCCAGTATACTCGGTTGCATTATACCGTGCTCGGGGCGAGGTTGTGCTTTCCGGGAACCAGGCGATCTCCGCCGCGGTTGCCGGCGTCGGCCGTGCTCGAGGTCAATGTTCGGCGACCGAGACAGGCGAGGCGGCGATGAGCAAGCCGGCGCCGTGATGCGTGACAATAACTGCCGGTCCGTCCGAGAACACCGCCTTTAGGTTCGATATCTCGATCTTCACCGCCGCGACGCGTATTCTTCTTCTTCGTGCACATCCTCCGCATCCGCTCGAATGGCTTGCGGTGTTGCTTCCGAACGGTCGCTCGTTCAAATTCGCCCTGTTTTCAAGCCATTTTCTACCATTTCTCCGATCTTGATAGCTTCGGCGAAAGGTTTTCCCATCGCCGACATCATATTTTGAAAGTAATCGGGCTCTTGAGCTTGGAGAAAAGTCGTGACCATTTCAATTTCGTCCATGGGGGGTTTCACCCTGGACGCTTGCTCTCGCCACTTGATGGCATATTCTCCGAAGCTTTCTGAGGGCTTCTTTTTTAAGTTCGATAGAGAATTCCCTGTCCGGCGCAATATCGATGTTGTATTGGAATTGTTTTACAAAATCTCTGGCCAGATCATCCCAGATGTGCCATCGAGATATGTCTTGATCCATGTACCATTCGGATGCTATTCCAACCAAACTTTCTCCGAAGTACGCCATCAACAATTCTTCCCTGCCGCCGGCACCCCTCAATTGATTGCAGTATTTCTTCAAATGAGCGATGGGGTCGCCATGTCCATCGTACTTTTCGAACTTTGGTGTTTTAAAACCTGATGGCAAATGGACGTGCGGGAACATGCACAGATCGGCGTAAGATACACTCTTCTGTCCACTCAGACCTTGCATGTTCTTAAAGCTTTGTTCCAAACTCCTCATTCTTTTTGCCATCTCATCCTGCTCGGGGGTCTTTGGATTTTGGCTCGGTAGGAACTCATATCGAGGTGGCTGAGAATATGTATTGGCTGCAACCTGGGTATGGTCCCGTGTGAGCGGTGGTGCTGGGAATGTAAAGGATGAGGAGTCGAAGAAAGGAGCATGTGCGGTGGGGTGCGTTGTGATTGGAACTGGCAATTCAACGGACGTTCTTGCAGATGTATCATGTGGTGCTACCCGAGGATGGGATGTGGAGGGTGATTCAGAGAGGTTTGTAGCATTGGAATACCCGAACAGAGTAGGCGGGTAATTGATGGGGGTATTTGTAATACCGCTTGACCTGAGAAGAATTTCAGGGAACCCGGGGACCGGACTCGGGGGCTCTTTCCCGTTGTTCCAATCGTCCAACATCTCGAGCATGCGGCAACGCAGCATTCTATTCTCTTCCAAAGCTGCCGACTCGGTAGCCGGGATGGTTGTCAATGAGCTTTCCTCTGAAACGGGAATGGTTGCTAAAGGCATTTCTGAAGACATGTCGGCACCCTTTTTTGATCTAGTGAAATAGGAATGAGTACTCTCAGGCTGCCGAACTTTTCCTTTGGACCTTGTGAAGTACGAATGTGGTGCCGGATTACCGCAAAGTCAACCACTTTTACTAAAACCTGGATTTCAGCAAACAAACGGTTAGTCTGAAACAACATAACAAATAAGTAATCTCACGTTGGGTGTGATGCACTTATACAGGTGACAATGTTGCTACATGTATTCGTTTGCGATGCGTCATTCCGGTTTGTATTTTCTTTCGCTTTCATCTTTCATCGATCTTCTTTTTCTCTTAACTTCTTTCCCCCCCCCCCCCCTTTTTTTTCATTTTTATTTTTATTTATTTATTTTTTAGTGATGGTCGAATCTTATGTGGATTGCCTACGTATCATGTCCCCGCATGAATCAGACCGGGCGTAGTTCGGAAATAATAGACATAAGATGAAGTGTTCATGAATTTTATTTCAACAAACTTAAAACTTGAAACACTTGCAAAATACAGCAATGGAGAAAAACTTGTAAAAGGACAAACGGACTCTAAAACAAAAGACTCTCCTAAGCATGTTCCAAAGCCTCGAATCTTTGCGCCCGGGGGGCGTTGTCTGGCCTTGCTGCAGTTCTTGGGGTGAGATCTTTCTGTATACTTTCCAATTCTGCCATGACTTGGTGGACACATTCCATGATTGAAGAAAAGAGGGCAGGCCGAGGTACTCGTTCGCAGTTCAAACACCTCATAGTAATGTAGTGCCCGATCTCATTGATCCTGGTTCTGATTATGTCCTTTTCTCTGAGCAGCTGCCCTATGTGCCTGTTCTTTGCCCCTAATACTTGAGAGTTGCCGGAGACATGGTCCAAGAGCCTATCTATTTGTCTTTCCATCCGTGCCATCAAGTTGTGACAACGGTCTCTATCTGCTTTAGCATCCCGGACTTGCCTGAGAGTTCGCTCTTTAAGAGTGTCATTTGCTTTTCTCAAATCAACGATGATCGCATCATAGTCTTTCTCTACTTGTTGTAGACGGAGTGCTTCTTGGTGGGCCGCTCTCTTCCATTTTGTTCGGACTGCAACCAAAGCCGCTTTTGCCTTCTCCAAGTCTTCGTGGTGTTCAAAGGCTTTCCTTTCCAAATCGTTTATCAGCATCTGATCACTCCGACTCCTCCTTGACCTTTCTGCGGCCAATTGCATCTCTTGAATTTGAGTTTGGAGTGCTTCTCTTTCTTGCTCCCAACCGGCCCTTTCCCGATCGAAGTCAACCTGTTGTATGTCCATGGCCGCTTCCAGGATTCCTTTGTCTTCTTTTAAAGTGTTGATGCAAGATTGGAAATTTTGTGCTCTCTCATGCTCAACCTCCCTAACTCTGGCTTCTATTTCTCTCTCCCAATCGACGGCATACTTCACTGACCTTTCTGACCTTTGCTCTGGTATTGGTTAGTTATGGAACCATTCAAGATTAGCGAGACTCACTTCTCCCCGTTCCCGATCGACAACCATTTCGTTGATGTCGGAGAGTCGACTACCGAACCACACCTTCTGTGCATAAGTCTCCCTCGGGGTCTCTTCTGTCACAAATTCCCATACAAATGATCGCATATCCTCAATTGGGGCCTTTTTCTGTTCTCTTCCCAGCTGCCGCATGACACGTAGCGGGGCATATGGTTGGAAACCCCCGAAACCCATTAATATGTAGAATGGGCGGTATGTCGACATATGCATGATTTTGGCGGAAGGGAACCAATAATAATTCCAGGTAAGTTGATCTGCTCTCAAAGAGTTGAGAAGTTCTTGCCAAGTCCTCAAGTCTTCCGGAAGGTTACAACGGGCGGCTCTGTTTGTATGACAACGAATATAATTCAGCCAATCTGTGTTGAAGTTTATCACAATTGGGTGATGATAGAGATGTTCTACAAACCACATTTGTAATAAAATATTGCAACCCTCAAAATAGTCTTGTCCTTCTTGGCACCGAGTTAAGGCCCGGAAGATGTCTCCTAGTATCATCGGAAGAACAGTGTGTTCCTCGTTACTCTGTAGATATGAGACCACCGCAGCTAAACGGATTCTGATGCGTCCACCACGTTCGGGAAAAACCATGGTTCCCAAAAAGCGATCATGAAAGCATAGATTCTTAAATCTCCCCAGGCGTCATAATTTAGCTGGTTAACAAATTCGACGTTTGAGAATTTCCCAAACCCTTCCTTATCACCAAATCTGTCGTAGAGATAATCTAGTGGCACCCAACCGTTCTCCGGACAACCGAGGGGAACCCGCCGGAGACATAGCTTTTTCAAGAAGTTATTCACACTCATCTGCCTAGGAGCTGCAGGTCTCATCTTGTGCAAATCTCTTCCGAGCCCTGTGAGTCCGCCCAATTCTTCCAAAGTGGGTGTCATTTCACAATCCCGAAATTTGAACACATTGCTTGTTGAGTCCCAAAAACTCACTAAAGCTCTGATCACATTTTTATCCGGTTTTATCATCATGATGTCCGGAAGAAATTTGAGGTGCTTGTGAACTTGATTTCTTTCCCAAGCTGAAAAACTAGTCCACCATTTACGGAGCCGATCCGGGGTTTTGTCCTGGACCATGAACATAGGTGGCATTTCGTCTCTCACCCTTTTTTGGCCGATTCGTTGCGAGGAAGTCATGCTCATCCTAGAAAAGATAAAAAATGGATTTAAGATTTTTTTTTTTCAAAATTTTTATTTTTTATTTTTTATTATATATATAAAAACGAATCTTGTTAATACGGCCTTTCAGCATTTGAAGAAGATTTGAAGGCTGTATAACAGGATACCAGTGTGATGTCTATATTCCGTTTTGCAAAATTAGTCCTCCGGCGCCCCTTTTGAGGCGTTTGGCTATTTTTGCAAAATTTCCTAACTCTCGACAAAAATCCTAATTCTAATATTTTTATTATTGTTTTCCTTAAAAAAAATCAGTATTAGTTGAGCCCGATATGGGTTGCCTACGTATCTCATTTTTGGTGAGAATCAAACTTGCGTAGGTCGAACATAAAAGAACTAAACCATTTTAAGAAAAGAAAACAAACTGTTTTTAAACAGCATTTCTAAAACAAATTATTTTCAAAGGAACTAAGAAAATTTATTTGGAAATTTATTTTTGCATTTTTTCAGAATTTGTTTTTTTTTTTTTTAAAAGAACTAACTATTTTTCGTAAAATTAAGAGAATTTATTTGGAAAATTTTTTGTATTTTTCAGAAATTATTTTCAAAGAACTAACTATTTTCATAAAATTAAGAAAATTTAGTTTGAATTTTTTTTTTTTTTTTTTTTTTTTTTTTTTTTTTTTTTTTTTTTTTTTTTTTTAACTATTTTCATAAAATTATTTTAACTATATACCCTGACGTTTTCCACTTCTTCCTCTTTTTAACAAACCGGTCGGCATGTAAGATCGAAACAAATAAATGCACACAAAAAGATGCAACAAGTTGGTCTTTTTGTTTCGGGTACACCTGTCCTAGACAGGCCCAACCCCTGTGTTGAGCCTCCTAAGTCAAATATGCACATGATGCAAATAAACGTTCCTATCGGGGATCCGGCATAAGGTCTTGTTATTCTAAGTCATCATCCTGTCGGAAAAGTGTCTAGACCGGCTTTAACTCGAGCGGACAACTCGAGCCGAAGAGTGTCAGTGCACCGGTAGCATGGCTTTCCGGCTTAATTGACAAAACTCTTCGCCTAAACATGTGTGACTACAAAATCCTTCACCGGGTGCCAAGCACCACAGCTATCTTGAGAGAAACGGGCTATGTCCAGCAAATGCCCGGTATTGTATTTCAAAAGACTCAAAAGAAAAAAAAAATGGGTATCGGCACAATTTATATACAGTTCACAAAATATCAAAGCGGTAAAGCGACATTTAGCATATCAAATATAAACATGTAATAAAATCGGATAATAAATAAGCCAAATAAAATAATTATTCAAAGCTCGAATTCTTAAACCCTGAACCAGTGGTTCTGGGTTTGTATTCCCCAGCAGAGTCGCCAGAGCTGTCACACCTCCTTTTGGCGCGCCTACCCCGAAGGATAAACGTACAAGGGAGTTTTTTCCAATTTAAGTGACAATATTCGAAACGGGATTATTTTATTTATTTCAGAGTCGCCACTTGGAATAAATTATGGTGTCCCAAGTCACCGATTTATTTAAATCCCGAATCGAGGAAAATTACGACTTTTCAAATGAAGTCTGCGGACCAGAAATTCTAAGTAAGGAATTCTGTTGACCCGAGGGAAGGTGTTAGGCACCCCCGGATCCCGTGGTTCTAGCACGGTCGCTTCAATTATTCTAAATGGCTAAAATTAATCTGATTTTAAAAATGTTTATAAATTATATGCTCTAATTAAACTTCAAACCGCTCTTTTAATTTTGAAACCGGACCCAAAGAAAACAAAAACTAATTACAAATGGACTTGGATTTTTGACAAATATAAAAAAAAGTATCCGAATTACTTACTTTGAAACTATGCTGATTAGAAAAAAAAACATTGTAAAAAAAACTAAACTAAAAAAAATCAATTTATTTAACATGATATCTCTTAAAATTATTTCCAATTAAAGAATCATACCAAATGATATATTATTTCCTAGCTTTGATTTATGGCCGGAGATTGAATGACAAGATATAAGCTAACGGAAAATTGATCAAAATATGCGAAATAGAAATAATTCAAATTGATCCAATTATTAAAAAGTAAGATTGCTTACTATCCTTAATCCGATGTTAATTAGCGAAAGCAAGACTATGCGATTAAAATCGATCTAACATTGGCATCTAAAACCCGGGCTAACTTATCTTGTCTACTTAAGTATAAACAGATTTCAGGGGAAAATCAAGTGAAGAAATTCAATAATGATTCAAAATACCTTGCATTAATAATTAACATCAACCAAATTAATACCTTAAACATGCTTAAATTACTTGATTTTAACAAATTACCGATTTAACATATCAAGGAAAATCTCAATCCGTATTGGCTAGTTTTACTTGCATGGATCTAAATATATGCTAACAAAAATAGAAACTAGTTAAACATAACGAAAACTAAACGATAGTCTAAAAATAAATCAAGATTACAATACAAGCCTAACGGATTTTATTTCGAATTATTCATAACGAAAGTAAGAACTAAATAGACATACATAACGGTGCACGCTCTTAAACCCTTAATGCCTAACAGTACAATCCTCAACATAACTAACACCCCCCTAATTTAATGGATATCTAACAAAATTATTCATATGATGGCTTCGTGGCGATATTCAAAACATTCTTTCATTTCGTTTTCAGTAAAAGAATAGACAGCCCATAGATGTGTACCTGGAATTTCAAGCAAGAAAAATGGAAGAGAAAATCAGTAGGCAGCTCCAAACAGAACAAACAACAACAGGAACAGTAGCTAGCGCAGGTTCAAGAATCCGAGAGTACAACAACCAAAACACCAAATCCCAGGGATGTTTTGACGAACCAAAACAAAGAAACCAGAAACAACCAGAAAGAAACAACAGAACAAGTTTGGCGAAGAAAACTAGATGTGTTTTCAAACTGAAACAAACAAAACAAGTTTTGTTTTCAACTAAAAGACTGCTGGATGTGTTGAAATCAGTGGAAAATTTAGTTTTCAAATGTGTCTAGAGTATCTTTTCTGTGTGTTCAAAGTGTTACCAGAGAGTGTGTCTGTGTGTGTGTGTTCACTGTTGTTTACAATCAGAGAGACAATCAGAGAGTATTATCAAAGAGTATATAGAGTATATCACTGTCTCTTTGTGTGTGAAAATAGTGTGTATGAAGACAGTGGGTGTGTGAAAACAGTGTGTGTATCAGAAGAGTATATCACTGTGTTTGTGTGTCTGTTTTTCTGCTCTCAAACGTGTGCTCTCTCCCCTCTGTTTTCCAGTGCCTCTTTCTTTTATAGGCAAAGAAAACAATCCTCAAAACCTGTCAAATATTCCTTGCACATGCCTCTCTTTGAATCTCTAAATCATCCTCCCATGTGCCTTTGATTTTCCAGCTCTAAAGAGCATTCACAAGGGTTTAATACACTAAGAACTATCATGACAACTCTCTGTCCAGTCCTATTTTTAAAATGAAAAGGTGTATTGGCAAGCCTGTTCTTTCTGTTCAAAACATGTGACATAGTTCCCATGTGCACTACACCTCTTAGACAAACTATCTGTTGGCTTTCAGATTTTAAGTTAAAAATCCAACACAGCTATATCCAATTCAATAAACTAACAGAATCAATCAACAGAATCAAGCAAACAAAAGAATAGTTCAATTCAAACCAACATGAATCAATCTGCCCGGGATTCTCAAACAATAATTCCGTGAATTTAAACAACAACATTCGTTGAGTCGAATCACAATATGTGCGATTGACATTCAAACAAACACAGGAACAGTGAATCGGGAAATCTCGGCCAATGCCGGACTTGTGCTCTAATGTTCTAACAAACGAACCTACGAATCTAATCGACGACATTCAATAGTCGATTACAACAAACACAATAAATAACACCCAATCGATGAACAAATTTTCATTTATTTAAGCCCTTAGGCCGAGAGAGAAGAAAAAATCCAAGAAGCAAGAATGTTATTCGACTTCAATAATCGACTCGAATACACACACTTATCAATGAACAACAATCAATCAATTACGATAATCAATCTCAAAAAAAACAGTGAGTCAAGCAAATTCTCGGCTAGAAAAGTCCAAAATGAAGAATTGGCTATTCGACGAAGTATCGAATCGAGTTCTTATTTTATAGCGACATCATTCATAGCAATCAATCAGAAACAACCAATCGACCAAATAAAACGGTCCCAAGAGATGAAGAAAAACAGAGAATTGATGAAATTACAACAAAATCAATAACAAACGAAAAACCATTAAAGCGAATGAGTATAATTAAACAAAAATAGAGAAGAAACTCAAAGAAATACCTTGAAACAAAAGAAACGGAGACTCGGCCGACTTGGGTCTCGTTCATTCGAGGTCGAAAGGACCTTAATTGAAATGTTTTCAAATGAAAACAATCCAATTAAGGTCTATTAGACCCCAATTCCCCTTTGAATTTAAACGAAAAATCCCTAATTCAAATCTAGGGTTCTTGAACTTTGGTTTTGGGGCTCGACGACTTCCGGCCAGATTCGAATCAAACTAACGGGGGTTTGATGATTAGGGAGGTCAGGGGAATGTTCGGGGTGAGTTCGGACTCGATTGGGGTTGGTTTCAATTTTGTTCAAACCTTCGAAAGAAGATTCGAGACCATGTAAGTTGATTCGAAGCAAATGGTTAGTATATTAGGCTTGAGGGTGGCTAGGTGGTTTCAAAGGTATTAGTTTGGGTGGTCGGCGACGCCGTGCCGCCGGGTTTTGGGCGTGGGGGTAGCCCGGCGGCGGCTAGGGTTCTTGGGGTGTTTGAGTCGTCTCTTAGAGACGATGGGGGGGGGGTGAAATGAGCGTTACATGGGGTTTGGGGGGGTTTGACACATTAAAATTGAAATAATCAATCTCAACCGTTAGATTAAAAAATCCAACGGCTGTGATCGATTTGTCAAATGAGATGGGGATGGGGCAGACGGGTATTGGGTCTTTATTGGGCCTTGGATTAATTTGGTCTAGTTTTTGGTGTTTGGGCTTGGGAAAAACAATGGCCTGGTCCGATTCTAAATTTCTTCTCTTTTATTTTATTTTCTTTTCATTTTATTTTCTAAAAAAAATAAAAATACAAACCTAAATTTAAACTTGACTAGTTTATCCTACAAGTATTAATTAAATCTAAGTAGTATTTATCACAAATAATTAAATATCCAATTAAAAGAAAAATCACACAATTAGACATTAAAGACTAAAAAAAAGCAAAAAATACATATTTTTGTGATTTTATTTTGTAAAAATAAACTTAAACTACCCCTAATTGCAAAGTCCCACAAAAATGTAAATATGACCTATTTTTGTATTTTTATTAATTTAAACACATATAATCATGCATATACAAATGCAAACAATTACCAAAAATAACACGAAAATTCACTAAAACACACATCGTAAAAAATAGACAATTTTTATTTTGATTTTGTGGAAGTAATTCATGTTAGGCAAAAATCACGTGCTCACATATAGTATTACCTAATAATGAGCGGAGAAAAGTTCGGGTTAGACGTGAGCAGTAGGAATTTATTTAGGGAATAAGTCAAGTTGAATAGGCGCGGTAGGTGAAGCTAAATTTCGAGCCCCAATATACCAATTATCCGACCTCCCCAAATACTATATATAAGAAACTTAGTGTATTCATTATTTCTGGGAAGGTTTTGTACTATATTTCTCAACCCACTCCCAACCATACTGTACCCATAACAAAAAGGCAGAAAATCTCAACTCCGCTTTATTTACAAGGTAAAATTTAGTTAACTCCATTGATATTATGTGTATTTCATTTCACGAGGCCGAGAAAAACTAGAATAAATGTTAATGATAGGTACTTAACATGGAAAGTAGGTGGCCGATCATATTCATAGTGGATAATTGAAAATGAATTTTTATCTAATAATGTATCCATAAGTTCGTAATCTCGATCAGTTATTATAGAGAAGTTTTTGGAATTCATTTCAGGGAATTGTAACGGTTGATCAACGATGAAGATCGAGGTGAAAGAATCAACGATGGTAAAGCCGGCGACGGAGACGCCGCAACAGAGGCTGTGGAACTCTAATGTGGATTTGGTGGTGCCGAATTTCCACACGCCTAGTGTTTACTTTTACAGGCCGACGGGATCCCCAAATTTCTTCGACGGAAAGGTGCTTAAAGAAGCTCTAAGCAAAGCGCTTGTGCCGTTTTATCCTATGGCTGGGAGACTGTGTAGGGACGAAGATGGTCGTATTGAGATTGACTGTAAAGGTCAGGGGGTGCTTTTTGTGGAAGCTGAGTCGGATGGTGTGGTGGATGATTTTGGTGATTTTGCACCGACCTTGGAACTCCGTCAACTCATCCCCGCCGTTGATTACTCACAAGGAATTCAATCTTATGCTCTCTTAGTGTTGCAGGTACGTTTTTGGTTACCATGAATTCTTACCTTTGAATATATTCTGTGTGTATCATAATTGGCTAAATGTTAAATCCATAAGTTTCTATTAAAAATAATATGGTTATATGTTGGAATGGATAAAACTGCTCTTTCCTTAACCAAAGTATCGAATTCGAGCTCGAGTATTGAAAAGTTTCTTGGTTGGGAGCGCTTTCCCTGAATGTGACCTTATACAACGTAATTTGAATATAATCGGACTCTATAACGAACACCGGACAAAAACAAAGAAAAAAATAATTGAATATGAACACAGGCACGCAAATAAATTATTTTGTCCGCCTTTTTTCGTTTCTTGAAAGGTCAAAACTCAAAAGCAACAGGCAAAACAGCCGCAAGGAAGTACTTGCTTCCGTTTCAATTTACGTTCTTATTTTCTATTAATTTGTTTCACAATAAATGTTGTCTTTTTATAGTTAGAAGGAATTTAATTTAATATTTTCATTTTACTGATGACACCTCTTTATATAAATGACATAAATATATTTAAGATTCATCAAGATTAGAAAGTCTTAAATATATTTTTAAATTACATGCCTGACTAAACTAAGATATATGAAATGAAACAAACAGAATATATAGTTTCAGGTCTACAAGCATAGGAAATGATGATCAAGTTAATTAACCAAAGACTCTATTTTCGGCTGACTAATGGTGTCTGATTAATGCATATTGCTTCCATTGGGCGAAAAAAAAAATCAGGGACTAGTTGACTACATTTCGAAATAAGGAAAGTTGTTAACGCCGGGATTGACTTTGCCGGCAAGTTTACGAATTTGTTTTTTTTATTTTGGTCTAAAATAAGTGTTCATATGTTTTCTTAAATTCAATATTACAAAAGACCATGAAAGCCTAAAAACAGCCGAAAAAACCAAAAGGGTACAAGGATGCCATATTAGTGGTCAAATTTCTTTCAATTTATTTTGTGTCAATGTTTTTTTATTAATTCATTTTTAAAATAATATATTTAATATTTAAAAATAATTTAACTTCAAATGAATCTTATGGATATGCTTTTTAGCAACAAAAAATTCATAAATTATTTAAAATTATAAGTTTTAAAAGTCTTTTTCCCTTTTTTTTAAAAAGTTCTCGGTCAACTATGCCACACAATTGAGACGGAGGGAGTATTTGGGCTCCTCCACCCCTCCCTCGCACAATAAAAAAAAAATATTTGAAAAAAATGGATAGGCTCAACTTTAAACATATGAAGCGAAAAAGATTCAGGAGTGTCTAAATTTGGAAGCCAAAATTGGACGGATTAAGGTGGCTTTATGTTTTTATTCGTTTCTCTTTCCCTCTCCACCTAACCCTGCTGCCACGTATCATTTTAATATTTACTTCAATATTTTTCTTCTGGGTCTTACTTCTATATACCAGTATATACTGTTTTGTATTTTGATTCTTAATTTCGACGACTATTCATGATTTCTTAACACACTCATTACTTATAGCACTATTTGGTATAAATGTTTAATAGGCTCTAATTTGTTTTTTATAAGATTAAAACGTCACGACTGAATATTAAGACGTATATTATAATTAAGACATCTGAATCTGAATACACACATATGAATATATTAAGATGTGTATTAAGATAATACAAAATAATTAAGATTGTTTGATTTTTAACATCTGAATATACAAATATTCTTTATTTGAAAATTAATAAACATAAAATTCAAATGAAATACTAACAAATCTAATATTTTATCAATAAAGTGTATAATTTTTTAAAATATGATAGTTGTTGGTGGTGGGTAATGGGTGAATACCAACTAGAGGTGATGGTTGGTGGTATGTTGGTTGATGGTTCATGATAGTAGCTAATAGTGATTGGTAGTGGTGGCAATTATGATTGAGGATGGTGATGGTGGTGAGTGGTAATGGTTAATAATGGTGGGTGGTGGTAGTAGTTGTGACTAAGAAAGGTGGTGGGTGGACGGTGGTAGGTTATAATGATGGGTCGTGTCGTCTGTGGTTGGTGGTGATAAAGTAATTAGTTGTGGTAGTTTAGGTGGATGAATGTTGATTGTGGGTGAGAATGATGGTGGTCGAAGTGGTGAGTATAGTGGGTGGTGATGGCCGATAATGGTGACAACTATGATTGAGTATGATGGTGGCGTGGTGGTGGTGGAGGTGGCAGTGGTGGTGGTGGTGGTGGTTGAGTATGATGGTGGTGGTGGTGGCGACATGGTGGTAGTTGATAATGGTAGGCGGTGGCGGCAGTTAATAATGAATATGCTATAGCATCTTAATGAAATTAAGTTTCTGTTATAGATCTGAATCATAGACCTATTCAGACCCATTAAGTGGTTGTGAAGTAAAAAAAACAAACACGCTTAGTGATTAAGATCTGAATAATTAAGATTCAGACTTTAAAAACAAAAGCACTTAATATTTGAGATCTGAATGATTAAGATTCAGACATCCATTAAGTGCAAACAAATGAGGCCTTAAGTCACTCAACCATCCGAATATGCCTATAACACTAGAAGGTCATTCAACCAAATTTTTCGAACTTTTATTGTCAAATACACATTTCATCATTTAATTATCAACTTTTATCTTCTTCTTCTTTTTTACTTTTTTGATGTTAAGATTTTCTCTTTTTAATTTATATTATGAACTTATCTATAGAACAAAAAAAAAATTATTTATAAAATTAAAAATTAGTTTCTTAGCATATATAGCGTCACAATAATTGTATGATTGAGTTTTATTCAAAAATATATAATATATATTATAAAAATACCTTTATTTTTTATATTATGTGCATGAAATATATATTATAATTTTTTTTTATTTCATTCTCAATTGTATAAATAAATTTTTGAGTTTTGTTGTTTATATCAAGATTATTCTTGCAAACAAATTGTTCTAATTAATTTTTTTACTATGCTCAATATTTATTATTCCAACATTATATATGCTCAAAATACTATTTTTAGTTTTAAATTATAAATAAAATTTATTTATTCAATAGGTATGTCCATAATATTAATTAAAAAGAGAAAAAAATAAAAAGTTTTTGAAAAAAAGAAGATAAAAGTTTATATTTTGGATGGTAACAATAGGTATTTGGCAATTAAAAGTTTGATAAATCTAGTTGAGTGACCTTCTGAGTGCTATAAACATAATTTAGTGATTTTGCTGTTACGAACAAAGAAAGATAACTTTAGTAGGTAATTTATAATCGAGGGATCATTTGAGTAATGGACTCATGTTTAATGTACTACACAAGAACTATTAAATAATCGAATTTTAAAGAAGGGGAGCGAAAAGGAGACCTTTTACTATTGTTATTCTTATATTACAGGAGTATACATCTATTAAAGGAGGATTGGTTTTGTAGTGCTTTAAAAATTTGTACAATTACTGTGTCACCAATTATTTTTCCAATCAAAACATGAAAATGATATAAAATAAGATAAAGACATTTTCATGAATAACTTCCTTAGTACAAAACACACCCCAAGTGTACGCCTGGCCTTTATTATCAAACCGTGTATAACAGTAGTATATTAGTTTGGATTAAAGTAAATAATTACATTATTCATTTAGATTGAAGACAAGTTACCACTAATTTAATTGCGACCCTTATCCCACCAATACTCATGTTTAGATCAATGCATTGTTGTTCGCACAATCCCACCTTATCTTGTTTGATCGGACTCTAGTTTTTCTTCTTTTCTGCTTTGACTTGGATATTTTCTGTAATTTTCGGATGATCACTAAATTGCTATTTCAATCTGTTGAACAGATAACACATTTCAAATGTGGGGGAGTTTCCCTTGGTGTGGGCATGCAACATCACGCAGCAGATGGAGCTTCTGGTCTTCACTTCATCAACACATGGTCCGATATGGCTCGTGGTCTAGACCTCACCATCCCACCTTTCATAGACCGGACCCTCCTCCGTGCTCGCGATCCACCTCAGCCTCAGTTTCCCCACGTCGAGTACCAGCCACCTCCCACTCTCAAAGTAACTCCGGAAAACACCACCAACCCTGAAGTTGTTCCTGAAACCAGCGTGTCCATCTTCAAATTAACCCGTGATCAAATCAATACCCTCAAAGCCAAGTCCAAGGAAGATGGAAATACTGTTAACTACAGCTCCTATGAGATGTTGGCAGGACATGTGTGGCGCTCCACATGCATGGCACGAGGACTCGCTCATGATCAAGAAACGAAATTGTACATAGCAACTGATGGACGTTCCAGGCTTCGGCCCTCTCTCCCACCAGGCTATTTCGGTAATGTGATATTTACTACTACTCCTATTGCAGTGGCTGGTGATATCCAATCAAAGCCTATTTGGTATGCTGCCAGTAAATTACATGATGCATTGGCCAGAATGGACAATGACTATTTAAGATCAGCTCTTGATTATTTGGAGTTGCAGCCTGACTTAAAGGCTCTTGTTCGTGGTGCACATACATTTAAGTGCCCCAATTTAGGAATAACTAGTTGGTCTAGGCTGCCAATTCATGATGCTGATTTTGGCTGGGGTAGGCCTATATTTATGGGACCTGGTGGTATCGCTTATGAAGGTTTAAGTTTTATACTGCCAAGTCCTACCAATGATGGCAGTCAATCAGTTGCCATCTCGCTACAAGCAGAACACATGAAACTTTTCGAGAAGTTCTTGTATGACTTTTGAAAGAAACCAAATCTTTGTGCTGATTAGTTTGGGGTTTATATTGATGGACATGTAAAAGAGACTACTTTTATCTTTTTTCATTGGAGGTTGTTCTTTCTTCTTCTTTTTTCCTCAGTGGAACTTCGGTCATATTCATAATAGACTTCAGTTCTATTTCTGCTTATATGCTACATGGATTAAATTCTTATAGCTGAACTGTTAGTGTTTTGTGCCTGTGAGAGACCTCAAGTGATTTGCTGTTCTTTAGATTGTAGCGACATTTTCAAGACATGTTGAGTGGCAAAGCCGTTCTGGGAAAAGAACTTGAGTGCATCTGGTTGCTATGAAAAACTAGAGATATCATATTGCATATACTGAACTTAAGCAGAGTGTATAAAAAGTTATAATATGCTCAACCTGTTTATTGCAGCTATCCACAATCTCCCTGTTGAATATTACTTAGAAATAGGAGTTAGATTTGACATTAAGGACGAGTTAACTATTTCCATCAGCGGTGTTAACGTTTGCTACGTTGCTAGAGCACCACATCTTGACACCGTAAACATATTCATTGCTTCTTCCCTTGACATAGAGAAAACCTAAAAGCATTTTTTATAAACTTGTCTAAGAGACATTGGTCCCAAAATTTCCAATCTGTAACATTTTATCAGTGTTAGTAAAAGAGTTTTTCGCACTGATTAATTCATGTTCTGTGTACATGACTGCTTGATCATATTTTTGCTGTAAATACACACTGATGAAAGACTTCTATGATGCATCACCAATCTTACCATGTTACACGTCACATCTGTTTATTAATAGACATACAACTTTACTAAAACAAACCAACAGAATCTTACTCACAGAGTCACAAACACAATGAGGATAACTGAAAAAAGAAAGAAAAATGTTTGATCTGTCTTTCGAACACCTTAGGGAATGACAAAGGGCAAAACCAGGAAAAGAAGCAAGTTATACATGAAATCAGTAGCTGACATGGAGATGGAGGGCCGCTTAAGTGTTACAGCTGAATTTCTAATAGTACGTGGCTGACGAGCAACACTTCCACCCCCATTTGATCCCTTTCCTCTCTGATTTTTCTCAACATCTGCTATAAAATTCTTAGTTGCTAACTCAACCTTGCTGTTGCTGCTTATATCTGCAACAGCACTCTCACTTTCTGGTGCACCGGCAAGATGTTCCGAGACATGGACATCTCTGTTTTTTGATGTATGAGAAATTTCAGAAGCCCTGCTTGTTACTGCTACAGCAGATAACAGGATACAGAAACAAGGAAAGAAAGCAATTCTCATTTTTCGTTGGATCTAAATGTCTTTTTTGGTCTCACTAGTCTTTCCTATTCTTATAGCCTGTTGAAAAAGGATAGAATTAAAAGAGCAAAAGTACGAGAATTAGGCGATGGTGAGTAAACTATTTAGCTTTGGACCAAAGCTAGGGCTAATCTTGATGAGTATACAGGTTATTATATAGCATCTTCTACTTCTAGGTGGCATTATGTTATTGCTGCTTTTTCTCAATTTTGGTCCCCATCCCCTTTTCCTTTAATCTTCATTCACTTTTTAATATCATATGCCTCAACCCCAGAGATGGGACCAAAATGTTTTTGGTCTTTGAGACTTACCTTTTTTGTATTCTATGCGATAGTTCCTCTTTAGCTTGTCCATATGAACAACCTAGTTTGTAGAACCATTTTATGCTCATTAGAAATTGTATTCTTAACGAAACCAATCAAATTCAAGATATAATCCATCATTTGTTGATCATCCACGAGTGACAGATTTTATTTCATGTTAAATAGGATTTTGAACGCTTAACAAACTTGAAAGAGTGTGTTGTTTTGTAATTTAAGTGTTTCAAATCTTCTATTTAATGTTGGTGCAGTTGTGGGCAAAGTGGCTTATAGTATACTCCAGAATAGCTTATCAGATCAGGTCAAAGTGGTTCCCTTGTATTATTTGTGGCAACACAGATAGACAATGTTATGCTTTGATGCTTCTTAAAGCTGACATTGACACATTCTTGACAGCTGATGGTGTCCCTTGTGAGAATAAAGGGTTAAATTCCAACATTTTCTAGGCATTCTGTATTTAATTTTTCCATTAACTCAAGAGAATATGATGCCCTCCTTTTTTCTTCTATCCAAAGTGTTAAAAAAGTCTAACTGAAGTTTTCTCATAGAGGCCTCACTTCCTCAGGCATGTTTGTAGGGCCTCAAAAGTAATGCATTCTTGGTTATGCAACTTTCCTAATTTAGAAGGGAAAAGGTAATCACCTCTTGAGCTCAGCTTGAACTCGGGTTGGCTGGCGGGCTAAATTCACATCTGCATATTTGTTCCCATTCAGTCAGTCAATTGTCTCGTCCACAGCCTTTTAAATCTTCTGCTTGTCCGAAGGATACAATTTTGCAAAGGATCTCTCATCCCTCACTGTATTCCTCATCTTATAGGCATAGTTCTTCAATGCGTTTTGTGCCTCTCAGCTTCTTCATTTGTGATCGCGATGTTGTTCTTCAGGCCAGCATTCTTTGTTCTTGGCTGACATATTGGGTATGCTGTTAGCAAAAATGTTAAAGCAGATATTGATCTGTGTCACTCCTCTTAATGCTAGTGTGGGATACCCTTAGAGCTCAAATTTCATAAGATGATTATTATGCTTGGTCATCGGCTTCTCCTTCACACACCTAAATGAGCACACTAGGTTGAGAAATCATTGTACCAGCAGCAGTCGCAAATCACTAAACATATCGCGATTTTTTTAATATTTGGCATTCTGACTTTTCTGTATTTACACGCTACTCAATCTCGGATGTACAGAAGCCAACATATCAATTTTACTGCTACACATAACTCTTGGTTACCTCTGCAAAAATTTAAAATTAATGTTGTAGCTTTCATGCTATTGGTAATTCCTATGTCCTACTTTTGAAACGTTATTTGCATTGTGCTGCATCAGTCAATCAAGGTATTGTAAGGAATTGCAGATAAGAAGCAAATAAATCACATAACAAACCTCTAAAGATAGTTGGAAAAGAATTAAGATGAAAACTGAGTTTTATTTAGAAAAACATAGAGGCCTACATATTTCATAGTAATAGTAATTGTTTCTCTCACACAAAAACTGGACACTCAAACAACTTTCTGCAACTCAAAGTAATAACTAAACTTGTACACATGTAGATAACTAAAACAAAAATACATAGTAGAGTAACATATCATCTTTAATCCACTTCTTCAATTTTAGGCCCTGCACCATTATTTGTTGATCCAGCTTTACCATAACCAGCTCCAGTGTCAGCACTGCCTCCCATGGGCACATCTCCACCTTGGTACATTTTCGCTATAATTGGGTTGCACAAATTCTCCAAGTCCTTCAGCTTATCCTCAAACTCATCTACTTCAGCCAATTGGTTCCTATCCAACCAATCAATCGTCTCATCCACAGCCTTCTCAACCTTCTGCTTATCAGAAGGATCCAATTTCCCTGAGAATTTCTCATCCCTCACTGTATTCCTCATGTTGTAGGCATAATTCTCCAATGCATTCTTCGCCTCGACTTTTTTCCTCATCGACTCATCCTCTGCCTTGTACCTCTCTGCTTCTTGAACCAATCTCTCAATTTCTTCCTTGCTTAACCTTCCTTTATCATTTGTAATTGTGATCTTGTTCTTCACACCAGCAGTCTTGTCCTCAGCCGACACATTGAGAATACCATTCGCATCAA
The DNA here is from genome assembly GCA_032618575.1 of Nicotiana noctiflora. NCBI lineage: Eukaryota > Viridiplantae > Streptophyta > Magnoliopsida > Solanales > Solanaceae > Nicotiana > Nicotiana noctiflora. Next base: position 25,907 of record JASVEL010004800.1, read on the forward strand.
TGTCAAAACAAACATTGACCTGAGGCACTCCTCTTGGTGCTGGTGGAATGCCCTTGAGCTCAAATTTCCCAAGAAGGTTGTTGTCTTTAGTCATTGGCCTTTCTCCTTCATACACCTGAATGAGCACACCTGGTTGATTGTCCGAATAAGTCGAAAAGATTTGCTCCTTCTTTGTTGGAATGGTTGTATTTCTTGGAATCAAAACAGTCATCACACCACCAGCAGTTTCAAGACCAAGACTGAGAGGTGTGACATCAAGAAGCAGCAAATCTTGGACTTTTTGGTCACCTTCTCCACTCAAAATTGCAGCTTGAACAGCAGCACCATAAGCCACAGCCTCATCAGGATTAATACTCTTACAAAGCTCCTTACCATTAAAAAAATCTTGCAACAATTGCTGTACTTTCGGAATCCTAGTCGAACCACCAACAAGAACCACATCATGAACATGGCTCTTGTCAATCTTTGCATCCCTTAAACATTTCTCCACAGGTTCCATACACTTTCTGAACAAATCCATGTTCATCTCTTCAAATCTTGCCCTTGTAATAGTAGCATAGAAATCAATTCCCTCGTACAGAGAATCGATCTCAATCGTTGTCTGAGCAGTCGATGATAGAGTCCTTTTCGCCCTTTCACAAGCAGTCCTTAACCTCCTCAGAGCTCTGGCATTACCACTAATATCCTTCTTGTGTTTCCTTTTGAACTCCTGCACAAAGTGATTAACGAGTCTATTGTCAAAATCTTCACCACCTAAATGCGTATCACCAGCTGTCGCCTTAACTTCAAATATCCCTTCTTCAATAGTCAATAATGAAACATCAAAAGTTCCACCACCAAGATCAAAAATCAACACATTCTTTTCGCCACTTCTCGACGCCTTTTTATCCAAACCATAAGCAATTGCTGCAGCTGTAGGCTCGTTAATAATCCTCATTACATTGAGCCCCGAAATAGCCCCTGCATCTTTCGTAGCCTGCCTTTGAGAATCATTAAAATATGCAGGAACTGTAACCACAGCGTTCTTAACAGTTTGTCCCAAAAAGGCTTCAGCTACTTCCTTCATCTTCGTCAAAACCATAGACGAAATCTCCTCAGGAGCAAACTGTTTCTCTTCACCTTTGTATTGTACAACGATCATGGGCTTGTCGCCTGGACCGGAAACAACCTTAAACGGCCAGTGCTTCATGTCACTCTGGACAGTAGGGTCAGAGAATCGACGACCGATTAAACGTTTAGCATCGAATACGGTGTTTTGTGGGTTCATAGCCACCTGATTCTTGGCTGCATCGCCGATAAGCCGTTCTGTATCTGTGAATGCAACGTAGGATGGAGTAGTTCTGTTGCCCTGATCATTTGGGATGATTTCTACACGATCATTTTGCCATACCCCAACACAACTGTAAGTTGTGCCGAGATCAATACCAATAGCTTTTCCTTCAGCTTTCGCCATTATAGAACTGTGAGTATTTCAAGAAACAAAGGTTGGTTTTTTCGAAAGGAGATTGGAGAGCTATTTGGAGAGTGTTTACGGAGAATTTACTTTGTTCTTTGGTTTTCGTTGTAGCAAAAGGCGTGGCAATATGGGTATATATATGATTCGGAGGGGAAGGGTCGAACAAATTCTACTAGGTTCGGAAAGAACTACCCGTTGCTGGATTAGTGGATTACACAAGAAAATTCTTGAGTTTGGAAAGATGGTAATGAGTGGAAAGAGTAACCAGAAAATTCTGGAGAGAGCGGGAAGCAGATGAGGTGTTTGCAATCTGGGCTTAATGATTTGAGCTTCAGCCGCTCTGACTTTGGGCGTCCACGCGATCAAAGCTGGCTAAAATTGTATGTTTGATATAGTTATCCAGAAATATAAAATTATTTATTTTTGATTATTCGTTTATTTTTTTATTTATAAATTAATTATATTTTTTATCCATAATAAATTTTTTGAGAAATTATTTCTTTATTCTTCAATTCTTTTTTATTTTTATGCTTTTTTTTCTTTTTTTCTTTTTTTCTTTTCTCCTTTTCTTTTTTCTCGTTTTCTTCTTATTTTTTTCTTTTTTTTCTTTTCTAATTATTTAACTTTTTTTTATATATTTTTTGCTCTTTATAATCTAATTTCATTTAATATTTTTACTATTTTATTACTCGTTTTTTATATTATTACTAAAGAAAAATCAAATTGTGTACGAATTATATGTAGCTAATACAACCAAAAAAATATTAACTAACATATGATATTAGTATAGTATATAGCTATACCGATAGGGTATAATATTGTATACAAGGAGTTAAAAAAATTTAATTCAATTATTAAACTGAAATAATATCAGTTGTCAATAAAAATTTCAAAAAATTCTAAAAGGAACTAATTGTAAGAGTATACAACACATTATATATCACTATTTTTTTTTTTTTTTGCATTTTAATTTGTCCCTCACGCTGGGTAAAAGCTTAAAGTAAATTAAAAGGTGAAAGGCAAGTGAATTTACGTGAAATAAGTATAATATTATAGTATATTGTATACCATTACATCATATTGTTACAGTATATTGCATATTATTACACTATACTATAATAATATATTATATATTATAATAGTATATTGTTGCAGTATAACAATATACTCATATAGTATATTATATATTATAATAGTATATTGTTAGGTAACTATGTTCTTCTTTGATTATTACAATATATCGTTGCAGTATATTGTAAACTATAATGGTATACTGTTGTAATATAGCTATATACTCCTACAACATATTGTATACCGTAGCGGTATACTGTAGTTGTATTCTTCTTCGATTTTCAATTGAAAATTTCGATCTCAATCACTTCAAATTAGCTCCAAATGTTATCAAATTTTAGTATGAACTCTAGAAGGTACTATAAGCAATATTTGACAACATCCACTTTGAATATGATTGAGATAATAAACAATAATTGCAATTTGTATAACTTTCTAACTTTTCGTTAGTCAATTTGCAGTAGTAGATAATCCTATTTAACTCATAAATGAATTATTTCTAACTCAATTCACAAGAACATACACAGATATAAAATTTGCACTTTAGCTAAATTTAATACTTTAGTTCGACCTTAAACATAAACTTAGTGAGCGTTTGGACATAAGAATCGTAAAATTTCAAAAAAAAAAAATCAAGTGAAAAGGTATTTAAAAATTAGAGTTGTGTTTGGACATGAATATAATTTTAGTTATTTTTGAATTTTTATAAATGATTTGAGTGAAAATTTTAAAAAATAATTTTTTGAAAAATTTCAAATTTATATTCAAGTGAAAATTAAAATTTTTATAGCTAAATATTAATTTTGGGAAAAAAGTAAGAATTTGTTGAGGAAAACATTCATGGCCAAACAGACTCTTAACTTTCATTCCGCGATTTGTCAAAAGTGAACAAAATTGGAAGAAAAAGAAGAATAATATAAGGTGTAAATTGTAGAATAGTCCAAAAAATTGGGAGTGAGGGGGAGAGAGAGAAGGCAATCAATACGTGGAAAATTGAAGATAAAATACAGGAGAGAATTAAAATGTGGTAGACGGGAGTCCATAATTGGACGATAGAAGAAATAAATATGGTTGGCAAGGAAAAAACCGGGTAAATAGTTTTATACCTATGGGTAGGAATGTGATGACCTTGTTTTAAATGAATTCCGCGTTCCAAGACCTTAAAAACCTCTTTTAGCATCACTTTATTTTTTGATTGATTATAACTTATTAACCTTCTATTCATTTTTTTGCCTTATTCACCCAATTAGGTGCCTTTACTCATGTTAATATTTTATGTCTTCATTATTTTTTCTTCAATTGGAGCTTGTAATTACTTACATTACTTATCACATATATTGTAATACTATTTATTCTCACGTCTTTTATATTTGTCAATTATTTTCTAACTATTAAAAATTAAATTTATAAATGAAAAGATATTATTTATCCTATGTAATAGGGTGTATATTTTTCAAAGGAGTACAAAAATATCAAATTGCCCACATCTAATACATGATTATGTTTTATTTCATAATATTTTACTGTACAATTATATTCTTGGTATGTATGTTGTTGTATAAAGGTGAAGACTACAAAATTCTTAAAAAGAAGGCAAAATCTTTATGTGAAATATCTGTGACCATAACTGACATTTAAATTATGTGTGGTTCGCATATTAAAAAGCAATTACTATCTAGCTAAATACTTGATATACTATTAAAAAAAAGTTACATAATTGAGTCGCTCTAATGTTACTTTGAAATTCACTAGGTACAGTTTTCAGTATGATTGCACCTTGCAATGATAATAAAATATGTATTTAATAGTCTCATATTTATTAGTTTAAGCTTGCATTATTTGTCTTCAATTTTTGCGCATCTCATTACACAATACTTATAATGTTTTTATTGAAATATTTATACTAATTAGCATGGGATACACCTACAAGGTACATATTCGAAAATTAGTTTATAATAAACAAAAATAATTTTAACATATTATTACTTAAAGCTATTTTTTTCTAGGGGAAATACATTAATGGCCCCTTCAAGTTGTCCTCAACGACCAGCTGAACACCCTAACTGATCTATTTATCATTTAGACACTTCAAGTGACTATTAAGCATATCTCGTAGACACCTCACACTGATATGGCAAGTTACGTGTATTTTAGTTTACTTTGGGCGCGTGAGAATTTTATGAGATTTTTTCTCTCATGTTTTCAAAATTAAATTAAATTTTATATGTAGTTCTCACACTATATCATTATATTTTTTTCTAATCTTTTTCACCCAATTAAGTCAGGCATCTTCTTCTTCATAAGCATTCAATCTATTTCCACTTTTACACGACGAACCACCAAGCTTCAACCATGGATAACCTTGAAGACCACTGAATTTGGCGTCACTTTTTAATCTTTGAATTTTGAGGGAGAAAAATAGAAGAAATAGAGGGAGAAAAAAATAGAGTAGTGGAGCCTTCACCGGAGTCATGGTTGGAATTTTTGACGGACCAGTGAAAAAAAATATTCAATTCTTTTGAAATTATGAGTTTAAAGCAAGACTTCTTCACCCAAGTGGTTCAAATTTTGAGTATGAAATCTCTCAAAAGGCGTCCAAAGCAGTGAAGGAGTGAAAGCAGAGTTTTGGCGAATCTTCTCCTCGATTCGACTGACTAAAGGGCTTGTGAATTGATGCTTATGTTGTTGGATCAGCTTTATCAAAGTGTGGAAGGAAGAGCTGAGCTTTTGAAGCATGCTGCAGGATTAGCCATTGTTTCGAAGAAAATACATAGGGTTTCTAAACTGGCAAGTGAAAGGGCTATCAAGATTTAGAAAAAAGAATTAAGGCAAAATACATACTTTACTCATCGACCTTGTCTCCAAATCCTACTTACACACCTGTTAAAGACGGGAATCATATTACACACCAAATTTTTTAAAGATGTGTCAATCACATATCACTTTAGTGTTTGACTACATTTGCTTAAAGATTGTTATCATGCGCGTCAATCAACACCTCACACACCAAATCTTTTCTTCTTATTTATGGGGTTTGGTTGGAAAGACGAAATATAAAAGGAGTAGACAAAACTAGAATGGAGATTGGGGAAAAGATGTGGGGGGGGGGGGAACGTTGGGGCGTGGGTTAGGGAAGAAGACATGTGTTATTTTTTTCTTTAATTTGAAAAAAAAAAGTTAAAAAGGGGAAAAATAAAAAAATTAATTTCAGATGAATTTTGTAGTTTTCACACGCTTCTTTTATGTGTAATACACGTGTGTGACACATTGCAAAAGAGGTGTATAATTGACACACTTTTAAAAGTTTTGATGTGTAATACTATTCTCGTATTTAACATGTGTGTAAGAGAGATTTAAGTACAAGGTCGATGGGTAAATTATATATTTTGCCAAAAAATCAAGAATAAAAGTAGTACTTCACCATGATTGATGCAAAGAAAAGATAAAAAGGAGGGGGAATGGGGAGGGCAGAAGGGGGAGGGGGGAGGGGTAATGTTGGTGAGGGATTCTATTTATCTTTAATGTACTTTATTTTAGTTATGTGCCAATTTTTAATTCCAATTTACAGGTGTCGTTTTTAAATTGCCTCATTTGATACGTTATTGACAAGTGTAGCTCACGCATAGAGTCTTTAGTACTCGGTGTTTACTTAATACATTTAATTGTATTTGAAATGTCTAAATAAAAAATAAATCAATTGAAGATAAGTTGAATGGACCGTTTACATATTTTGCTTTTTTTTTTCTAATTTATAACAAAATAGCTACTTATTTTATAGCCTACATCAGCAAGATTCTAGAATTCTTAGTTATCTCTCCTCTCCCTCAAATCTCTCTCCCGTTTCCGTCAAGTAGCCGTCGTAGCAGACATTTTTTGGGACAATGTTCGACTTTCTGAAGCGAAGAGGGAGTAGGAACAACAATGGGAGTAGATTCAAGAGTAACAGGCAGGAGTGATTTCGAGTCTCCTGTTATTGATAACTTCAAGAGGGGCATGAACTTCCACATGCTTTCTTGAACGGGGACGGCCTCTATGCATATGGCGCTCACAATACTTCTGATGAGGGGCTACATCTCTTGAGCATCTCCATTTCATTCCGTCCGTTCTTTTGCATCTACCTGGTTCTAGATCCCTTATATTTCTGCATCTTGACCTTGTACTGAACTACTAGCTGCAGCCAAAAAATCAAGAAAAACCAGTATAACTTGAAAAAAAATGAAAAGGGGAAAAACAGATGGAATAATAAGGAAAAACAAGGGTTGTTACAGGTAGTGACAGAAGCTCCAGAGGAATTAGTGCAAATTGATAAAATATTTGCACTAATAGCGGTTCCCTTATATTAAGAGGCGGAATCAGAATTTCAAGTTTATGGGTTCGAAATTAAAAAAAAAAATATAAGATTGTCCGGAGGTCTAAGTATCATATAGGATAGGGACTCCTAGAATTTTTTGTACTCCGTTCCCGGGGTTGGGTGAGGCTTGTCAGGGCGACCCATAGATGATTCGTGCATTGGATTGTGTCCCCCTTATGGTAGTTTTTTATGGTAGCTAATGTTTGATATTATTGCATTTCATTTTATGTATAATTGTTATGTTTAGATAACTATTTATGCGATTTCTGCCAGAATTACTAATGCTCTTTTGTTTTTGTTTTTGTTGTTGCTTTCCCTTTCCTTCTCTAAACCGAGGGTCGATGGGAAACAGCCTTCTCTACCCTTTTGGGCAGGGGTAAGGCTTGTCTATATATTACCCTCCCCAGACCCCACCTTGTGGGACTATACTGGGTAGTTGTTGTTGTTGTTGTTGAACCAAAGCTACTGAGTTCAGCCGAACTACCTGGCGGCACTCTAGCTCCGCCCCTGCTTATATGGCATGATAACAGCTAACATTGACACATTCCTAACAGCTACATAATTGATGATAAATTAGTAGAAGAGGTTAACTTAATAGTTACAATACAATTATACTAAGGGATAACATTGATCCAAACAAGCTGTTAATCTTTCCACCAACTCAAGAGAATATGATGCCCTCCTATTTTTCTTCTAACCAAAGTTTTAAAGGAGTAACTGAAGTTTTCTCATAGAGGCCTTACTGCCTCAGGCATGTTTGTAGGGCGCCAAAAGTAATTTTACTGCCACACATAAAACTCTTGGTTACCTCCGCAAATAGTTAAAGTTAATGCTATAGCTATCATGGCTTTTGGTAATTTCTATGTCCTACTTTTGAAACGTTATTTGCATTGTGCTACATCAGTCAATCAAGATATTGCACGGAATTGCAGATAAAGAAGCAAATAAATCACATAACCAAACTCTAAAGATAGTTGGAAAAGAACTAAGATGAAAAATGAGTTTTATTTCGATAAACATATAAGTCTACATAGTTTATAGTAATTGTTTCTCTCACAAAAACTGGACACTCAACAACTTCCTGCAACCCAAGAGGACATATCCAGCAAAGTAACATATCATCTTTAATCCACTTCTTCAATTTTAGGCCCTGCACCATTATTTGTTGATCCAGCTTTGCCATAACCAGCTCCAGTGTCAGCACTGCCTCCCATTGGCATATCTCCACCTGCACCACCTTGGTACATTTTCGCGATAATTGGGTTGCACAAGTTCTCCAACTCTTTCAGTTTATCCTCAAATTCATCTACTTCAGCCAATTGGTTCCCTTCCAACCAATCAATCGTCTCATCCACAGACTTCTCAATCTTCTGCTTATCAGAAGGATCCAATTTCCCTGAGAATTTCTCATCCCTCACTGTATTCCTCATGTTGTAGGCATAATTCTCCAATGCATTCTTCGCCTCGACTTTTTTCTTCATCGACTCATCCTCTGCCTTGTACCTCTCTGCTTCTTGAACCAACCTCTCAATTTCTTCCTTGCTTAACCTTCCTTTATCATTTGTGATAGTGATCTTGTTCTTCACACCAGCAGTCTTGTCCTCAGCCGACACGTTGAGAATACCATTAGCATCAATGTCAAAACAAACATTGATCTGAGGTACTCCTCTTGGTGCTGGTGGAATACCCTTGAGCTCAAATTTCCCAAGAAGATTATTATCCTTTGTCATAGGCCTTTCTCCTTCATACACCTGAATGAGCACACCTGGTTGATTGTCCGAATAAGTCGAAAAGATTTGCTCCTTCTTTGTTGGAATGGTTGTATTTCTTGGAATCAAAACAGTCATCACACCACCAGCAGTTTCAAGACCAAGACTGAGAGGTGTGACATCAAGAAGCAGCAAATCTTGGACTTTTTGGTCACCTTCTCCACTCAAAATTGCAGCTTGAACAGCAGCACCATAAGCCACAGCCTCATCAGGATTAATACTCTTACAAAGCTCCTTACCATTAAAAAAATCTTGCAACAATTGCTGTACTTTCGGAATCCTAGTCGAACCACCAACAAGAACCACATCATGAACATGGCTCTTGTCAATCTTTGCATCCCTTAAACATTTCTCCACAGGTTCCATACACTTTCTGAACAAATCCATGTTCATCTCTTCAAATCTTGCCCTTGTAATAGTAGCATAGAAATCAATTCCCTCGTACAGAGAATCGATCTCAATCGTTGTCTGAGCAGTCGACGAGAGAGTCCTTTTCGCCCTTTCGCAAGCAGTCCTTAACCTCCTCAGAGCTCTGGCATTGCCGCTAATATCCTTCTTGTGCTTCCTTTTGAACTCCTGCACAAAGTGATTAACAAGTCTATTGTCAAAATCTTCACCACCTAAATGCGTATCACCAGCCGTCGCCTTAACTTCAAAAATCCCTTCTTCAATAGTCAATAATGAAACATCAAAAGTTCCACCACCAAGATCAAAAATCAACACATTCTTTTCGCCACTTCTCGACGCCTTTTTATCCAAACCATAAGCAATTGCTGCAGCTGTAGGCTCGTTAATAATTCTCATTACATTGAGCCCCGAAATAGCCCCTGCATCTTTGGTAGCCTGCCTTTGAGAATCATTAAAATATGCAGGAACTGTAACCACAGCGTTCTTAACAGTTTGTCCCAAAAAGGCTTCAGCTACTTCTTTCATCTTCGTCAAAACCATAGACGAAATCTCCTCAGGAGCAAACTGTTTCTCTTCACCTTTGTATTGTACAACGATCATGGGCTTGTCGCCTGGACCGGAAACAACCTTAAACGGCCAGTGCTTCATGTCACTCTGGACAGTAGGGTCAGAGAATCGACGACCGATTAAACGTTTAGCATCGAATACGGTGTTTTGTGGGTTCATAGCCACCTGATTCTTGGCTGCATCGCCGATAAGCCGTTCTGTATCTGTGAATGCAACGTATGATGGTGTTGTTCTGTTGCCCTGATCATTTGGGATGATTTCTACACGATCATTTTGCCATACCCCAACACAACTGTAAGTTGTGCCGAGATCAATACCAATAGCTTTACCTTCAGCTTTAGCCATAACACAAACGTTAAGTTTTCAAGAAAAAAAGGTACGGTTTTTTGGAAGGAGATTGGAGAGCTTTTTGGAGTGTATTCTTTTTCTTTGTTCTTGATTTTCTGTTTAGCAAACGGCGTGGCAATGTGGGTATATATAGGTTTCGGAGGGATGGGTTCGAAGAAATTCTACGGGGGTCGGGAAGAAGTACACGTTGTGGCGGCGAGAAGATGGAGAAGGAACGGGATTGTACCAGAGAATTCTGAGTTTCGAAAGTTGGTTGTGAAGTAACCAGAAAATTCTGGAGATAGCGGGAAGCAATATGGATTTACCGGATTTGAGCTTTGGGCTTGGGCCAACATTCAGCCATTATGACTTTGGGCCTCTAGTCAAAGCTGACAATCCAAGTTTAAATATGCTTATTCGTGTTTCATTTGTATCAAACTTACTTAAAAATTAAAATTAAAATTAAGGTATGCGTATATGAGAATTTTTCACAAACCACTATTATTTAGTGGTTATTAATTAGTTATAGCTATCATTTACTATATTACTTTCTATAGCTATATTTTCTATTTTGCTAAAGTGTATTCGATGTATTTAAGCTACTGTATTCATGAATACAGTAGTAAGACTCGGCGTGAAATAGGGTAGTACAACTAGGCAATTATTATATTTGACTGTATTGACAATGTATATTTGTGAATACAGTAACATAAATAGTATAATTATGGTCTATTCAGTTGTTTTTACACGGAAAGTGAATCAAATAACACAAATTGACTCATAATATAACTCAGTTGAACCAATTATAAATCCGAATACATAAATTATATTAATTAAAAAATATATGAATATATTCATGGAATATGGCGAGATAGTGATACAATAAAATACATGAAATACAGCGAGATTGATTGAAATACAATGGGGGAAAAGATAATAAATATAGCGAGATACATTGAAGTATAATGAAAACAGGGTAACAGACTCTTCGTGGTTCTTATCCTGAGACTCTGTCATCTCTATTCAAGAATAACCCTAATATCATCTCGCCGATAGCAAATTTCGAACCTCAATTGTCAACCCCAATTTACCCTATGTCAGATTTTGACATTGATACGAAAGAGGATATGCTTTAATGGAGAGAACGTGGAGAAATAGAAGGCAACTTTCCTACTAGTAAAAAAGAGGGGGGAGTCTATTTTTTTCTTTTTACAAGTTTCAAATTCTTTCACCAATGAAAGAGGATTTGTTTAGCATAGCAGCCATTTCGTTCAGCCCCAATTTACCTTTCAATAGCAGATTTCGATCCTCGATATTCTATCTAGGGCTTGATTTCGACATTGATTTAGAGTCCCAGGCCACTGACAATGAAAATTTCATTCAACAATGGAAATGTATCAGTGGAGAATCATGGTTGTATTCGTGGAGAAAGATTGGCACTGAGAGAGAGGGGTGACGGAGAAAAATCTGAAAGAATGAGAGAGAAAAATAATAAAAAGCATATTTTATGGCTTAAAGGTAGGGGGTGATCATAAATAGATTATTGGCTGAATATAAATTTTTTTTTAAATATTTATTTGACACAAATAAAGCATCAATTTTTGCTACAAGAGGTAAAAATTCTTAAACGATATACTGTTTGTTGGACTACCAACTTGGGAAGAAAGGAGGGAGATGCACAAGGAGTTTGTTTCGTACGGAGGGTGGTGATTTTGGATTTATCTCAGTTAATGAAACTTTTTAAGTTACAAGTAGTAATTCTATTATTTCAAAATTACAAACTTGTTTTTTATTTTACACCTATATCTATTTTTGCATACGATAATTTTGCTTTTGCACATAAGAGAAAAAGAATAATTTTTTAATTTCAACATTGTAAACGAGAATAAATCAGACAGATTTATAAGTGATTTTTCAAAAATAGTCACAATTTCAAAAGTAATCGAATTTTAGCCACTTTTTATGTAAAAATAAATTTGAATGAAAACACTGTTCAAAATTCGAAAAATACTCAAGCATAATATACTGAAATTCCAACATAAGTAAATTGGAACTCCAGTATATTATAATGGAGTTCCAGCATAAGTATATTGGAACTCCAGCATAATATACTGGAGTTCCAGCATAAGTATACTGGAACTCCGGCATAATATACTGGAGTTCCAGTATTATATATCGATCCAGCATAATATGCTACAAGTTCATACATAGGTGCTTCAATCTCCAGTATATTTGTTAGAACTTTCCGCATGTTGGAGTTCCAGCATAATATACTGGAAGTTCATACACAGGTGCATCAATCTCCAATATATTAGGCTGGACCGGTTTCTATTGTAGCAAAATAGTGGTTTTTTATCAATGACTTTGCAAATACTAGCTATTTTTAAATGACCAGTCCAAAAACTAACTAACCCGTGCTAATGTTACTTGTAAGTGGCCATGAAGGCTCATTTCCTCTATATTGCAGGCATAGTCGGATTGGGATATCCATGAGAGACTTAAGGTGAAAATGTGTCTGTGTGGTCACTGTATAGATAGAGTGCATAGCTGAAATTCAGTGTGTGACTATAAGTATCTATCTATGTATTTCGCCAATTTTTAATCTTAAAACTCACTGAAATGATATACCACTAGTTAATATACTTAGTTGACAAATGTTTAAATAAAAGTCTTTCTTTCATTAGTTTCTCTATATAAGTTACCCTCTTTATTTTTCGTTAGATTGGGCACAAAGTTTAATAATGTAAAAAGACTTTTGAATCTTATATTCTTAAATTAAAGATATCTCTAATATATATGTGATGAATCTTGTGATTTGAACAAGTTGTGTCTTTCGTATAAGAAATTGTTATTAAGAATAAATGAAAATATTAAAAACAAAAAATTACAAAAAGTTATGAAAGATAATATTGCTTTGTGAAAGAATAAAGAAGTAAGCAGAACATACATAAATTGAAGATGAACTACTTATTCATCGTTTTAAAGCCATAAATCAAACAATAAAAATGAAGTAATCGGACAATGTAATAATAGTCACACCAGAATTTGATTGCAACACCCCCCCCCCCCATGACTAGTATAATAAGGTAGCCATCGATCCACACAACTAACATAAGTTAATTTCTCTTTTAAATTCGACCCGAAAGTGAATACGCAAAACTCTCTCAACTAAGCAGCTGCAAGACTCATGAATCCTTCTAGTCTAACCACTGCATTAAATCACAAACATGATCCTCCCGATATAGGATCAATGCAAATAGATGAACCTAAATCTCCTAAACAACATAAAACTTTTCTTCAAACCCTTTTAAAGGATAATTCTATCATTCCAAACTTAGAGAATCCACATACACAAGATCTTGTACTAGATTTAGAAGATGAAACATCCTTCTCTGAGGAAGATGAAGACAATTTTATCCCAATTACAACTCATGACAAATCTCGGTTATATGAGCCATGGAAATTTTCAGTTATTATTAAGCTATTTGGGAGGAAAATTATTCATCATCTTTTAAAACAGAAATTGATAGAAATATGGAAAGCTTCAGAAGATATTACACTGATAGATCTTGGATCAGATTTTTTTCTTATTAAATTTCAAAAAGAAGAAAATATGATCAAGGCATTACATGGAGGACCATGGTTCACACTAAACCATTTTCTATCCGTAAGACATTGGGAGCCTAAGTTCATTGCTTCATCAACTTCTCTTACATATTCAGCTCTATGGGCAAGGCTTCCGGAACTTCCAACTGAGTTTTATGATTTGGATATACTTCAGCGTATTGGATCCAAATTAGGCAAGCTTCTTAAGGTGGACTCGTGTACATCTTCTACTACCAGAGGCAGATATGCAAGAATATGTATTGAAGTGCCTTTGGAAAAACCATTGAAAACTCATGTTAATATTGGTCTTCATAAACAAACCATTCATTATGAAGGTATAAATCTCCTTTGTACGACTTGTGGATGTTTTGGTCATGCCAAACACAACTGCTTAACTGTGCCTACATCAACTCTGGGATTAAATTCAACCTTGATTTCAAAAGATCCAAGCTCAAGCAAAGATACAGACTGGCACATTGTTGAGTTTAAACGAAGGAATAATTATTCAAGAACAAATCACCTTCCATCAATGAACAAGCTGGTTGATAAAGGAGCACCACCACAGAAGCAACTGGACTCACGTAAGTTTTCTATATTAAATACTTCTAAAAAGGACTACCCGGCACAAGTTGAAAAACAGTTGTCGGATCTTTCTTTTAATCATGATATTCAGATGGAAAATCCTCGAAATTCACCTAATAATTTACTAAATAATCTATCTCCTAATAACTTAACTAATTTACCTAATCAATCTCTAATGACAGATAATGCCCTTAATAATTCTATTAAGTTGATTAATTATTCTAAAACACCACCGGCTATGACAACCAATCAGGCAACTAACTTGCCTTTAATTACTGTGCCTCTTAATCCTCAAATCTGTCATAATATTTTGGAATTACCAATGCCACAAACTCACGCCACACTGCCACATCAATTTACCGTTCCACTTGGCAAATCTGCCTCCCAAGCAAACCAATCTTTTCCTTCCAACTTGGCAAACGGTTTGTCACTACTTGACACATCTACAAATTTGTTTAATCAATCTACCACTAATCTGCATGCTACAGTGTTTTTAAAAGAAAACATATCACCTCTTTTTTCTCCATTACAAGATAATCTTTGCACTTCAGATAAAAAATTGGCTACACGTCAAGTTAGTAATACAGTCAGCAATCTTGATTCTTCTTCATTATCTACACATCAGCATATAAAACAACTTTCTTCCTTGATAAAAGGAAACACACAAACATTCTCTCCTTCACAAACTTTACTGTGCAGCCATGCAGAACAACACCATAACCAACAACGACCTCTTTTATCTCCCTCGTTTGATCATGCAAGGCCCTCAACTTCCACCACAGCTGCCAACTCCAGTGACCCCTCTGATTTATACCTCTCAAGTGATAGCCTCCGACCAACCTCTACAATCATGGTTGGAAATGGGCTTGCAAGGCCATGCACTAACATTCACCATGGATCTCAATGATCAAGAGGTAATACTTCTTATTCGGAATCCGACTCATTTGGCAGAGATTGTGACGGAAGGGATGAGAATAGGCCTAGAAGCATACACTCAAAATCACTGGTTCACGACACAAACACCTCTACCACTTTACTCTCAAACACCATCTCTGAACCACCCATGGGAACATCCTCTGAATCCGACAAACCTTCACACAAATCCAATCATCAGCCTAATACCCTTTTACCCGCCACATCATATGGGACCAATCTTTGCTCCTTGGTTCCAGTCAATGGACTCCTTCAACCAATTATCCCCTTATGCGAGTCCACTCAGTCCTATGAACACATTCAGTCCACCAGCAACTCCCCCGACCACCCCTCCACAATCACCACCCGCACTAGACAGTCCCACAAGAAGGGAATTAACTCAAACAATACTGGAAATGCGAGAAACAAGGACAGTGTTTTGGTGGTTAAAAGGGATACTTCTTTACGACCTAAAAGAGGAGTACGAAAAAAAGTTCATACTCAAATGTCCACCAGATCTGGAAAAATGTAGTCTAAACATTCGTCAAACTCAGAATCAAGCATTAGGAAAATATGCAATGGTAGTTATTCCGACTCTTCGACTGAACATTCCGATAATGAATCTAGAGCAGACTCCTTTGATTCCCATGCAGGGATCTCCAGTACCAGTGGAAACAAACATGTACCCTAATTTTATGAATATGATAGTATGGAATTGTAGGGGATCACATAATCCAGAATTTAGGCGTCACTTTCGTTCCTTATTAGATAATCATTGACCAACCCTTGTCATATTACTAGAGACTCACATGCATGATCATTCAATACTTCGAGATGATTTCAATTTCACACATATGTCACAAGTTCCAGCACAAGGTTTTAGAGGAGGTTTGGTTGTTCTTTGGAAAGAAGATGGTATCACAATCACGGAATTAACCACATCCGAGCAAGAAATCCACTGCTTAGTCCAGGTATGTAATTTTAAATTTCCATGGTTATTATCAGCTGTTTATGCTAGTAATCAATACTCTGAAAGTGTGACGACCCGGCCCGTCGTCACGAGAATTACCATCCCGTTATGTTGAAATTGTATGTTTTATGCTTTTATATCAGTGTTAAAGTCTATCGGGTGAATTAGGAGTGAATTGGATTGAAAATGAGGCATATAGCCTTTTTGAAGGAGACTTAAATAAGGAAAGTCAACCCGGAGTTGACTATTTGGTTAGAGGGCTCGGAATTGGATTCTGATGATTCGGTTAGTTCCGGGAGGTGATTTGTGACTTAGGGGAGCGATCGGAATTGAATTTGGAGGCCCGGTGTAGTTTTAGGCTTGAATTGGCTAAGGTTGAATTTTGGCGAAATCCGGATGGTAGGTGATATTTTGATCCGGGGTCGGAATGGAATTCCGACAATTTCTGTAGCTCCGTTAGGTGATTTTGGATGTGCCTGCAAAATTTCAGGTCATTCGAACGTTGTTTGGTCGGGTTTTTGATCGAATGTATAATTCGGAAAGTTTTAAGAAATTTAGGCTTGAATCCGTGTGTAATTGGTGATTTTGATGTTTAGGATGGTGTTTTTATGATTGGAACAAGTTCGTATCGTGTTTTGGGGTATGTTGGTGGTTTTCGTTGAGGTCCCGGGGGCCTCGGAGTGAATCCGGACCATCATCCGGCATTTTGAAGCAAGAAAAGACCTGCTGTAATCTGCAGATCACTGGGCAAACTTTTGGCCTTCGCGTTCGCGAGGGCTATGCCGCGTTCGCGTAGGCCGGGATCAGGTGACTATCGCGTTCGCGAGGGTTGGCGTCGCGTTCGCGTAAGAGGAAGCTGGGAAGCATCGCGTTCGCGATGGTCTGGGACGCGTTCGCGTATAAGGAATTCGCAAGGCATCGCGAACGCGTGAGGCATGTCGCGTTCGCGTAGAGGAAAAGTCCGGGCTGGGGAGAATGGTCTTCGCGGACGCGTGAAGGAATGACGCGTTCGCGATGAAGAAAATAGGCTGGCAGTGAAGTTAAGTTCAGAACAGAACCAGTCGCGGGTTTAATACCCAAAAACGCTATTTTTGAGTTCTAGAGAGAGAAACTCACGGGAATTGCTCTGGTAATTCATCGGGGATTCGTTGGAGGTAAGTTTTGTGGCTTAATTACATCATTTTAACATGAAATCATGGGTTAAATTTTTGTAAATGGAAGATTAAAGGTGGGTTTGAGCCCTAGGCCTAAATTGAAGAAAAACACTGATTTGAGTGGGCAAATAGAGTCCGATTTTGGTAAATTTTATATGCCTAGACTCGTATCGAGATGAGGATTCCGAATATGTAACTTTTGTAATTTTTTGGCAAGCGTACCGAAAGTCGGGTTTTGGCAACTTTGGGAATTTTGATGTAAATTGAGTTATATTGATTGGGTGTCGTCCCATTGGCCTAATTTGTTGTGTTTCTACTGTATTTGATCAGATTCTACGCGTGCGGAGCTTGATTCTCGTGGCAAGGGCATTTCGGAGTAGTCGTCGCGCCATATTGAGGTGAGTAATAGATGTGGGTGATGACCAGCGGGTTCGAAACCCCGGTATACCACTTTGTGACGCTGTATAGCGGCGAGACACGCACACTCTTGAGAGTGCGGGGTCGATCATGAACTGGAGACTATATATTAGTCCGACTTGTTGATATTGTATTATTGGCTATTCTCGAGCCGTTGAACCTCCTTCTCGGACGGTTGAGTATATTGTGGGCTGTGAGCCAGTTATTGGATCCCGCGAGTATCGTTATCATTGTCTTATCATATAGACATGCTAGTTTACTACTAGTCCGCAGCTATTTCTGTTATTATGCTAATTCCAATCTCTGGAACTTGATATTACTGTTTTCCAACTGAAAAATGATAAAAGAGTTTTCAAAAACTACTTTTGAGCTTGCGAGGCTGTATCTGCATATTAGCTGACTAGTAGTGGATCGGGCTGCGCGCCGCAGCGAGATATATGTTGGATCGGACTGCACGCCGCAGGAATATCTCTATGAGATGTGCTTGGGCTGTAGGAGCCCCTCCGGAGTCTGAACCCCCACGGTGAGCACGGGTACCCAAATTGGATCGGGCTACGCGCCGTAGCGGTCATATCATGCATTGCATTGCATTTAGCTACATCTGCTAGCTGTTATACTGTTTTGCTGGTACTTGTTGGTACAGGTACAATTGAAGTTGATTCTGTGACAGGGTATTTGATTACAGCTTTACATAGTGCTTTATTGCGGATTTCTTATCTGCGCTGTCTTACCCTTGTTTATTACCACTGAGTCCGGCAGTACTCATTTTACTCCTTGCAGCTTGTGTGCAGATCCAGGTACCTCTCAGCAGACTTGATTCGGTAGCTACTTGGAGGCATTGTGCGGGATAGTCGAGGTAGCTGCAGCGTCCGCAGGACCTGACTCCCCTTCTAGTTGTCATTTCTTATCTTGTTGTCTTTCCTTTCCGCACTGAGTTTGTTATAAACTTTATTACACTTATGTTCTTTAGAGGCTCATGACTCTCGACCCTTCGGTCTATGGGAGTTAGTATATTTTGGGACTTGGTCTCCCCGCTGTTGGTATAAGTATTAATATATGTATCACTGTTATGCTTAAATTGGATAAAGTGAGCTTGTGGCTCCGTGATTATTGTTGATTGGTCGGGCTGGCCTAGCAGTGTGCTGGGCGCCATCACGACCGGATTTGGGGTCGTGACAAGTTGGTATCAAAGCCTAGGTTTACTAGGCCTCGTGAGTCTTGAGCCGGTTAGTAGAGTCTTGTGGATCGGTACGGGGACGCCTGTACTTATCCTCGGGAGGCTGCGAACCTTTAGGAAAAAACTTCACTTTTCTTGAACTCTATCGTGCGATCTTGTTGTTCTGAGAACTGAACTTCTATATTCTATTCTCTCGCAGATGGCGAGAACGCGAGCATCAAGACGAGGTGGACGACCTCCATTGCCACCTGTTAGAGGCCGTGGGCACGGTCGTGCTAGAGGTAGAGGTAGGGCGGCCGAGGCGGCGCCGGCTGACCCGCCCGTTGTACCGGTTCAGGAGCAACCCCCGGTGGTTGATGCTCCGGCAGCCCCGGTTCGGGGCCGGACTATATCTATTGCTATTCCCGGTCTTCGGGAGACTCTTGCTCAAATATTATCGGTGTGTTCCGGTTTGGCTCGGGTAGTTTCGGCTACCGCTACCGTAGCGACATCTCGGTCGGGGGTGGTCATCAGACCCCCGTGGCTCGCACACCCGACCCGGTTGTTCAGAGGGACTTCGGACACCGGAGGCGGTCCCTGCTCGGTGGTTGCACCGGTTATTCCTCCAGCTGCACCGGCTCCGGCTCCGGAGCATATGGTTCGAGGTTATGCCCGATGACGAGCGAGCGTCGTCTTGAGAGATTTGGCGGACTTCGACCACCCCATTTCGGTGGCGTTGAGGGCGAGGATGCCCGGGGTTTCTTGGATAAGTGTTAGAGGATGCTGCGCGTACGGCTGGTATTCTTGAGTCCGGCGGAGTTTCATTTACTACATTTCAGTTCACCGGTCCCGCATTTGATTGGTGGGAGGAGTTTGAGAGGCGTAGGCCTGCAAGAGCAGCACCTCTCACATGGCGGCAGTTCTCTACTCTCTTTCTAGAGAAATATGTACCTCGGTCTCGTCGCGAGGAGCTACGTCGCCAGTTCGAGTGGTTGATTCAGGGCGACATGTCTGTGACCCAGTATGAGCTTAGATTCACTCGGTTGGCTAGGCATGCCACATGGATGATCCCCACTGATAGGGAGAGGATCAGGAGGTTCATTGATGGCCTCAACTACTCTATCCGTATTCTTATGACCGGCGAGCGAGTTCTGTCATCATCGTTTGAGCAGGTAGCTGATATGGCACGCTCCATTGAGGCGGATCGTCGCCGAGAGAGAGAGGAGCGGGAGGCCAAGAGGCCTCGTGGTTCTGGCAGTTTCGGTGGTGCTCCATCTAGAGGGCATTCCCAGCAGAGCAGAGGTCGCTCATCTAGACCTTCTCATTCAGGCCGCCCAGAGCAGAGCGGAGGTTCTTATGGTCGTGGTCGACAGGGGTTTCAGCAGGGTCAGTCATCACTTAGTGCCCTCCCAGCCCAGAGTGCAACACCTACTTCTCCAGCACCAGGTGCATGTTATGAGTGTGGTGAGTTTGGCCACATGAGGAGACATTGCCCTCGACTACGTAGGGGCAGGACTCAGCAGAGGGATCAGCCCTCCTCTTCAGCACCATCTCAGTCTAGTAGAGGTGGAGGTCGGTCTTCTCGTGGACGCCCCAGGGGCGAGGAGAGATCTGGTGGAGGCCAGGCACGGTTCTACGCACTTCCTGACAGGCGTGATGCAGTTGCCTCCGATGTAGTGATTACAGGTATCATTTCTGTCTGTCACAGAGATGCCTCTGTTCTATTTGATCCAGGATCCACATATTCTTACGTGTCCTCTTATTTTGCACATTATTTGGGTGCGACTCGTGGTAGTCTTGATTTAACTGTTCATGTATCCACCCCAGTGGGTGATACGATCGTTGTGGATCATGTCTATAGATCCTGTGTTATATCTATTGGGGGTCTGGAGACCCAGGCAAATTTGTTATTGATGGGTATGGTGGACTTTGATGTCATATTGGGTATGGACTGGTTGTCTCCGTACCATGCTATATTGGACTGTCATGCTAAGACAGTTACGTTGGCCATTCCTGGTATTTCTCAGATCGAGTGGCGGGGTTCGACCGATTTCGTCCCTAGCCGTGTTATTTCGTTCTTAAAAGCTCGGAAGATGGTTGAAAAAGGGTGTTTATCGTACTTAGCTTTTGTGAGAGATGTGGGAGCTGAGACTCCTAGCATTGATTCTGTACCGGTTGTGAGGGATTTCCCAGATGTATTCCCCTCAGACCTGCCGGGCATGCCGCCGGACAGGGATATTGATTTTGGCATTGACTTGGTGCCGGGCACTCGGCCTATATCCATTCCTCCTTATCGGATGGCACCAGCTGAGTTGAAAGAACTGAAAGAGCAACTTCAAGAGCTTCTGGATAAGGGTTTCATCCGCCTTAGTGTGTCCCCGTGGGGTGCGCCGGTATTATTTGTTAAAAAGAAAGATGGTTCCATGCGAATGTGTATTGATTATCGACAATTGAACAAGGTGACAGTGAAGAATAAGTACCCTCTACCGCGCATAGATGATTTGTTTGATCAGTTACAGGGTGCGAGGGTGTTTTCTAAGATCGATCTTCGTTCGAGCTATCATCAGTTGAAGATCAGAGACTCAGATATTATGAAGACTGCATTCAGGACCCGATATGGTCATTATGAGTTTCTTGTGATGTCTTTTGGGCTGACCAACGCCCCAGCAGCATTTATGCATCTGATGAACAGTGTGTTCGGGCCTTATTTGGATTCATTTGTGATTGTGTTCATTGATGACATTCTAGTCTACTCCCGTAGTCAGGAGGAGCATGCTCAACATTTGAATATTGTGTTGCAGAGATTGAGGGAGGAGAAGCTATATGCTAAATTCTCCAAGTGCGAGTTTTGGCTCGAGTCCGTGGCATTTCTGGGACATGTGGTGTCTCGTGATGGTATTCAGGTTGATCAGAAAAAGATAGAGGCGGTGCAGAGTTGGCCTAGACCGACCTCAGCTACAGAGATCGGGAGTTTTCTTGGTTTGGCGGGATATTATCGCCGGTTTGTTCAGGGATTTTCATCCATTGCTTCTTCATTGACTAAATTGACCCGGAAGGGTGCACCATTCGTGTGGTCGGATGAGTGCGAGGAGAGCTTTCAGAAGCTCAAGACAGCTTTGACCACAGCTCCAGTGTTAGTATTGCCATCAGCTTCAGGTTCATATACCGTTTATTGTGATGCCTCGAGAGTGGGGATAGGTTGTGTGTTGATGCAGGAAGGTAAGGTAATTGCTTATGCTTCTCGGCGGTTGAAGCCACATGAGAAGAACTATCCTGTTCATGACTTGGAGCTAGCCGCCATTGTTCATGCATTGAAGATTTGGAGGCACTATTTGTACGGCGTGTCTTGTGAGGTGTATACCGACCATCGTAGTCTCCAACACTTGTTCAAACAGAAAGACCTTAATTTGAGACAGCGGAGATGGCTTGAGTTGCTGAAGGATTATGACATTACTATATTATATCATCCGGGAAGGCCAATGTGGTGGCCGATGCTTTGAGCCGGAAGGCGGTCAGTATGGGGAGCTTGGCATATATTCCAGCTGAGGAGAGGCCATTTGCTTATGATGTTCAGGTGCTAGCCAATCGGCTAGTGAGGTTAGATATTTCGGAGCCCAGCAGGGTATTGGCTTGTGTTGTATCTCGGTCATCTCTATTTGATCGTATTCGTGAGCGCCGGTATGATGATCCACATTTGGCTGTCCTTAGGGACAGGGTTCAGCATGATGATGCTAGAGATGTCACCATTGATAGTGACGGCGTATTGAGGATGTAGGGCCGGATATGTGTGCCCAATGTTGATGGCCTTCGTGAGTTGATTCCGGAAGAGGCCCATAGCTCGCGGTATTCTATCCATCCAGGAGCCGCGAAGATGTATCAGGATTTGAAACAGCACTATTGGTGGAGAAAGATGAAAATGGACATTGTCAAACATGTAGCACGGAGATAGTCAGAAATCAGTCTTGGTCCAGGGCTAGGTTTGAACTTATTCAGATTGAAAAAGGCTAACAAGCATGTAACGACCCGACCGGTCATTTTAGAAAATTACGCCCCAATCCCTAATTTAACTGTTCCCCTAAGCTCATTTCTGCTATTGTGGGTTGCCGGGAGAGTCGGTTCCGAAAATTTGAGCATTTTGGGACACTTAGTCCCTAAATAAGAGCTTTGAAACTAGAAAACGGTCCGTAGCCGGAACAGTGTTAAGACGATCTCGGAACGGAAATTCGATGGTTCCATTAGCTCCGTTAGGTGATTTCGGGGTTAGGAGCGCGTTCGGAATGTATTTTGGAGGTCCGTAGCTCAATTAGGCTTGAAATGCCGAAGGTTGAAATTTTGGCGAATCCGATCGATAGGTGAGATTTTGATCCGGGGGTCGGAATGGAATTCCGACAATTTCTGTAGCTTCGTTATGTGATTTTGGATATGTCCGCAAATTTTCAGGTCATTCGGACGTCGTTTGGACGAGTTTTTGATCGAATGTGCAATTCGGAAAGTTTTAAGAAATTTAGGCTTGAATTCGATGTGAATTATGGGATTTGATGTTGTTAGACGTGTTTTGAGGATTTGAGCAAGTTCGAATAAGGTATTAAGATGTGTTGGTATGTTTGGAGGAGGTCCCGGGGGCCTCGGGGTGATTTCGGATGGTTAAACGGGAGAAATTGTGGAAGAATTGCAGGTTGGGATCCTGCTTCTGTTGTTTCCGCTCCTGCGGAATTTTGGGCGCAGGAGCGTGTCCGCAGAAGCGGACGAGATGCGCAGGAGCGGCTATTTCCGCAGAAGCGGAATCCAATCCGGTGAAGCGGGGTCGCTGGTGCGATGCCAGTGATCGCAGAAGCGGACGGGGAGAAATGGACATGGTCCGCAGAAGCGGACATCTTACCGTTTGGGCGAGACCGCAGAAGCGGTCAGTTATGCGCAGAGGCGGTCAATTATGCGCAGAGGCGGACGTGTCCGCAGAAGCGGATCCGCTTAAGCGGCCCTCTTGTTCGCAGAAGCGGAAATGGCCGGCCAGGCCTGGAACCGCCGAAGCGACCCTTTGGTCGCGGATACGGATGCGTAGAAGCGGAAAATGTTCCGCAGAAGCGAAAATCGCTGTAAGTAAGTGTATCAGAAGTTAGAAAAATTTCAGAACATTTCACACATTTTGGGTCTCGGCTTAAGGGCGATTTTGGGCGATTTTGAGGAGGAAGTCAAGGGAAATCATCAGGTAATCAACTATGAACTCATATTATGATTAGTATTGGTAATATTATGCAATTATATCATGAAAATGGAGGAATTTGGGGTAATTATGGAGGATTTAGCCCTAGTCTTGAACTTTAGAAAATCTCTGATTTGAGTGGGCAAATGGAGTCCGATTTTGGTAAATTTTATATGCCTAGACTCGTATTGAGATAAGGAACCCGAAAATATAATTTTCGTGATTTTTCGATAAGCGTACCGAAAGTCGGGTTTTGACAACTTGTGAGTTTTGGTGCATTTTGAGTTATTTTGATTGGGTAATACCCAATTGGCCTATTTTGATGTGATTCTATTGATTTTTATCAGATACTACACTTGTGGAGGCCGACATTCGCGGCAAGAAGGTTATTTCTTAGCGGTTTTGTACCGGAATTGAGGTAAGTGGCTTGTCTAACCTCGTGTGGGGGAATTTTCACCCCTAGGATATTATGTGATAGTTTAAATGCCTTGTACGCGAGGTGACGGGCGTGTACATGCGCTGGTTGTTGAACACGTACTTTATTTAAATGTTCGATGAGCGATATCCCTGTCTTGGTTGTTAATTTGATATTTTACCCGGTAGTGGTTAGAAGAGCATGATTAGGTAGCACTTAACTGTTTAGTTGCCTAATTGCCTTATTTGAACTCCTTGTTAATTATTGGCACTATTTTTCGGTAAAGTTATAGTTGAGCATAATTATTTCTCTCCGTGGATTTCCTTAATTGGCTGTGCTTGTGGACTGCGGGTTCGATTCCCGGAGACCCAGGGCTGTGGGTTCGATTCCCGGAGACCCGATGTGATATTGGTAGGGACTACGGGTTCGATTCCCGAGATCCTGAGTTATTGGTAGGGACTACGGGTTCGATTCCCGAGATCCTGAGTTATTGGTAGGGACTACGGGTTCGATTCCCGAGATCCTGAGTTATTGGTAGGGACTACGGGTTCGATTCCCGAGATCCTGAGTTATTGGTAGGGACTACGGGTTCGATTCCCGAGATCCCGAGTTATTGGTAGGGACTACGGGTTCGATTCCCGGAGATCCTGAGTTATTAAGATATTATTGAGACATGGGCTGCGGGTTCGATTCCTGGAGACCCAGGGGTACTGAGAATGGGACTGTGGGTTCAATTCCCACAGATCCTGGACTTGTTTATTGAGTTGGTTATTTGTTATTAGCTTGATTGTAGACAGTTTCAGTAAATGTTGTTATTTTGGAAATTTTGTTGTTATCTGTTAAACTGTTTATTTTGTTATCATCATATTATTATTGTTCTCGGTAGGGCCCTGACCTTCCTCGTCACTACTCCATCGAGGTTAGGCTTGGCACTTACTGAGTACCGCCGTGGTGTACTCATGCTACTCTTCTGCACACTTTTGTTGTGCAGATCCAGGTACATCAGAGCAGGCTCGTACTAGGTGATTCTGCAGCTTTCTGGGAGACTTCGAGGTATGATCTGCTATGTCCGCGGATCCGGAGGCTTCCCTTCTAATCTAGTATTTCTAGTTGATAGTTTTCTTCATTTCGTTGTTAGATACTCTTTATACATAGAGCCCCAGTTGTATTTCTCTTTTAGTCTGTGTTACCGTGGGGTTCCGGATCTTGGTAGTGTTTTATTTATTTTGTGACGGATGTATGTGCCAAGCGGCACGGATTACATATCTTTTACGTTATTTTCCGCTGTTTCCTATTTAAGTATTTATAATTTATGGATTCCGCAACGTGTTAGGCTTACCTAGTCGTGGGGACTAGGTGCCATCACGACATGTTCACAATTGGTGAACTAGGGTCGTGACAAGTTGGTATCAAGCTCTAGGTTCATAGGAGTCACGGGACACAGACCGGTTATTTAGAGTCTCGCCGATCGATACGGAGACGTCCGTATTTATCTACGAGGGGCTATGTAACTGTTTAGGAAAAATCTTCATTTCTTTTGAATTTCTTGTCATGTGATGTTTTGACACCAATTCTTAACTTCTGTCTTCTATTCTCTCACGGATGGTGAAGACACATGGTACACGCGAGGATCAGGCACCCGCGCCCCCTGCTGTCGCCACCAGAGGCCGGGGCCGGGGTAGAGGCCGGGGCTGGGGTAGAGGCCCAGGATGCGCCCGAGGTGCAGCCACAACACCCACGCGCGCTGTCATTGAGGCACCACCGGTGGATCAGGTTGGAGCACATGCACCTGGTACACCTACTACTGCTACTACGACTCCAGCACTCCAGGAGACTCTAGCTCAGTTTATGAGCTTGTACACTACTCTGGCTCAAGCGGGGTTGCTTCCTCTCGCTGCAGCCATATCTCAGGCCGGGGGAGGGGCCCAGACTCTCGTAGCCCGCACTCCTGAGCAGCGAGTGCCCATGGAGCAGGTTCCAAAGGTTATTCCTATTCCGCCTACCGCACCAGTACAGCCCGGAGATGGGTCAGCTGCCTCCGAGGACGAGCAGCGCAGGTTGGAGAGGTTCAAGAAGTATGATCCCCCAGTGTTCAGTGGCCTGGCTTCAGATGATGCATTGGGTTTTCTGGAGGAGTGTCATCGTATTCTTCGTACTATGGGGATTGTGGAGACCAGCGGGGTTTCCTTCACTGCTTTTCAGTTTCGCGGGGCTGCTTATGATTGGTGGCGCACGTGTGAGTTGGATAGTCCAGAGGAATCTATTTCATTGACTTGGACGCAGTTTTCAGATCTATTTTTGAGGGAGTTTGTTCCACAGAGCCTTAGGGATTCTTGGCGCTCGGAGTTTGAGCGGTTGCGACAGGGCTCCATGTCAGTATCGGAGTATGCCATCAGTTTCACCCGTCTGGCCAAGCATGCACCGGCCTTGGTAGCCACGGTTCGGGAGAGAGTGCGGAGATTTATTGAGGGCCTGATTCCGCCGATCCGGTCCAGCATGGCCAGAGAGTTGGAGACAGATATATCTTATCAGCAGGCAGTTAGCATTGCCGGGAGGATCGAGAGTATGCTCCCTAGAGAGCGGGGAGATAGAGAGGCCAAGAGGTCTCGTGAGTCGGGCCATTTCTCTGGTGCCCGCACTTCATCAGCCGGTCGTTTTGGCGGGGGTTATTCCGGTCGACCAGTTCACTCGGCATTGCCCGCAGCCGGTAGTACTCCAGGTCTTCCAGCACCTCAGGAGCCTTATTATGCTCCCCCAGTTTCCAGTGCACCTCCTGCGCGGGGTCCTTCCAGGGGTCAGACTAGTGGGGGTGAGGCCGGTCAGTCACAGCCACCGTGTCCTCCCCGAGCTTGCTTTGGGTGCGGGGATACTCGCCACCTGGTGAGGGAGTGCCCCAAGCGTAGGAGGGGGGCACCTCACCAGTCTTCGCAGCATCAGCGTGGTTCTCAGGGTCAGCAGGCTATCATTCCAGCTCCAGCTGCTATTCCACCTGCCCAGCCAGCCAGGGGCGGGGGTCAGGGTTCTAGAGGCCGCCCTCGAGAGGGGGGACAAGCCAGATTCTATGCTATTCCTGATCGCGCCGCGGCTGTTGCATCTGACTCTATTATCACAGGTATTATTCTGGTTAGTCACAGGGAGGCATCGGTTCTATTCGACCCCTGGTTCCACTTTTTCATATGTGTCTTCTTACTTTGCTTCTCATCTGGGTGTGCCTCGGGATTCTTTGAGTGCCCCCATTTATGTTTCCACTCCGGTGGGTGATTCTTTGGCTGTGGACCGCGTATATCGGTCGTGTTTGATTACTATTTGTGATTTTGAGACCAGAGCGGATCTATTGCTGCTTGGGATGGTCGATTTTGATATTATTCTGGGCATGGACTGGTTGTCGCCCCATTATGCTATTCTTGATTGTCACTCCAAGACCGTGCCGCTGGCTATGCCGGGCATTCCACGTATTGAGTGGAGTGGTACTCTAGATCACACCCCTAGCCGTGTTATTTCTTTTCTCAGAGCTCAGCGTATGGTTGAGAAGGGGTGTGCTGCTTATCTTGCCTATGTGCGGGACGTCAGTATTGACCCTCCCTCTATTGATTCTGTTCCTGTGGTACGTGACTTTGCTGATGTATTTCCAGCTGATCTTCCGGGCATGCCGCCCGACAGAGATATTGACTTTGCTATTGACTTGTTGCCGGGCACTCGGCCCATTTCTATTCCACCGTACCGTATGGCTCCTCCTGAGTTGAAGGAGTTGAAGGATCAGTTACAGGAGTTATTGGGCAAGGGTTTTATTCGACCCAGTGTTTCGCCTTGGGGTGCTCCTGTATTGTTTGTGAAGAAGAAGGACGGTTCTATGCGTATGTGTATTGACTATCGACAACTGAATAAGGTTACAGTGAAGAACCGGTATCCTTTGCCCCGTATTGATGATTTATTTGACCAGTTACAGGGCGCACATGTGTTTTCTAAGATTGATTTGCGCTCCGGGTATCACCAGCTGAAGATTCGGGAGCCAGATATCCCGAAGACTGCCTTCAGGACCCGGTATGGTCACTATGAGTTCCTCGTGATGTCTTTTGGGTTGACTAATGCCCCAGCAGCATTTATGCATTTGATGCACAGTGTGTTCAGGCCTTATCTGGACTCGTTCGTGATTGTCTTCATTGATGATATTCTGGTATATTCTCGGAGCCGGGAAGAGCACGAGCAACATTTGAGGATAGTGCTTCAGATCCTGAGGGAGAAGCAGCTTTATGCCAAGTTCTCTAAATGTGAATTTTGGTTGAGTTCGGTGGCATTTTTGGGCCACGTGGTGTCGAGTGATGGTATTCGAGTAGATCCGAGGAAGGTGGAGGCCGTGCAGAGTTGGCCCAGACCCTCCTCCGCTACCGAGATTCGCAGTTTCCTTGGTTTGGCGGGCTACTACCGTCGTTTCGTAGAGGGGTTCTCTTCGATTGCAGCACCTATGACTAGATTGACCCAAAAGGGTGCCCCTTTCCAGTGGACAGACGAGTGTGAGGCGAGCTTTCAGAAGCTCAAGACAGCTTTGACTTCGGCCCCTATATTGATATTGCCTACAGGTTCGGGGTCCTATACTGTATATTGTGATGCCTCACGAGTTGGACTCGGTGCGGTGTTGATGCAGGACGGTAGGGTGATTGCCTACGCGTCGAGACAGCTGAAGGTGCATGAGAAGAATTACCCTGTTCATGATTTGGAGCTAGCCGCCATTGTTCACGCCTTGAAAATTTGGCGTCATTATTTATATGGGGTTCCTTGTGAGATCTACACTGATCACCGGAGCTTGCAGCACTTGCTTAAGCAGAAGGACCTGAATATGCGTCAGAGGAGATGGTTGGAACTACCGAAGGACTATGATATTACTATTCTCTATCATCCGGGCAAGGCTAATGTGGTTGCTGATGCCTTGAGTCGTCGGGCAGAGAGTTTGGGGAGTTTGGCATATCTACCAGCTTCAGAGAGGCCTATGGCGATGGATGTTCAGGCTTTAGCCAGGCAGTTTGTTAGATTGGATCTTTCGGAGCCCAGCCGAATTCTGGCATGTGTGGTTTCTCGGTCTTCTCTATTTGACTGCATCAGGGAGCGTCAGTTCGACGACCCTCATTTACTTGTCCTTCGGGATAGAGTTCGGCGTGGTGATGCTCGAGATGTTACCATCGGGGATGATAGAGTTATGAGGATGCAGGGGCGTATCTGTGTGCCCAATGTAGATGATCTTCGAGAGCTGATTCTAGGAGAGGCCCATAGTTCGCGGTATTCCATCCATCCGGGTGCCGCGAAGATGTATCAGGACTTGAAACAGCATTACTGGTGGAGGCGGATGAAAAGGGATATAGTTGATTATGTTTCTAGATGCCTCAACTGCCAGCATGTGAAGTATGAGCATCAGCGTCCGGGTGGATTGATGCAGCAGATTGAGATTCCCGAGTGGAAATGGGAGCGCATCACCATGGACTTTGTATCTGGGCTTCCACGGACTGTTAGGAAGTTTGATTCTATTTGGGTTATTGTGGATCGGCTGACCAAGTCCGCCCATTTTATACCGGTGAGCACTACTTATTCATCGGAGCGACCGGCGGAGATCTATATCAAGGAGATAGTTCGGCTGCATGGTATTCCAGTTTCCATCATTTCAGATAGAGGCACTCAGTTCACTTCACGGTTCTGGAGAGCTGTACAGCAGGAGTTAGGTACTCGGGTGGAGCTGAGCACAGCATTTCACCCCCAGACTGATGGGCAGTCCGAGCGCACTATTCGGATTTTGGAGGATATGCTCCGTGCGTGCGTGATTGAGTTTGGAGGTTCATGGGATCACTTCTTGCCACTGGCGGAGTTTGCTTATAACAACAGCTACCGGTCTAGTATTCAGATGGCACCGTACGAGGCCCTATATGGTAGGAGGTGCAGGTCTCCCGTGGGTTGGTTTGAGCCGGGCGAGGCCAGATTGCTAGGTACTGATATGGTTCAGGAGGCTATGGACAAGGTCAAGGTGATTCAGGACAGACTTCGTGCAGCCCAGTCTAGACAGAAGAGTTATGCGGACAAGAAGGTTCGCGATGTGGCTTTATGGTTGGTGAGCGGGTTCTGCTTCGAGTCTCGCCCATGAAGGGCGTTATGAGGTTTGGGAAGAAAGGGAAGCCGAGTCCTAGATTTATTGGCCCTTTTGAGATTTTGAGGCGTGTTGGGGAGGTTGCTTATGAGTTGGCCTTACCTCCCAGCCTAGCCGGAGTTCACCCCGTATTTCATGTCTCCATGCTCCGGAGGTACCATGGTGACCCGTCGCACGTGTTGGATTTCACATCTGTTCGGCTAGACAAGGATCTTTCTTATGTTGAGGAGCCAGTAGCCATTCTAGACAGGCAAGTCAGAAAGCTAAGGTCAAAGAACATCGCTTCGGTAAAGGTTCAGTGGCGGGGCCGGTCGGTCGAGGAGGCGACTTGGGAGACCGAGCAGGATATGCGCAGCCAGTACCCTCATCTTTTCACTACTCCGGGTATGTTTTCTATGCTCGTTCGAGGACGAACGAATCTTTAAGTGTGGGAAGATGTAACGACCCGACCGGTCGTTTTAGAAAATTACGCCCCAATCCCTAATTTAACTGTTCCCCTAAGCTCATTTCTGCTATTGTGGGTTGCCGGGAGAGTCGGTTTCGAAAATTTGAGCATTTTGGGACACTTAGTCCCTAAATAAGAGCTTTGAAACTAGAAAATGGTCCGTAGCCGGAACAGTGTTAAGACGATCTCGGAACGGAAATTCGATGGTTCCATTAGCTCCGTTAGGTGATTTCGGGGTTAGGAGCGCGTTCGGAATGTATTTTGGAGGTCCGTAGCTCAATTAGGCTTGAAATGCCGAAGGTTGAAATTTTGGCGAATCCGATCGATAGGTGAGATTTTGATCCGGGGTCGGAATGGAATTCCGACAATTTCTGTAGCTTCGTTATGTGATTTTGGATATGTCCGCAAATTTTCAGGTCATTCGGACGTCGTTTGGACGAGTTTTTGATCGAATGTGCAATTCGGAAAGTTTTAAGAAATTTAGGCTTGAATTCGATGTGAATTATGGGATTTGATGTTGTTAGACGTGTTTTGAGGATTTGAGCAAGTTCGAATAAGGTATTAAGATGTGTTGGTATGTTTGGAGGAGGTCCCGGGGGCCTCGGGGTGATTTCGGATGGTTAAACGGGAGAAATTGTGGAAGAATTGCAGGTTGGGATCCTGCTTCTGTTGTTTCCGCTCCTGCGGAATTTTGGGCGCAGGAGCGTGTCCGCGGAAGCGGACGAGATGCGCAGGAGCGGCTACTTCCGCAGAAGCGGAATCCAATCCGCTGAAGCGGGGTCGCTGGTGCGATGCCAGGGATCGCAGAAGCGGACGGGGAGAAATGGACATGGTCCGCAGAAGCGGACATCTTACCGTTTGGGCGAGACCGCAGAGGCGGTCAATTATGCGCAGAGGCGGACGTGTCCGCAGAGGCGGACGTGTCCGCAGAAGCGGATCCGCTTAAGCGGCCCTCTTGTTCGCAGAAGCGGAAATGGCCGGCCAGGCCTGGAACCGCCGAAGCGACCCTTTGGTCGCGGATACGGATGCGTAGAAGCGGAAAATGTTCCGCAGAAGCGAAAATCGCTGTAAGTAAGTGTATCAGAAGTTAGAAAAATTTCAGAACATTTCACACATTTTGGGTCTCGGCTTAAGGGCGATTTTGGGCGATTTTGAGGAGGAAGTCAAGGGAAATCATCAGGTAATCAACTATGAACTCATATTATGATTAGTATTGGTAATATTATGCAATTATATCATGAAAATGGAGGAATTTGGGGTAATTATGGAGGATTTAGCCCTAGTCTTGAACTTTAGAAAATCTCTGATTTGAGTGGGCAAATGGAGTCCGATTTTGGTAAATTTTATATGCCTAGACTCGTATTGAGATAAGGAACCCGAAAATATAATTTTCGTGATTTTTCGATAAGCGTACCGAAAGT
This sequence comes from Nicotiana noctiflora, assembly GCA_032618575.1. NCBI lineage: Eukaryota > Viridiplantae > Streptophyta > Magnoliopsida > Solanales > Solanaceae > Nicotiana > Nicotiana noctiflora. Next base: position 58,261 of record JASVEL010004800.1, read on the forward strand.
CGGGTTTTGACAACTTGTGAGTTTTGGTGCATTTTGAGTTATTTTGATTGGGTAATACCCAATTGGCCTATTTTGATGTGATTCTATTGATTTTTATCAGATACTACACTTGTGGAGGCCGACATTCGCGGCAAGAAGGTTATTTCTTAGCGGTTTTGTACCGGAATTGAGGTAAGTGGCTTGTCTAACCTCGTGTGGGGGAATTTTCACCCCTAGGATATTATGTGATAGTTTAAATGCCTTGTACGCGAGGTGACGGGCGTGTACATGCGCTGGTTGTTGAACACGTACTTTATTTAAATGTTCGATGAGCGATATCCCTGTCTTGGTTGTTAATTTGATATTTTACCCGGTAGTGGTTAGAAGAGCATGATTAGGTAGCACTTAACTGTTTAGTTGCCTAATTGCCTTATTTGAACTCCTTGTTAATTATTGGCACTATTTTTCGGTAAAGTTATAGTTGAGCATAATTATTTCTCTCTGTGGATTTCCTTAATTGGCTGTGCTTGTGGACTGCGGGTTCGATTCCCGGAGACCCAGGGCTGTGGGTTCGATTCCCGGAGACCCGATGTGATATTGGTAGGGACTACGGGTTCGATTCCCGAGATCCTGAGTTATTGGTAGGGACTACGGGTTTGATTCCCGAGATCCTGAGTTATTGGTAGGGACTACGGGTTCGATTCCCGAGATCCTGAGTTATTGGTAGGGACTACGGGTTCGATTCCCGAGATCCTGAGTTATTGGTAGGGACTACGGGTTCGATTCCCGAGATCCTGAGTTATTGGTAGGGACTGCGGGTTCGATTCCCGGAGATCCTGAGTTATTGTGATACTATTGAGACATGGGCTGCGGGTTCGATTCCCGGAGACCCGGGGTACTGAGAATGGGACTGTGGGTTCAATTCCCACAGATCCTGGACTTGTTTATTGAGTTGGTTATTTGTTTTTAGCTTGATTGTAGACAGTTTCAGTAAATGTTGTTATTTCGGAATTATTATCATTTAAACTGCTTATTATTGTTATTATCATTTTGTAATTATTTTTCTCAGTAGGGCCCTGACCTTCCTCGTCACTACTCCATCGAGGTTAGGCTTGGCACTTACCGAGTACCGCCGTGGTGTACTCATGCTACTCTTCTGCACACTTTTGTTGTGCAGATCCAGGTACATCAGAGCAGGCTCGTACTAGGTGATTCTGCAGCTTTCTGGGAGACTTCGAGGTATGATCCGCTACGTCCGCGGATCCGGAGGCTTCCCTTCTAATCTAGTATTTCTAGTTGATAGTTTTCTTCATTTCGTTGTTAGATACTCTTTATACATAGAGCCCCAGTTGTATTTCTCTTTTAGTCTGTGTTACCGTGGGGTTCCGGATCTTGGTAGTGTTTTATTTATTTTGTGACGGATGTATGTGCCAAGCGGCACGGATTACATATCTTTTACGTTATTTTCCGTTGTTTCCTATTTAAGTATTTATAATTTATGGATTCCGCAACGTGTTAGGCTTACCTAGTCGTGGGGACTGGGTGCCATCACGACATGTTCACAATTGGTGAACTAGGGTCGTGACAAGTTGGTATCAGAGCTCTAGGTTCATAGGAGTCACCTCGAACGGCGAGGAAGTTTGATTCTGTATGGGTGATTGTGGATAGACTGACCAAGTCAGCTCACTTCATTCCAGTTAGTACTACCTACTCATCGGAGCGGTTGGCGGCGATCTTTATTCGAGAGATTGTTCGGTTGCATGGAGTTCCAGTGTCTATCATATCCGACAGGGGTACTCAGTTCACTTCTCAGTTTTGGAGAGCATTTCAGCGAGAGATGGGTACGCGGGTTGAGTTGAGTACAGCATTTCATCCCCAGACAGATGGGCAGTCTGAGCGTACTATTCAGATTCTGGAGGATATGTTGCGAGCATGTGTGATTGATTTTGGTGGTTCGTGGGATGAGTTCCTACCACTTGCTGAGTTTGCCTACAACAACAGTTATCAGTCGAGTATTCGGATGGCCCCGTATGAGGCATTGTATGGCAGGCGGTGTAGATCCCCCGTGGGATGGTTTGAGCCTGGTGAGGTTAGATTGATAGGGACTGAGTTAGTCCAGGATGCTCCGGATAGAGCAAAGTTGATCCAGGAGAGGCTTCGTACAGCACAGTCTCGTCAGAAGAGTTATGCGGACCGTAGAGTTCGAGAGTTGTCTTTCATGGTTGGTGACGGAGTATTGTTGAAGATTTCACCTATGAAGGGTGTCATGAGGTTTGGGAAGAAAGGAAAGTTGAGTCCCAGGGTACATTGGTCCTTTTGAGATACTTAGGAGAGTTGGAGAGGTGGCATATGAGTTGGCCTTGCCGCCCGGCTTATCCAGCGTTCATCCAGTATTCCATGTGTCTATGCTCCGGAAGTACATTGGAGATCCGTCTCATGTATTAGATTTCAGCACCATTCAGCTTGATGGTGATCTATCCTATGATGTGGAGCCTATTGCCATTTTGGGACGTCAGGTGAGAAAATTGAGGTCTAAGGAGATTGCATCAGTTAAGGTTCGGTGGAGAGGTCGACCCGTGGAGGAGGCCACTTGGGAGATCGAGCGGGAGATGCGGAGCAGATATCCTCACTTGTTTGAGACTTCAGGTATGTTTCTTGACCCGCTCGAGGACGAGCGTTTGCTTAAGAGGGGGAGAATGTGACGACCCGGCCCGTCGTCACGAGAATTACCACCCCGTTATGTTGAAATTGTATGTTTTATGCTTTTATATCAGTGTTAAAGTCTATCGGGTGAATTAGGAGTGAATTGGATTGAAAATGAGGCATATAGCCTTTTTGAAGGAGACTTGAATAAGGAAAGTCAACCCGGAGTTGACTATTTGGTTAGAGGGCTCGGAATCGGATTCCTGATGATTCGGTTAGTTCCGGGAGGTGATTTGTGACTTAGGGGAGCGATCGGAATTGAATTTGGAGGCCCGGTGTAGTTTTAGGCTTGAATTGGCTAAGGTTGAATTTTGGCGAAATCCGGATGGTAGGTGATATTTTGATCCGGGGTCGGAATGGAATTCCGACAATTTCTGTAGCTCCGTTAGGTGATTTTGGATGTGCCTGCAAAATTTCAGGTCATTCGGACGTCGTTTGGTCGGGTTTTTGATCGAATGTATAATTCGGAAAGTTTTGAGAAATTTAGGCTTGAATCCGTGTGTAATTGGTGATTTTGATGTTTAGGATGGTGTTTTGATGATTGGAACAAGTTCGTATCGTGTTTTGGGGTATGTTGGTGGTTTTCGTTGAGGTCCCGGGGGCCTCGGAGTGAATCCGGACCATCATCCGGCATTTTGAAGCAAGAAAAGACCTGCTGTAATCTGCAGATCACTGGGCAAACTTTTGGCCTTCGCGTTCGCGAGGGCTATGCCGCGTTCGCGTAGGCCGGGATCAGGTGACTATCGCGTTCGCGAGGGTTGGCGTCGCGTTCGCGTAAGAGGAAGCTGGGAAGCATCGCGTTCGCGATGGACCGGGACGCGTTCGCGTATAAGGAATTCGCAAGGCATCGCGAACGCGTGAGGCATGTCGCGTTCGCGTAGAGGAAAAGTCCGGGCTGGGGAGAATGGTCTTCGCGGACGCGTGAAGGAATGACGCGTTCGCGATGAAGAAAATAGGCTGGCAGTGAAGTTAAGTTCAGAACAGAACCAGTCGCGGGTTTAATACCCAAAAACGCCATTTTTGAGTTCTAGAGAGAGAAACTCACGGGAATTGTTGGTAATTCATTGGGGATTCGTTGGAGGTAAGTTTTGTGGCTTAATTACATCATTTTAACATGAAATCATGGGTTAAATTTCTGTAAATGGAAGATTAAAGGTGGGTTTGAGCCCTAGGCCTAAATTGAAGAAAAACACCGATTTGAGTGGGCAAATGGAGTCCGATTTTGGTAAATTTTATATGCCTAGACTCGTATCGAGATGAGGATTCCGAATATGTAACTTTTGTAATTTTTTGGCAAGCGTACCAAAAGTCGAGTTTTGACAACTTTGGGAATTTTGATGTAAATTGAGTTATATTGATTGGGTGTCGTCCCATTGGCCTAATTTGTTGTGTTTCTACTGTATTTGATCAGATTCTACGCGTGCAGAGCTTGATTCTCGTGGCAAGGGCATTGCGGAGTAGTCGTCGCGCCGTATTGAGGTGAGTAATAGATGTGGGTGATGACCAGCGGGTTCGAAACCCCGGTATACCACTTTGTGACGCTATATAGCGGCGAGACACGCACACTCTTGAGAGTGCGGGGTCGATCATGAACTGGAGACTATATATTAGTCCGACTTGTTGATATTGTATTATTGGCTATTCTCGAGCCGTTGAACCTCCTTCTCGGACGGTTGAGTATATTGTGGGCTGTGAGCCAGTTATTGGATCCCGCGAGGATCGTTATCATTGTCTTACCATATAGACATGCTAGTTTACTACTAGTCCGCAGCTATTTCTGTTATTATGCTAATTCCAATCTCTGGAACTTGATATTACTGTTTTCCAACTGAAAAATGATAAAAGAGTTTTCAAAAACTACTTTTGAGCCTGCGAGGCTGTATCTGCATATTAGCTGACTAGTAGTGGATCGGGCCGCGCGCCGCAGCGAGATATATGTTGGATCGGACTGCACGCCGCAGGAATATCTCTATGAGATGTGCTTGGGCTGTAGGAGCCCCTCCGGAGTCCGAACCCCCACAGTGAGCACGGGTACCCAAAATTGGAGTCGGGCTACGCGCCGTAGCGGTCATATCATGCATTGCATTGCATTTAGCTACATCTGCTAGCTGTTATGCTATTTATTGGTATTTGTTGGTACAGGTACAGTGAATATTGATTCTATGACAGGGTAGCTGATTATAGTTTTACATAGTGCTTTATTGCGGATTTCTTATCTGCGCTGTCTTACCCTTGTTTATTACCACCGAGTCTGGCAGTACTCATTTTACTCCCTGCACCTTGTGTGCAGATCCAGGTACCTCTCAGCAGACTTGATTCGGTAGCTACTTGGAGGCATTGTGCGGGATAGTCGAGGTAGCTGCAGCGTCCGCGGGACCTGACTCCCCTTCTAGTTGTCATTTCTTATCTTGTTGTCTTTCCTTTCCGCACTAAGTTGTTATAAACTTTATTACACTTATGTTCTTTAGAGGCTCATGACTCTTGACCCTTCGGTCTATGGGAGTTAGTATATTTTGGGACTTGGTTTCCCCGTTGTTGGTATAAGTATTACTATTGTCTCATATTTTGAAATGCTTAAATGGGTTAAAGAGAGCTTCTAGTCCAGGTATGTAATTTTAAATTTCCATGGTTATTATCAGCTGTTTATGCTAGTAATCAATACTCTGAAAGATTACGGTTATGGGATAATCTTACTATGCTTAAGAATTGCTTAAATATGCCTTGGTTAGTAGCAGGAGATTTTAATGAAATCACTTCAAATTCTGAAAAATTTGGTGGTCTTCCTATTAACAACATTAAAGCAAATAGATTTTTAAATTTTATTAACTGTTGTCAATTATTAGATTTAGGGTTTAATGGTAGTCGGTATACTTGGTCAAATAAACGTAAGCCTGGTACAAATATTTTAGAAAGACTAGACAGATGTCTTGCTAATTATGATTGGATAAACCTATATCCTAATGTTATCATTAATCACTTGCCTAGAACTTATTCGGATCACTGTCCGATACTTATTAATTTAATACCTATTAAGAGACTTATAACAAAAATCTATAGGTTTGAAACAATGTGGACGTCACATCCTCTTTTTAATAACTTAGTTCGTAATATATGGACGGGTAATCATTCCCTTCCTAAAACTACTGAAATATTCCAACAAGCTACTACTAATTGGAATAAGAATACTTTTGGAAATATTTTTATTCATAAAAAAAAGTTGTTAGCTAGATTAGCAGGTATTCAAGCGTCAACTCATTATCCTACAAGTTTATTCTTACATAAACTTGAAATAGATCTATCTTTAGAATTTAGTAACTTACTTCTACGAGAGGAACAATTTTGAAAATTAAAGTCTAGAATTAATTGGTTAAATGATGGAGATGCTAATACTAAATATTTTCATCTCACTACTATTAATAGGCGTCGACGAAACAGAATTTGTTCTCTTCGAGACCCAGTAGGAAACTGGATATCCCAACCAGATGAATTAGAACATCATATCACTAAATTTTACCACTCCTTATATAATACAGACAAAGTCATCTCTCAAAAGAATTACAATGACGTATTTCCTCATTGTCTAAATCATGAGGATATTCTTAATTTAAATGAACCTTTTAATAATACGGATATATATAAAGCATTATTTAGTTTTAAACCTTTTAAATCTCCTGGTCCGGATGGACTACATCCTTTTTTCTATCAAAAATATTGGAATGAGGTTAATCATAAAGTTGTTCCTTTCTGTTTAGATATTTTGGATCATCACCAAATACCTTTTGAATTAAATCAAACTTTTATTTGCCTTATTCCTAAGGTTAAAAATCCTATTACTATTCAACAATATAGACCTATTAGTTTATGTAATACTTTATATAAAGTAATTACTAAAGTAATAGTTGCTAGGTTGAAAGTGATTATTGAAAAAATTATTGGTCCTACTCAATCTAGCTTTCAAAAAGGAAAAAGAGCTTCTGATAATGCTATAATAGTACAAGAAGTACTAAATTACTTTAAAAGAACAACTGGGAAAACATCTTACATGCTTCTAAAATTAGATTTAGAAAAGGCTTTTGATCGATTAGAATGGGATTTTATTCGTAGAACTCTTTTATTCTTTGAAATACCATCCCATATGATTAAATTAATCATGTCTTGTGTTACAACATCTTCTTTCTCAATCCTCCTTAATGGCAATAGAACTCCTTTTTTCAAACCATCAAGAGGCATTCGTCAAGGGGATCCTTTGTCACCTTACTTATTTATAATGTGTACGGAAATGCTCTCACGTAGCATTTCATTATCAATAGACTACTTACAGTGGCAACCTATTAAATTAACTCCTAAAGGACCTCCTTTATCACATCTACTTTTTGCGGATGATATTGTTCTACTTTCAAAGGTTTCAACGAAAAGTTGTCATACTATAATTGATATACTTCAATACTTTACTTCGGCATCCGGACAGAAAATAAATCTCGATAAATCTAAAGTTTTTTTCTCTAAAGATACTACTCTTAGTGATAGAAACTTTATATCACACTCTTTCTCCATTACTGAAGGTACTTCTTTTGGTAAATACCTAGGCTTTCCTATGTTTAACAATAAGCCTAAAAATGCGGATTTTCAATTCCTGTTAGATAATTTTAAGAATAGACTGGCAGGTTGGAAAACAAATTTTCTAACTTTATCGGGTCGGTCAACTTTAATCAAATCAACTCTTAATAATCTTCCAAATCATATTATGCAATTTATTAAAATTCCTAAAAAGATTATTAATAATATGGAGAAATATCAGAGAAATTTCCTTTGGGGTACTACTTCAACTAAAAAGAAAATTCATCTTCTTAATTGGGATTCAGTTACTACTAATAAAGCTATTGGAGGATTAGGAATACAGAAGCTTGGTGATAAAAATAATGCCATTCTAGCGGGACTAGCCTATAGAGTTTTTAAGTCTCCTAATGCCTTATGGGCTAATATACTCCTTAGTACATATTTACATAAGTCTTATAATAGACATCATAAAAAGTATTCTAATATTTGGTCTAATATCCTCAATGGATGGAACAATTGTCAAAAAGGATTACAGTGGAGAATTGGAAATGGAAAATTTATTAATCTTTGGAATGATCCTTGGATTAAACCAGGTACTACTTTGAGATCTTTAATACAAGGGCCTTTACCCTTCAATCAACAACTACTTTCCATTTCAGATATTAGAAACCATGCCAGTTGGGATATTGATAAAATTCCTTTTGTATTAGATAATACTATCTTAAACTTGATAAATTCTTCTTATATTTCACATACTAGTAATAACACTGATCTTCTTTACTGGGGATTAACAAATGATGGAACTTTTTCAGTTAAATCTATGTATAATCATTTACAAACTGACTACACTAATACTATACATTACCAACACAATTTTAATTGGATTTGGAAGCTACCAGTTCACCCAAAAATAAAAGGTTTCATTTGGCTACTTTGTCATAATAGATTAAAAATTAGAGTTTACCTAAATCATATTAATGTTATCTCAAATGCCACTTGTTTATATTGTGGAAAGGAGGATGAAACTACTAAGCACTTATTCTTAACATGCTCAAATTCTCAACGACTATGGCAACTCTTAGGTTTCGATAAACAAATTCAATCTGTACTCCATATACAAAATTCACATACTTGGGTTCGGGAAATACTGTTCAATAAAAATATTTTATTTCCATATTTCATAAATCACCAAACTTTTCTATCCTATGCATTATGGAATATTTGGATTACTCGTAATAACAACTTTTTTAAACAGAAGTATAACTCCATTTCCAATTCATTAATTAAACAACAGGCAGCAGAGTTTACTTATTTAACTTCGTATAATTTCAAACCTAAGATTACTACTAAAATAAGATTAGATATTACTTGGAAACCACCTCATAAAAATTTCTTTAAGCTTAATACTGATGGAGCTTTTTCAAAAAATGGAGCAGGCATAGGAGGAGTAATTCGAGATTCTAACGCTAATTGGATAAAAGGATTTTCTGCTTCTTGTCCTAAAATATCAGTTATTTTCTCTGAATTATACGCATTACTACATGGTTTAAAATTAGCTTATACAGCTCATTTGACACCCATAGAAATAGAAGTTGATGCACATGGACTTCTATTTTTATTAAAATCTAACAATATTGAGTTATCTAACTTAATAGTTGATTGCAGGTACTATCCAGATCTGCTAGGTAAGCCAGTCATCAGTCATGCATACAGGAGACAGAATATCGTAGCTGACGAGTTGGCTAAAAAGGGACACAATTTTGAAGAGAAAAATTTTCCAGTGATATTTGACAGTGTCCCTCCTTTTGTAAAGGAATATTTTGAAGCTGATAAGCTTGAAACTAGTAAAACGGATATAAATGTAGTAGGCGTGCCTGATTGTCATGATGATAAATCTATTAGGAGGACCATGACAAATGTAATTAATACTAATCCGTATTCTATAGTTTGTAATAGAATGCCATATAGGCATCAAACTTCTGTACGCATTTAATTTTATTAATATATTATCTTTGTTTACCAAAAAAAAAAAACCCCCCCCCCCGCCCTCCAGAAAACGTCAACAAATAAAAATGGACAAAATAGGACAAATCATAGACTTCTAGAACAGGTATTTATGAATAAATAATAACAATGCCACAAGTTATTTAGAAAGACAAAGTTCACCACAAACATGTACTTACTATATATATATTCCAACTTCCAATCTACATGAAACCAGATACATTTAAAGAAAGATTAAAGCAATTACAGTGAATCTGTGTAGATACCATTACCAAAAGTCTCAAACCACATATCAAAACCTAATGTCAACTGGAAGAGAAAATTATGAAAAATATACTATAAAGTATTTTACAAAATTATTAGAAAGTTGTTTACCTTGAAAATAATATTTACAATTATATTTGATTTTGTGGTTCTAAAAATACGTTATTTATTTTAATACTAGTTGTTTAGGCTATAGATGCTAAATGTAAGTAAAGAGAACAAGATATGCAAACCAAAGCTTCACAAGGCCGAGCCTCGAGCTGACTGGAACGGGGGCTTCGTGATCCAGCTAGGGTAGTTAGTAATGAACAATTAGTAGAGAAACTATGATACCGGAGACCTTAAAGATAGCCTTTTGCGGTTAATAATAAGCAATAAATGAAGAACTATGAATGAACAACGAATAAACAATGAAAGAATAAGCAATAAATTTATAGAACAATTGTTTAAGCAAAAAGAGAAGAGAATGGTGTCTTGTATTCAATGTATCGTCTTCCTTATAAAATGACGAGGGTCCCCTTTATATAGGAGGGGAAATTCCAATATGGTACATGTCTAATAATGACATGCAAATGCTATTGTACACATGTATAATGGCTTAGTACGAATTTGTAATATTTCTTGTAGACTCTGTCATTCCTAATCACGTGCCCTCGGGGATTTTCCGTCTTTCAATGATTGTCATCAATTTCATACTTCCTCGAGGTACGTCATGATGAGTCTTCGATATACCCGGTCGAGGCGAGTGTTTCGAGGATGAGACTAAGACTGTGCTTTGATCCCACCAAGGCCGGGCTTGAAATGCCATAGAAGCCTTAAAAGTAACACATGCTTTAAAACCCAAGGTCTTCGAGCTAGGAGGGGGGGTGCTTCGATTCCTCTCAATCGAACACCTGCAATAAGTTAGTATAAAGCATAAATGAAAAGGGAGAGGGTCGTACCTTAGCAATAATAGCGTTTGAGCCTTAATACGTTTCAATTGCTTGCTACGATGACGCAGCACGGTCCTTTATTCACTCATTGGGATGTTGTCAAGGTTGCGGTTGCTACCTGGCTGTTTGTTTGTCTTTTTTCTCCTTCGATATGAGGGCATCGATGCAGGTGCCATGTCGTCCACTAGAACATCTCTCTTGCTGCCTGTTGTTCCCCGTACACTGCTTTTACTCCATCCTTAATTGGAGATTTCATCATTTGATGAAGGGTTGATGGCACTTCCCTCATACTGTGTATCCACGACCTTCCCGGTAAGGCATTGTATCTAATGTCACCTTCGATGACATGAAATTTGGTATTTTAGATTGCACCGGCCACGTCGGCTGGGGGGGATGATTTCCCCTTTCATTGTCTCGCTCGCCATGTTGAATCCATTGAGGACTCGAGAGGAAGGTACGATCTAGTCGAGCAGTCCTAGCTGCTCCTCCACCCTTGACCTGATTAAGTTGGCCGAGCTACCTGGATCCACGAGCACATGTTTAATTTGAAATTTATTCAACAAAAAATTAATTACCAGTCTGTCATTATGAGGCTGAGACAAGGTCTCGATGTCCTCTTCGCTGAATATGAGAGCATCCTCTAGTATGTAACTCTGAGTTCGCTCTTCCCTGGTATATGGACATTTTTGTCTGCTTGACAACGGGTCCCTATGGGGCGTCGACCCCTCCAATGATCATGTGGATGACGTGATGTGATTCTTCTAGTATGTTCTTCCTCTTTGCCTCTCTTTCCCGAAAATGGTTTTTATCTCGGTCACTAAGAAACTCTCGAAGATGCGCTTTGTCTATTAGTCGGGCTACCTCTTCTCGAAGCTGTATGCAATCCTCGATTCTATAATCGTGATTGACGTGATATTTTCATACCAAGTTAGGGTTCATTTGTGAAGGGTCTGACAGTATGGGTTTTGGCCACCTAGTATCTTTGATTTTACCTATGGCTGATACGATGTCCGAGACATCGACGTTGAAATTGTACTCAGATAGTCGGGGTGCCTCTACAGGCCTAATTTTCCTATCGAACTGGCTTACTCATGAGTCCCCGGGAACCTTGACCTTGATATGTCCTACGATCACCTCGAGGAATATTACGCTTTGGGGTGTTTCTTCGATCCTCTACATACGCATGATATCTTTCCTTGTTTAGTCTCGATTCCCTTTCTGTAAACCTGTGTTCCTTTGTTTAGAGCCTACTAGGATATACTGAGCCCGAAGGGGATCCTAATTGGTCGTCCTCGACCCTGATCTTCGATTGATACCTATTATGCACATCCACTCAGGTCACGACGGGATATTTAATCAAATTTTGTTTTAGGTGCTTCGAAGCTACCGATTCGTTCTTTCAAGCCCTAAGTGAAGGCCTGTACTGCCCAATCATCGGAGACTGGTGGTAATTCCATCCTCTCCATCTGAAAGCAGGATACAAATTCCCTTAGCATCTCGTTTTTTCTCTATTTGATTTTGAAGACATCGGACTTCCTAGCGGCGACCTTGATGGCACCCAGCGTATGCCCTCACAAAAGAGCCTGCCAACATGGCAAATGAATCTATTGAATTTGGGGGTAGGTTATGATACCACACAATAGCCCCCTTTGATAGTGTTTCTCGAAAATAATTCAGTAAGACAGACTCAATTTCGTCTTCCTTTAAGTAGTTCCCTTTTACAGCACAAGTGTAAGTAGTAATGCGCTCATTGGGGTTGTGGTCCCGTTATACTTTGGGACATCAGGCATTCTGAATTTCTTTAGGATGGGCTTCGGAGTCGCTCTTGGTGGGAATGATTCGATCTATGACCTTCATAATCGGGGGTGCGCCCAGGATCTAATCGACCCTCGAGTTATTAGTCTCCATTTTTTTTATCGTTAGCCTCTATCTTCTTTTCTCCCGATTCGATCCTTTTGGATAGGTCTTCTAGCATCTTCATAATAGCGTGGTCTGTTGTTGACCCATTGTTACTCGATCTTTCTGGTGCCTGCTCGACTCGATGAGCCGTTTCCGATGCTGTTTTGTTTGGAGTTTTTGGTTGACTTTGTAGCTGAGCAATAGCCACTTGTTGTGCTTGTACCATCTCAAAAATGACTTGAAGGCTAATCTTCTCTTTCCTCCTGATCTAGAGTCCCCTGTGCTTCTTGTTGGTTTTCTCCACGCACACTTTCGTTGGTATGAGAGCTCACATCGATATGCACAATGTTGCGTGAGCCCATGTCGATGGGGATTTGTGCCGGTGCCACCCCTGGGTTTTGTGGTGGTACACCAGCATCTGCACAATTCTCTCCATGAAGCCCAAAACCGTTACTTTCGTGTGCATTTGTTGAGTTAGACATTTTTTTAACCTGAAATCAAAGATTCTTGGGTAAGAAAATGTATGAAGAATAACTTGTGTTTTCAGAAATTGCACCAAAACAACCACTATTATTTTTAGCCCCGCGGTGGGCGCCAAACTGTTTACTTTGAAAATGATATTTATAATTACATTTAATTTTGTGATTCTAAAAATACGTGATTTATTTCATATTTAGGAAATAGATGCTAAATGTAAGTAAAGAGAACAAGATATGCAAACTAAAGCTATCACAAGGTCGAGCCTCAAGCTGATTGGAATATGGGCTTCGAGGTCCAGCTGGGTAGTTAGTAATGAACAATTAGTGGAAAAACAATGATAATGGAGGCCTCAAAGATAGCCTTTGCAGTTAAATAATGAGAAATAAATGAATAACTAAGGATGAAAAATAAATAAACAATGGAAGAATAAACAATAAATTTATAGAACAATTGATTAAGCAACAAGAGCAAAGGATGTTGTTGTGTATTAAATGTATCATTCTCCATACAAAATGACAAGGGTCCCTTTATATAGAAGGGGGAAATCCCAACATGGTACATCTCTAATAATGACGTGGAAATGCTATTGGTACAGATGTATAATGGCTTAATAAGGATTTATACTATTCCTCGCAAATCTATCAGTCCTCATCACGTGTCCTCGCGGGTTTCCGGCCTTTCCATGATGGCCGTCAATTTAAATGCTGCCTCGAGGTACGCCATGATGAGTCTTTGATATACCCTATCAAGGTGAGTGTTTCGAGGACGAGCCTTGGACTGTGCTTTGATCCCCCCGAGGCCGGGCTTGAAATGCCGTAAAAGCATTAAAATCGGCTTCCCCTTATTTTGATCGTATACAATAATTATACACGTACTGTCCATTTGACTCGTCTCTAATAATGACGTGGAAATGCTATTGGTACAAATGTATAATGGCTTAACAAGGATTTGTACTATTCCCCGCAAATCTATCAGTCCTCATCACGTGTCCTCATGGGTTTCCGGCCTTTCCACGATGGTCGTCAATTTACATGTTGCCTCGAGGTACGCCATGATGAGTCTTCGATATACCCTATCAAGACGAGTGTTTCGAGGACGAGCCTTGGACTGTGCTTTGATCCCCCTGAGGCCGGGCTTCAAATGCCGTAGAAGCATTAAAATCGGCTTCCCCTTATTTTGATCGTATACAATAATTATACATATATTGTCCATTTGACTCGATTCTGGTGCAACTAATCAAACCATGTATCGTCTTCATTTTCCTTTATTTAATTTAACTTCAGACAGTGCCAGAATAAGCTACTACATATTTACATTAGATTTCTGAATTTCAGTTTATTTTTTCTGTTGAAGGATTTAAAATCTGGCCACAAGATCGACCTTTATCTCAACTCTGAAGTCTTCAAGTTTCCAAATGAAAAAGTAGATTTTGGGCTGGACTTCCATTTTCTTATTGGGCCTGAAGTTACTAGGTTTCTATAGTAAGTCTGCTTAATGAGAGGTCTGTAGCGTAGAAATGACACAAGGTAGCCACTTTAAAAGGTTACTATTTAGAAATTTGCCTATGTGACATGAATTTCAACTTTTTAGTTCAATTTTTCAGATACAAATTTCCTGAATTAATCATGAACCAAAGATTTTTAATTCAAATATTAGGATAAAATAGTATCAACTAATCCCTAAATAGCAACCCTAAGAATGGTTATTTGTGTACTTCATGTGTCCGTATGACTTTAGGTACTGGGATAAATGGGAGACGAATTTCAGCAGAATTGCCCTAAAAGAAATACGGGAAAAAGATACTACTTGTCTTCAGTGGCAAAGCCACATAGCCTTCGCCAGAAAATTAAACTGCTTAGACAGGTAAAAGATATTGCTTATGTATATATATTATGTATTGAACCCATTGACTTCTTCCTATATTTACTTCTTTAAATTTTGACACCCCTTAGTGAAAATTCAGGTTCCGCTACTTCTTGTCCTTCCTAAAAGAGATCCATGATTCAGTTTTCGAAAGATTCAATATCATTTTAATGAATTGCAAAGAAATAATGTTAACTTTTTTTTTTGGTTAAAAAGATAGATATATTATAAAAATTATAAAGTTATATAAGAGTTTGTTGGATGCATAAAATGCATCACATTAGTTCCTACTACATTATACATACTAGTTAAACTAGAAGTAGAAAAACTATTACAACTTATCCGATTACCATCTAACATAGTCGAAGGTTTACAAAATCTTCTTCTCAGCATATCCACTTGATCTTGCTGAAGAGAAGTTAACACAAAATTTGGAGGTCTTGAAAACATTTCCACATTTGCCTCCATTTTTGATGCTCCATACTTGGCTAAGCAGTCCGCAACTCCATTTTGCTCTCTATAGATTATATGTAATTCTGGATCATGCAACTGATGGAGTAAGTACCTACAATCAACAATAATATTAGTATATTTAGGTGTTGGAAATTTTAGCAAGTCTAAGATTATAATTGCATCTATTTCAATTACTAAAGGAAAGATCTTGAATTGCACAGCAATTTGAAAGCTCGTGGTTAATGATAATAACTCAGTTTGTAAACTAGAACCACTTTGAACATGACCTGAAAAACCTACGACCCAACTACTTGTAGAGTCCCTAAAGACACCCCCAATTCCACAAGCAGTTGGATTCATCTTAGTAGAGCCATCAATGTTTAGTTTTAGAAAATTTCCTGTGGGTGGATGCCATTTGATATAAATAGGTATAGAAGTAGTTATATTGTTCTTAGAATGTGTAAGATAAAAGAATTTAGCTGCTTGGTTATACACTAAAAGAGCATTAGAAACATTTTTTGATTAGTCAGACATATTTTTGTTTCTAATTATCCAAAGATGCCATATAGCAAAAAGGAAGTAGATTCTCAAAAGGAATACCTTTATAATGGCTTAATTTCGTTTTTGTAAAGAAAGTATGTCACCATGGCATAGAATTGGCATTAATAGGACCAACAATTTAATTTATGTTAATGTTAAGGGCCTGCCAAAGTGAAATAGCATTGCTACATTCAAAGAAAATGTGATTAATAGTTTCACTTTGTAACCCACAATTAGCACATAAATCAGTATTCAGAATATTTAATTTATGTAAATAGGCAGCAGTAGGAATTCGACCATGACAAATTAACCAACTAAAGAAAGAGATTTTGGGAATTGTATGTAGTTTCCAAATCCATTTGAAACTTAAAAGTTGGAATTATTAATAGTGGAAGAAGTAGAGAGTTCATGGTAAATAGATTTGACTGAGAATAACCCGGAAGGAGTAATAGCCCAAATAAGATGGTCATAATTAGTTGGTATTATAGGCATGTAAATATTAGTAATATGTGCTTCCAATAAAGGAGGAAGTACAAAATGTAAGTCTTGTAAATGCCATTTATGATTGTAAAAATAGTCAGATACATACTTATTTAATTCACCTTTTGGAAAAGGACCATGAATGTAATTATGCAAAATAGTGCAATGATTAATTTAGGGTTTAGTTCAAAAATGAACATGATTACTGTTTGTTAAAATCCATTGGAATCCAAGTTGGCAATAGGACCAACCTTTGATAATGATTTGCCAAATTCAAGATTGAGAAGAAATAATAGTCTTATAATTTCGTAAATGACTATGAATTAGTACATTAGCCGAAAGTTGAGTAGGATTTTGAAAAAGTCTCCATGCCAAACTCGCATGTAAAGCTTTATTTTTAGTAAGAATATTTTGAATACCTAAAGCTCCAATAGCCAAAGGCTGGGTTACAATGGACCATTTTAAGAGATGAAGTTTTTTCTTATGTGGAGCAGAACCCCATAGAAAATTCCTTTGGTATGTATTTAGTAAGGTAATAATAGACCTAGGAATGGTAATAAATTGCATTACATGATTACGAAAACTATGCAAAGTAGAACGAATAAGAGTTCGTCTTCCCGCTTTAGTTAAAAAATGAGTTTTCCACCCAGCTAATTTAGATTTAAATTTGTCTAGTAAGAATTGGAAATCTCTTTTAAAGGCTTTGAAGTAAAAATGGGAAAACCCAAATATTGGCCAAACTTAGTACACTCTTTTGTGTTAAACAAATGCTGTAAATCAAGCTTTAGGTAATTGGGGCAATTTTTTGAGAAATTTTTTTTTGACTTTTCTAAATTAATAGATTGGCCCGAACAAGTACTGAAAGAAGTAATAATATCAATAATAGAATGACAAGATTTTGAAGTAATTTTAGAGAATAGAATTATATCATCCGCAAAAAACAGATGAGATAATTGAGGTCCTTTTTTTTTTCAATTGAAATAGGGAGCCAAATATTATAGTCAACTTGTAAATTTATTTGTCTAGAAAATATTTCGAGACATAGAATAAAAATATAAGGTGAAAGAGTGTCACCTTGTCTTATTCCCCTTGTAGGGTAAAAAAAATCAGTTGACTTTTCATTTATAAGGATTGCAGTAGAAGTGGTTGTAATACAAGAAATTATTAAATTGCAAATATTAACAGGAAAATTAAGATTATGTAAAGTATTGTAAATAAAAGACCATTCTAATTTATCAAAAGCCTTTTCAAGATCAAGTTTAAGAAGCACATTATAAATCTTACCATTCATTTTTGCAAAACGATTTAACAGCTCTTGAACAATAATAGCATTATCAGATGCACGTCTATTTTTTGAAAACTAGATTGGGTTTGATTAATAAGATGATCGACAATAGGCTTAAGTCTATTAACAATTATTTTAGTAATAATTTTGTAAATAGTATTACAAAGACTAATTGGACGATATTGAGCTATAGTAGTAGCATGTTCTTTTTTAGGAATTAGACAAATATACGTAGTATTAATAGTAGGATCTATTTTGGATTCTCTAAAAGCTTGATGACAAAGAGCTTTTACAGAATTTCCTACAATATGCCAATATTTTTTATAAAACACTGGATGTAGTCCATCAGGGCCTAGTGCCTTAAAAGGTTAGAACGAATGTAAGGCATTAGTAATTTCAATATCGTTAAGAGACCTATCTAACATAGATTACTCAATTTGTGTAACAATATTGGTAGGAAAAATGGTGTAACTAGTTTTGGAAAAAGATTGTTGCGTAGTAAAAAGATTAGTATAATAAGAGGTAATATCATTTTGTATTTGAAGAGGATTTGTAATCCAATTCCCTCCCAAGTCTTGAATAGCAGTTATACGATTATTACATCGTCTATTTAAAGTAGTTAAATGAAAAAACTTGGTGTTTGCATCACCATTATTTAACCAATTAATGCGTGATTTTAATTTCCAAAAATCTTCTTCTAACTTAAGAATATGATTAAAATCTTGAATAAGATCAATTTCTAAACTATGAAGAAAAGAGCTAGTAGGATAATGAATTGAAGCTTGTATACCAGAAAGTCTAGCTAATATTTTTCTTTTTCGCTTAAAAATATTTTCAAAAATATTTTTATTCCAAATTTGGACAGAATCTCGAAAATAATTTATGGCAGGTAGTAGTAGATTATTTTCTGTCCAAGCTTGTTTTATCACGGATTCTAACGAAGGGTGAGTAGTCCAAATGGATTCAAACCGAAAAATCTTTGTCCTAGGCAGTACACTATGTTGTAGGTCTATTTTGATAGGACAATAATCCGAATGTGTTCGAGGAAGATGAGTCACAAGAGTATCGCAATAATGTGAGAGCCAAGCATAGTTTGATAACACACGATCAATTCGTTCTAATATATTAGCAGTATCATGACAACCATTAGTCAATGTATAACGACTTCCTTTGTACCCTAAATCATTAAGCATGCAATAATTAAAACAGTCTAACAACGTATTGGCTCATTTATTATTGATAGGAAGTCCACTAATTTTATCCGAGGCATGAATAATTTCATTAAAATCACCCCCTATCAACCAAGGCCCTTTATAATGATCAAAAATACACTTAAGATTGTTCCAAAGTGTAAGTCTGTTAACTAAATCATTACTAGCATAAATTGCACTAAATAAAAAAGTAAAAAGTAATGGACTAACCTGGATATGGCAATGAACTTCCTGGGTGTTTGTAGAAACCTGTGTAACATTTAGCAATGAAGCATTCCACAATATAACTATCCCCCCTATATGACCTATAGCTGGGACTTCAACCATACCAGAAAAATCAAAATCATCCTTAATCACTTGGTGGGTCTGGGAATGGGTTTCTAACAGTACAACTAGGGCTGGTCGGTTATAATCCAACAAAGACCTAAAAATTTTTCTAAACTCCACTGATTAACTACCCCTACAGTTCCATATGATGAAATTCATGTGATTATCATTTGAAGCAAATAATTCAGTACTAGATTGTCCGGGACGTAGTGACAGTGTTGGAAGAAATAACATGGCATATTTTCCCACTGTCGGATTTGTTGTTGGTCTTAGACGGAATGAGGTTGATATGCGATTTTGGAGACACCTTATGAATATTTTTCTTTCGAATTCTTCCTTCTGCACAAAGACCTTGATTCCATTCATGCATGCATAAAGAGGCCTGGTTTCTCTGTTGTATGCGATTGATGCATCTAGTTCTACCTGTAAATTCCTCTCATGTTCTTCTTGTTATGGTGGATTGTGAGGGGTTGGTGAAGGAAGAGGTGGTGGTGGTGTTTGGACACGAGGTGTCTCTGGCCTCATCAGTGGAGTGAAGGGTTGAGTCTCCCAATATGGTTGAATCCATGGAACATTGGGTGTTGGAGGAGGATAAAAATGCATTTGAATTATGTTTGGGTAAAGAGTTTCTTGTTGTTCCCATACTGGAGATGGTGGTATCATTTCTTGAAATGGTGCTATGTTTGAGGCTTGTGTCATTGCCCAATGGTAACGGGCAAATATCTTCGTTCTCAACCTCATTCCCTCGGCTACTATTTATGCTAGATCCCTCGGGTGATTTATAAGAATCGTGACATCTTGTTGGTTCACTTGCATGGTGAATGTTAGTGCATGATTGTGTAATCCCGCCTCCAACCATGACTCTAGATACATCGGTGCATGGGGTGTGTGAGTTGTGTATACTATTGAGTTTTGATCCATGGAGAGATGAGGGGGTGGATGAGAGTAAGGAGTGGGATTGTTGTGTAGTTGATGAGAGGTTTGGCGTGGTATAGGTCGATTGCCCATTAGATGACTTAGAAAGTTGAAGGGAAACATTGCTTGAAGTATTAGAAGTGTGGGTAGTGGACAAAATAGGAGTGTTTACAAGAGATGTATTAGTGGAGTTTGGTAATGTTGGAAATGGTATAGTGGCCGGTGGAGGACAAGATTGATATGAAAGTGACTTGTTGGAATTGTAACAAGTAGTGAAGTCTTCATTATTCCCTAGTTGTATGTCATCATTTGCTATGTTGGAGGAGGTGGATATGGAATTAATGAAAGGAGTAGAAGGTGTAATAAAATTTTAAGTATTTTGGTCGTGCATATCTGGTTTTGCAGATTGCTTTTGTGAGTTATTGTGCATGTGTGAGTTAATACCGTGGCTAATAGTATGGTTAATACAAGTAATAGGGGGGTGTAGTCATTATTAAGACCTAGCTGCATGTTATGAATATCTATGTTTGAAGAAGTGGATATGGAGTTAATGGGGGGAGTAGGAGGTGTAGTGAAAATGGGAGTGAGTTGGCCGTGTAGATCTTGTACGGTAGGCAATGTTTGGGAATTGGTTTGCATGTGAGACTTAATGTCGTGTCTTCTTGCATGTGTAGTATTGGTATTAGAGGTGTTGTGAAGAGTAGGATTTAATTGGACCCCACTTGAAGGTACTTGAGTATAGTTTGAATTTTGACCCACAAAATTAGTATCCAAAGTAGTATTGCTAAAACCCTCATTATTAGCAATTAAGTCATCCGTTAATACCACAAATTTGTTAGTATTTAACAAATTATTAGACACTTTCTTAGTGACTTGATTAGCAATAGTGTCATTATTTTTTAAAGATAAATTATTAAAAGGAAGATTATTAGGATGAATTAAAGAGTGCTTACCAACAAAGCCTTTCCTTACCTCATCAGGATTTGTTTGCAAGGGACGAGTAGGCATTGAATTTGCATGTCTTTTAGGAAATTTGACTAGCTTCCAAGGTTCATGATCAGCTTTAGAACAGTCTTGTATAATTGGATTAACATGAACATTACTAGAGGAAGTAGTATCCTTTGCAAGGGATGGGCATGTTTTTTGATTGTGACCCATACAACCACATGTAATACAAAGTAAATTCAAACCCTCATACAGAATAGTTTGTTTATGCTCACCAATGTATAAATATATTTTTAATGGATGGTTTAGCAATACTTCAACACATAGTCTAGCATATTGTCCTCGAGTAGTATTGGAAGTGCAAATATTCATAGATAAAAATTTACCTACTTTCTGTCCAATTTCTTCAAAATATGACAATCATAGAATTCCGTAGGTCATTCTGGCAAACGTAACCATAAAGCAGAAGAAGATAATTGTGTTGTTGACGCTTTAAATTTTGGCTCCCATTGCCGGACATATAAGAAATGATTTAGAACAAACCAAGGGCCTCCCTGTAAAGCATGAATTTTGTTTTCCTCCTTTTGAAATTTTAGAGAAAAGAATCAGACCCTAAGTCTATTAATGGCAGATTTTCTGTAGGTTTCCACAGTGCATACACTTTCTGTCTAAGGAGCTGATGCTCCACTTTACGACCAAAAACTTTGATAATTACAGCATGTTCCCAAGGCTTATAAATTCTATGTTTTTCCTCCACAGACAGAGGAATAAAGTTAGAAGAATCATTAGGTGCTTCTAACTCATCAGTGTATTCTGAATGATTAGTGTTTGAAGTTGTATGATTATCGATAGAAATTTGGGAGGTGCGAGTATTTAGAGTTTGGAGATGGGATTTTGATTTAGTATTAGATTCAACCAATTGTTGTGGTTGATCAATATTCATAGCAGATATCATAGGAATAACTGTATCTTGTAATGAATTTGTTTGAGAATTAATAATGTTAGGTAGTTTTGAAGGTATAGTAGGTGAATGATGGTGTGGAGATGTTGGGAGAGTTTTTCATTCCATTCCTTTTCAACTATATTACTCTTTCTATCAAAGTTTCAAAAACAAGAAATAATGTTAACATTATTATACGTATATGCATTTTTGCTCGTTGTTATTTTGATATCGAGCAATAATCTCTCGTGCTTTGCTCTCGACTTCCATCGCTATAATTCTTTACAAAATTTACGTCCATAAATGCTTAAAAATAACTTGAAACATCATATTATTTTCATACGTAAAAGTGTGGTAAAGGCAGGGCGTAAGAGGAAATGCGTAAAGAATTTATTCATAGATTGGAAATCTTATGGCACACGTAAAGCAATAAAGCACTTTATCGACCTTAGCCCCCAAACCAACAGGGTAAACGAAGAAGTAACATGGATTCCTCCTCTTAGGTTCCTTCTTCCTTCCACTTCCTTTGTGATTTTGCTTTTAGAATACTATGAAGCTAGGACATTCAATTTTGAACATCTTTACCAGTGGGCTATGCAAGGATGTTCAATGTCTATTTTTAATTAATAACAAGAATATTTTACCTTATACATAGTATGATTTTTTGACGAAGGGTGTTCAGCTGACTACCCTTGGCCATAAATAGCTTCGCCCCTGCATGTAACGTGATAAAGTAGATAACATACTATAACATATGAAATTACACTGTTAGCATATAAAGTATTTATTGAATGGAAAAAGAAGAAGAATTTGCTAAATTATTTTATAAGCACGATTTGTTTCGACAATCTTGTTGAATTTAAGAGCTATTATTTTGACATTGGTAAATGCAAACAAAGGAATGAATACCTAGTGTCAACTCTGTCGTGAACCTGAAAACAAGAGAATTTGGACTTCACAAAGTGCACATGAGTAAAAGTTCCAGATATGATGGAACTCTCTTGAGCTAAACCAAGTACATAAAATGAGACGAATACAAAATAAACTTCATGTTCCAAAGAGAATAAGAACATATCAATCCGAGTACCTTGACACTTGGTGACTCCTGCCTGACAATGAACTCTGAATAGCAAGATGTGGAGAAGTGGCTGCACTTGAAACAAACATCAACTTGATATTCACTGTTGATACCTGCAGTTTCATCGCTAATTGCCAGTATAACAATACTAAAGTGATATCTTTGTTATCATCAGCATTGCTTCATATCGAGCTCTGCATTTTCAGGCTTGAAAGCCACCTCTGGTTTTGGAGCAACTTCAGCAGTAGAGCATAGCCATATACTTCCAGACATGATATCATCATCTGGCAATGAGCACCTTCGCAAGTAAGAAATTTTTTAAAAATAAATAAATCCAGGGGTCTGAAATAAGGACATTGAACGTTAACCCACCCTGAAAATGATGGAATGGTTGAGCTATTAACAATTGAACAGATTAGAAGTTGATTCTTCTACTCATTCAGTTGGGACAAGGTTTATATGGTTGCCCTCTCTTCTTGATGTATTGTTTCCTCTGATTCAAATAAAATTTGTATGATGTTCTTCCAAATTCTTCTGCAGGCTAGCCCGTTCATGCATTTCATGATAAGAAACAGTGATGAACAAGACTATAGCTATTCCAAGATTTTCGGTTAGATGTATAAGCTGGCAAGCATCCTACAAAAACATTGCACATGCATGGTTAGTTAAGAGTTCCAGTGAGAATTGGCATGTTTCCTACTTGTGGTTAATGTTTATATCCAAATACAGAGTGGTCTATATTGAGCCTGTTCCAAGAGAATCAAAGAAACATGGAGCAACAAACACATATTTAGACTGTTAAGTAGTTCTGCAACAGCAAAATGCAAAGGTAGTGTGATGACCCGGTCAGTCATCACGTGAGTTACCGTCCCGCTTTCTCCGTTATATGTTTGTTCATATTTCAATATATGTGTTTGGCGAATTTGAGTCAATTCGAATGGAGTTTGGTAGGAAATGAGATAAATAGTCTCTTTGATGAAGGAATAGTTGGAAAAAGTCAACCGGATATTGACTTGTGAGTTTGAGGGCTCGGAATCGTATTCTGATGGTTTGGGTAGCTTCGGGGGATCATTTGTGTCTTAGGAGAGTGATCGGAATTGAATTTGGAGGTTCGGTGTAGAATTAAGCTTGAATTGGCGAAGTTGGAATTTTGGCGAAATTCGGTCGATGGATGAGATTTTCATCCGGGCATCAGAATGGAACTTCGATAGTTGTAGTAGCTTCGTTAGGTGATTTTGGATATGTCTACAAAATTTTCAGGTCATTCAGACATCGTTTGGTCGGGTTTTTGATTGGATGTTGGTTTCGGAAGTTTTAGTTGAAACTTAGGCTTGAATCCGCCTTGATTTGATGATTTTTGTGTTTAAGGATGTGTTTTCATGATTGGAACAAGTTTGTATCGTGTTTTGGAGTAGGTTCGTGGTTTTTGTTGGGGTCTCAGGGGCCTCGGGATGAATCCGGGGGTCCAAAAACGGACCATTTTTGGCTAATGAAACAGTCAGTTGTGCTGTCATAATTGCAGGTTCATTTTATTCTCTGCGATCGCGTAGAAGGATTTTGGGGAATCAGCATTTTGTTCTCTGCGATCGCAGAGATGGGTATGCGATCGCATACTGTGGCGATATTGTTCACTGCGATCAAGGGCTACGTGATGCGATCGCATAAAGTCTATTGGGGCCGGAGGAATTAATGATATGCGATCGCAAGCAGAAGGATGCGATAGCGTAGCTTCAGATTTTTGTGTATTGCGATCGCAGGTGAGAGGTCGCGATCGCATAGTGGAAATAAATGGGCGTACAGACATGTTAAGTAACATTTCATCCGCGAGAGTTTTCATAATTTCACCATTTGTGGGCAAGTTTTGGAGCTAGGGAACGTGGGATTAAGAGGTTTTCATCTATAATTCGATTGGAGGTAAGTTTTGTGGCCTAATTATATGATTTTATTCTAGAATCTTCATCTATATCACTGAAAATTGAAGGATTTAAGGTGCATCAATGGGGGATTTTTGCTCTAAGCATGGGTTATAGAAAATCACTGATTTGAATGGGCAAACGGAGTCCGATTTTGATAAACTTGATATGCACGGACTCGTGGAGAGATAAAGATTCTGAAAATGTAACTTTTGTATTTTTCGAGAAGCGAGCCCGGGGGTCAGGTTTTGGCAACTTCGTGATTTTCAGTGTAATTCGAGTTATTTCGATTGGGTTGTATTCCTTTAGCTTATTTTGATGTATTCTCATTGGTTTTGATCATATTTGGCATCCGATGAGGCCGATTTGCGAGGCAAGTGCAAGACGAGGTAAGACTTTTGCCCGGTTCGAGGTGAGTGATGGTAATAAATGATATACTAAGTGTTTGAAACCCCGTATTTGCACTATACAGTGATATGCTGAGATGGAACACGCGTCATGTGACGAGCGTGGTGGTATTGTGACTAGGGATTTGGACTTGGTCTTTCCTGATTGTTAGTTTACAGTGCATATTGACTGAGACTGAGCTTATACCTGTATAATTGGGCTAGTTGCCATGTTTTCTGTAGAATATTAGGGAAACCTGTAGCGTTAAATGACCTCGATACTAGGTTGAACACATATTCTTAGCCGTATTCATAGCTGTATAGCATGACATGAACCATTACTAGATGTGTACTCTAAGTGAGAATACCTAGGGTTAAATACCCTGTTCTGGCTGAGTGGGCCCAAGAGGCCGAGTCTATATTGATTGAGACGGGTCGAGGACCCATTGTGAGGTATTGATATATATACCGGATCGGGCTGCACGCCGCAGCAGTATATACATATACATATATTGGATCGGACTGCACGCCGCAGTAATATATATATATATATATATATATATATGGATCGAACTGCACGCCGCAGTAATATATATGTGGATCGGACTGCACACCGCAGTATCATAGCGCTTGAGCTGAAGAAACCCCTCCGGAGTCTGCACACACCCCTAGTGAGCGCACTATATATATATATATATATATGGATCGGACTACACGCTGCAGTATTATAGCGCTTGGGCTGAAGGAACCCCTCCGGAGTCTGCACACCCCCAGTGAGCGCACTATATATTATTGGATCGGGTTGCGCACTATATATTATTGGACGGGTTGAAATTTCTTCAATCAAATTCAACATAAGTATTGAAACTCTTAAATGGAAAATCAACAAATACATTTGAGTTGTTAAATAAGAAGACAAGGATTAAAAAAAAGAACGTGGGAAAAAAATTGAGTCCAAATGCTAAAATTGTCCAAATATATCAATCAGATATAGGAGAAATATTTGAACTTCGAAAGAGACAAGTAATGAAAATCTTTGGATTGTTTATAAGCAGACAAAAGAGCCACGGAATAACAGAGAAAAAATAACTACATATAACTAATACAAGCACACAAGAAAATTGAAACCAAGGTGCTAAAAAGCTTGAAATTATCACATTCTACGATAAAGATTGAATCTATAAAAGGTAAAACAAATTAAAAATCGTCACGTAACTAAATGAAAGACACATCCTTATCGTTTGCTAAATGGTATATAAATACCCTCCGTCCATCTATCCATTCAAAACTACACACTCCACCACTTCTGCTGTTAGTCGCGAGGGTATTTGTGTTAATAGAATTAATTTCGTGTATTTTTTTGAACGGATAGGTGGACGGAGAGTATTTATAAATCATTTAGCAAACGATAAGGATAGTTTTGGCCTTTTTCTGTTGGCTAAATAAAGAGGCAACCACCCTTTGATAAGAATCCCAATATCTCTCTTATTGCCTCATTTTTTTTCTGGGCTAACTTTCTTTGATGGAGAAATATTTTGGTTTTCACCAAATAAATTTTCACATATATGTCATTAATTGATTTTGATGGGAATCATCATTTCAGGCCCACTATAATGGATATTTATGTATTTCTTTCGATGAAAATAGATTTGAATATTGTTATATTACATAGAATGTCACTATACAAAAATTATACAAAATAGACTATCACTATACAATTTATATAGATTAGACTGTCGCTATAACAAATATATACATAAATAAACTATCACTATATAAAAAAAATATTAAAATAGACTGTCACTACATAAATATATGCTAATAGATTGCCACTATACAATTTATATACAATAAAAATAAAATATATACAAAATAGACTTTCACTATACAAAATATATACTAAATAAACTGTCACTATACAAAAATAACATTTTTGACTACTAGATGTAATATGTTTGGGTCGGAAGGCTATTTCGTTCCAATATAGGGATTTTTTCGTTCTTATACACTATTTAAAACCTTATTACGAAAAATATCCAAATTTTTGTATTTAGAGGACCTAAATATGCTTTAGCTACAAAATATATATAATCCACCTTAAAGGCTCAATCTATTGTTAATGCCCTGAATCAAGGAATTAGTTATACCCTTTTTTTTTTTTTTTTTTCTCTCCTCTCTCCCTCCTAAAATTTTCCTTGTAAACTACTTGCGCATGAACCAATTTTTATAAATTATACTCAACACTTTTTTTATTGCACACTGGGTTATTGAAAATTGGATTCCTCGTATTTGATATTTCACCTAAATTACATATGCATCTGAAACAGACTTGAATTTCGAGAAAAGCTTGTATACTACTATTAAAATAGTGCTGACAGAGAAATTGGAATGTTCTATTCAAACAACAAAAACACTCTTAAATTCTTCTTATTATATCAAAATAGTCTTATTTGCATTACTGTCGTCTGACCAAGAAACATGATTTTAAGTAGTGCTGATCTTTAAGCGCTATTGATTTTACCTTAAGCTAACAATTATATTTTATTTTTATATTGGGGGAACCGCAAGTTTAGCCATTAATAATACGTATATTTACTTGGGTTTTGGCATTGTATGACAACCTAAACTAATAAATGTAATACAAAAGCCCAACTTATTGTTATGGACATCTTATGGCCTACATTTTTGTTTTAATTTAAAAAATAATTTTGTTAGGTTAGAGCTTCTTCCCGTAAATTACTCTCTCTCTCTTCTCCATATCTCCTCGTTCTCTTTCTTGACATCAGATTTTCTCGGGAAAAATTCAAAAATAGCGAGATTTACCACTGGTCGTTGAAAAATAACCAAGTTTCAAAAGTCATTAAAATTTAGCCACTTTAATCTGAGCGAAAATACTGTTCAAAATCTGAAAAAATATGCCGGCAAATTTTACTGGAGTTCCAGCATAAATATGTTTGAACTCTTGTAAATTTTACGGGAGTTCCAGGATAACTATGTTGGAACTCCCGCAAATTTTACTCGAGTTCAAGCATAATTATGCTGGAACTCTCGCAAATTTTATGGGAGTTCCAGCAGTATAATTGTCTAGTATAATATACTGGAGTTTGGAGTACTAGTGCTCCAGTCTCCCGCAAATTTTACAGGAGTAGCAAAGTATACCGGTCTAGTATAATATACTGGAGTTCGTACATAAATGCACTAGAACTACCGTATATTATACTGGACCGGTCCCTGTTGCAGCAAACTAATGACTATTTTTTATTGATTTCGTAAATAGTGGCTATTTTTCAATTGACCAGTGTGAAAACCGGCTATACCATAAAATTTTGACGATTTTCTCTCTAGACTTGGCCCGTACCTAAGGCCCAAATTGCTCTCCTGATTTAAATTTCAAGGAGTTAAGAACAAGACGGTTTTTGGTTCGTTTTCCTGAATCGAGGGACGAAAAAATATGGACAAAATGAAGAAGAAACAGCAGGATGATCCAAAAGGTGGAAATGCGATATTTTTGTCTGTATCACCATTGAAAGCTCTTACTCTTCATCTGATCTGTGGAGTAGGGTTAGGTTTAGCTTTCTGGGTAGCTGAACACATCTACGCCGTCGATCTCATCACTCATCCATCGCAAACGCTTCGTCTGATTTCTGTATGTTTTTCTCAATCCGCAATCATTAGAATATACTTAACTTTCAATCCTTGTTATTTGCTTTCTTACATGTTCCTTATTTTGATTCGAATTTAGTTTTTCAGGTGTTTGTGGCTCCAATAGTGATTCTTCTTTACAGTCACCTTCGACACGATAGGATCCAATGCTCTGTAATCCTAATTCTATTTCCGACTTCTTTTTATTGAATTTTTTTTGTTTTTCATTTTACTCATTTTTTACTGTAATTTGATTCGAATTATTTCTGGCTTCTCTCAGTACGTCAAAGCTATAGGACGAGGCCTGCTGGCGCTTCCTGCTGGTTAGTTTTAGTTATAAACAAGTTCCCCTTGTTAAACTTGTCTCCGCACTTTTGAAACATATTATCAATGTTATTTTTCAAAGATTCATCTGTTAATATGCGTGAATTATCTTATATCATGTTTGTAGGGGCTATAGTAAATGCAGCGGGAGCTACTATAATAGGAGCACCTGTTGGTTTCGAGTATGTAATGCTGACATGTGCTTCAAGTCTTTTATAACGATACTGAATTGAAGCCATGGTTGAGGTTGGATGGAAAAATAGGTGTGATGACAATGTCATTGCATGATCGTTAGGCATGTTAAGTGCTCTTTGGGTTGAACAAAAACGCCAAAGATTAATAATTAAGACATTCTATTGACTCACTTTTATTTCTCACACCGGATTCCAGTCTGAGCTTTTGTCTATCAGGAGTCACTTTGTGCTGTCCTGTCCAACCTCAACTGGGAATATGTTAAATACAAATTATCATGGTTTTCTGTTACTTTCACTTTGTTATAGCTTCTGAAATGTTTTAGTTATTATGCTAACTAGTCTTTGATCCTGTCTTTTCACAGGTATTTCGCCAAGACCCTTACTTGGTCTCTTCTGATGTCACTGCTCACTGTAAGTATTAACTACTAGGACGTACTATTTACTGCTTGAAAAGATTTCTCTGGCTTATAAGCTACAGGGGATATTACAACAGTTGTAGTTTAGTGGACTCATCTCATGGTTACAGAAAATCTGATCGAAGTATTTAAGAGAAAAAAGGAAAAGAAAAGTTAGCAGGGAAATCCTGGGAATTATCACATTCAGTAAGCTGACAAAATGATAGGATACTTTGACTATTTAGATCACACATTAATGAGATGTAGCTTTGGTATTTTATCCTTGTTCATTTTTTCTCCTTTGTTGGTTTAGCTGTTTTATTTATATACTATTCTTATAAATAAATTTAATAAATGCTGGCTTGGCAGTTTGTACCAGCAGCTTGTGTTTTTGGCTCATCGTGGACTGATTGGCACCGTGTATTTGCTAAAACAAAGTAATTTCCATTTCCTCATCCTTGGGCATTTAATATTTTATATCTAAGAGCTGTTTTAGCGCTCATTTAGCATGTTTGTTCTTGCAGGACAAATGGGTCCACAGACTGTATGATCTGTCTACCAGCTCATGGAGCTGTTATTGGAGCGTGGTTTGGTGCTTGGCCAATGCCACTTGATTGGGAAAGCCCATGGCAGGTATGTTACCTAGTTGTCACGGACTCAAGGTTTACAATATAGAGATTGTAGTCCATTTTATGTTGCAGATTTTTTGAATTTCAAATGCCTTAATTGCATTCACTAAAGCTTCAGTAATCCATTGTACAATCTTTTGATAGTCTGGCAATAGAAAGATATATAAAAGTTGCTCAACATGACCTTGTTTATATTATACTCTCTTTTAAGATAGTCTTCTCTCGATTATTTTTAAGAAAAATTGAGCCAGCTCAATGAACCTTGCACAATAAAAGTAGGATAAACAAGCAAAGCATCTGATATTCATTCCTAATTATCCGTGGTGGTGCATTTGTTTAGAAGAAAAGAGAGATTTTCAAGGAGTGAATATGAACAGAAATCAATCAAATATTGAAGCTCTTTTTTTGCACTCTCTTTGAATTTGGTTGATAGCATGAGGGTTATATGGAGTTTTTTGTCCTGTTTTCTTGTCATTCTTTTTTGCGCTTCCTTGGAGAGGGTTCCCACTTCATCGGTGCCAGATTAGTATTAGTGACCCTTATGGAAGACACACACACACACATCTGCTGGAAACCTGTTTATGTTGCTTTGGACAATTAGAAGGGAACCATATCTTTAAATGAGAGGTGTTGAGAATCTGCTAAATGATGTTTTTAGAGTGACTAAGCTGATAGATCATTTACCATAATAAAGTATTAAATCCGCCATATCAATATGAATGCAATAAAGTGATCAAAAGGAGAGAAGAGAAAAGGTCGGCACTCTGTGGCCCCTTTTCCCAGGGTGAGATCAGATTGCATTGCTATCTGTAAAAAATTTCACTCGAGTAAGGGCACCACTTTAAGTGTGCTTTGTGAACAAGATCTCCATGTGCCATGCTAGGATTATTAATAAACTAAAACAGCTCGTGTTATATCCTGATTCAAGGAGTTCTGAAGATACCCCGCCCAAAATCATCTGTTTTTCAGTCACGTTGTTTCACCTTTTGGTGTAAAGCCCTCCTGTTGTGTTTTTGTCATGTGAGTATACACGTCCCTTACAGAGATATGGAATTTGATTTCTTTTTCTTGCTTGCGGTATGCTTGTATAAACAAAAATAAAAGCTAATTTTTTTTTTTTTTGAAATGGTAACATATTTCATTAAAAATTGAACTTAGAACAAACATGGTGCTAATGGAAACAGACCCTAGTTGCAAGACTTCCAGAAAGACAAAAACAAGGTAAGACTTGTGTCAGTTACAAGGACCCAATGAGATCAACTAGGGACAGAAAACTAGTGCATCTTCCATCAAAATACCATTTATGTTTTTCCTCCTCACTCAAAATTTATCAAAATCTTACATCATTTATATAAAACAACAACAACAACAACATACCCAGTAAAATCCTACTAGTGGGGTCTGGGAAGAGTAGAGTGTACGCAGACCTTACCTCTACCCCGAAAAGGGCATAGAGGTTATTTTCAAGAGACTCTCGGCTCAACAGGAAAGGCAATAATAAGAAAGGCAATAATATCAGAAAAGAAATAAGAGAAAAGACATGTAACAATAAAAGATACTAGAAAGAAAATAATCACAACAAATAAGTGAAAAGACAATAACACAAAACTATGCTGAATGCCAATGTGAATACAACAAGGACCGCTAACAAACCTAACAAAACTCTAACAGACTACCCGGTACAAAGAGGGAAGAACTCTAGACTACCCCCTAACCTACTACCCTAACGCTCGACCTCCAAGGTCAAGAAAATTTTACTAATATATATAGTAATATCTTGTTCGATACAAAGCATCATCTACACAGATGAGATGTTATAAGACATGCCTTCATTACATTAGAAAAATTTAAGCAAATCAAACCACCAGCATAGCTACACATCTACATTGGAAAGTAACTCGATTAATGTATGGCATAGTGGAGATGACTCGGTAATCTTGAGAGGCTTCTCAAAGTTCAGATCCACAAGTTCATAAAGATGTTTCTGCCTGCTCTCCAAATACCAACCCCCAAGCCGAATAACTTAAAAGGGAACTAAGACAGGAACAGTTGAACAAATTTAGTGATTGCATAGACTTTCTTGCAAGATATAAAATGCTAATTTTCACCACATAATTTGAAAGTTCAAATACATAAGTACTTAATGAACAAGTAAATTGCCTGGGAAGTGCAATTCAACGATTGAACTGAAAACCAGTGTAGTATAAAGTCAAATTTTGGGCCAAATTATGTTCTCGTTCTGTAGGTATCTCTTTAATTTCTCAGATAAACATCAGATTAAATTGAAATTATGTAAGATTACAAAAGTTCCTCAGGTCCAACAACAGACATGCACGTGAATCAGTGACAAAATACTGGCACAAAATAATGATGTCCGATAACCACCTGAAAGACTCAGTTGCAGCAGTTATGTTTATGCATCAGAAAAGATGGAGTAAAAACAATAATAAGAATAACGATGATAAAAGCAGCAATATAAAATATTGTACACTTTGAACAATAGCAGAAAATTTTATCCTCACCGACGGATTATACTATATAACTCTGGTCTTGCTTTCATCCAATCGCTAAAGCTGCACTGAGCAGAGGACCTAGAAAATAGTGCATCTCGTTGTGTATGGAGATATACAGCAAAACATATAAGGAAGTAATATCTTTCTAGGTACTCCACATAAAATGAAAGTGCAGCCTCTCTCTTCATCTCATCAGGTTGGCGCAAAATACTATTGCGGTAGATAGCAATAGCTTCACGTAAGTTCTTACATCATTTATATGTGTTAGATAAATGAAAACAATGGCAGTTAAGGCGAAAAATGAAAGAAGGAGGCAGTTTTATACCAAGAGATTGTCAGAAATTTGGTTATATCAAGTTGTGTTTTAGTACTAGTTAGCTCTTGGTAATTTTTTGTATCTTAGATGTGCCAGCTAGTAGCTGGTGCATTTAGCTTTCCTTGATTAATCTGCATTTTCTTCCAGTTAAAGAAGTCACTGTTATTAGCGACTCACTGTTTTGGTGCTTGAATGCTATATTCCTTCAAACTATGTATTTTCTCTTCCTAGGTTTTAGAAGTGCAGTGGAAATCCTTTTTATATTTTGTTATGCGCTTCTGAAAAGATTGGTTTTTCTATTTTGTGGACCTCTCAACGGGATTGGAAAATGTTTTTGTAAGTTGTTCATTCTCTCATTCATGGAGAATTGGTATTTTCATGTAGGAATGGCCTATTTGTGTGACTTATGGAGCTATAGCTGGTTATCTTGTGGGGCTTGTGGCATCCTTGGGCTGCATTTTCTACCGTAAGCGTCAGCAGTATCTAAAAGACGATTAGAGCCTGGATTCTGAGAATTTGCCTTGGAAGGCGCTTGATGCTAATAATAGTCTTGGGACGAAGTTAGGCCTTTGTTACTCAACTACATAGCAATATGATATCCAATTTTGCTCTCTTTCCATTTTCAGTATATCTTTCTTCTTTTTCTAGAGTGTATCCATTTCTTTTGGAGTAAAATTTTTAACACATTGTGAAAAGACAAGATATCTACATTTTGTTTCTCTTAACTTGGACATTATGGATTTGTAAATTCAACCACTTGTACAAGTCTCTCTGGAAATTTGGGTTATTTCTTTTTTCTCTTCTTTAGATGAGCTGGTTTTCGACATGGCTGCTTACATGTCTTTTAATTTTTGTTTAAGGCCATTTTGGACCTTTAACAGAATCTAATAATCCGTGTCCTTTAAATCCAAAACTGAAAGGCCACCGCATCGGTTCTTGCACTCAATCACTTTGTAACGAAGCACGTGTTTGTGATTATCAGTTAAGATATGTCTTTTCTATTTTCTTTGGTTCCATCGCCTTTTCTCTCTCGCTTTGCTCCGACTTAAACATTGCGGTGAGTTCTAGCGATTGTATTGTTCCTTGCTACTTCCTCTCTATTCTTTCCATCTTCTTCGTTCTTCTTTGCGGGTTTCCCTTTTGAGTTTGCTTTGCACACATCTATCTTCATTTGTTTTTTGATTTCAGCAATCCAAGATGTAATAATCAGGGACAATTTCAGTATTCAAGATCCCAACTAAGGTAAAATACTATTCTTGAGACCTTGTACTTAAAGGATCATAAACACTTCATCTGCTTACCTCTATGTTTTGTGGCAAAAAGTTTTGATTGGGGTGTTTTTGTTTCTTTCGTGTTTAGTAAATGGTTTTGAATTTCTCATATTAATTAAGAATAATTGTTTAATGCTGAAGAAAGACCAGACCATATAAACCTCTCAAAGCGAGCTTTCCAATCCGGCTATCCCAGTCTTGTGCTCTCTCCTATTGGAGATTTTCAATATATTATTAGAACTGGATATGGATTTGTAATTATGTTGAATAGACTTCGGGGCTTCACTGAGAAGACTCAAACATGACAAAATGTTAATCATAGATTTTGAGGAGGTTTCAGCCTTTCAGGTAAGGTTCATCTCATATCTTAAAGGACCCAATTTGTTGCTTTTCTGTAAATAGAGACTTGGGTTGTTATATTCCATTCGTCGTCTTCTCTTAAAATTTAGAATACATGAATGGTGCCTCTATTTTCAGAAGATCAAAATAGATCACATGGCGTAAACTGCGTAAATATCTTATGTGATAGCCACCGCACCATCTTGCTTTTCTTTCCCACCTTTCTCTAAAGTGTTCTACATTTGTTCTTCTCGGATGATTGCAACGCCATTTATGCCTATTTTCTCTATGCTATTTACTCTCTGTTGTTCAATCCTTTGTTTTGTTTGTGAATGCTTACAGTTTCAGCTTGCATATTGCATTGGAACTTCAAGATGGGAATCCATCACTGAAAAATCTGCCGAGCATACAGTTTATAAAATGAGAGGTATAATAAGTTATCAACACTGATTTACCTCTTTTTGTGGAAATCCTTCGTAGCAATAAAAAAATTCATTCTTGATTTCTCTTTTGTGAAGCCTAAATGTTTCTCGGTCTTGGCTTGATAATGATACCGATGTTGGTGTTAAGCCTAATTTAATAGAAGAATTTTATACTTTCTGATTTTGCTAGGTTTTTTTTAAGTACTTTCTGATTTCACGATTTAATGGTCATTTTGCTATAAATTGGGGAGTGTTATTTGAACAGCTTACTGTAAAGAAGCATATCATGTTAGTAATTTCATCTGCTTTAGGCTTCTTGCTCACGATTTGAATTCTTTTTTTTTTTTAAAGAGAAGGATTTTGTCTTCAAGATGCTAAAGAAACAGAAATTAGATCTCTTCCAGCGTGGTAGCGATATCTAGGACCAAGCTAGCAGTTACTTAGTCATTGTATGCAAGGCTGCCACAATCGCTTAAATTGGTTTAATTTTTTTTTTATCTTTCTCAGTCTTTTGGTTGGAGTTGCCTAACACTTTGTTATTTTATTGTGTTTTATTTTTATTATTGTTGCAGTTTCTGCATTCCATTGTGATAATTGTGTATCCGTGTGTTTGTGAAGCATTTCGTAGTGTGGTATGTAATGCTCTTCTACTCCTTGATCTCTTTAATATTCAATATTATTATGTATGTTGTATTTTTTTTACCTAGGTTCTTTAGTTTTATGATATATGTCTACATGTTAGTGAATATAATACATGTTGATGTATGCACATTAATCAATATTAAAATATACTCAATAACGTTAAGCATGTTATTAAAATTTCACGTTCAAGAATGAAAAAGTATTGCTGAAATGTTGGATAGAAATCAAAACTTCGAAAAAGTACATTCCGACAAAAAGGCTAGGCGACACGAATTATGTAGAATGATGCAAGATGATAAAATAGAGGCTCGCTTAACACTAGCACGAGCAAACAAAGCTGAATCGAGTAGATGACATATGGCTGCTACTTGAGTTATGCATATGATTTTTAAGTTCTCTTCATATTCTTTTGTGTAACTATTATATGTATGCAATTATATTTTTAATAGCTCTACGGATATTTTTTTTCCTTAGGATTGCACACTCCTACATTACTGGGATCATTGAATTATCATTTAGAACAAAGATAGTTAAGATTTCTATTTTTAACTTGAAGTTTTATGTTTTTATTTATTTCTACTCTTTTATTCCTTTATATATACTCATTTCAATTTTCAGCTATAACATCATGGTTAGAATTACATTTAGTAATATTTCAATGTGGAATTTTCTTTTATCCTCTGCCACTTTATGGAAAAAGTGGAAGAGTAAAAAAGAACCATTATTTGGAGAAGGAAAAAAGAAAAAACTGAAAGGAAGGGCCCTGTTTCTAAATTTTTATAAGTTATCAAATTTCCTTGATTTTATCGGTCATGAAGTAGGCATGCTTCCTACAAGTTGTTCTTTTCTTCTATTACTTCTTTTTACCTTTTTGGTGTAAATTTCATATTGGAAATCGTTTGAGAATCTTATTTTGAATGATACTACTAACAAAATATAAGAGCACTTGATCCATGTTACTATGTTAGCTTCTATTTATTCAAATATTTAGTATTTTTCCAAAGTGAATAAGTAGTAATTATAGCTTTAATGCTATTGTTTAATGCTACCTTTAACTTCTAATTTGCAGATGAATTAACCAAAAGTTTCTTCCTCTTTTTGCAGTTAAAAAAGTTCCAGCACAATGTTAATCAAATGTATGGACCCGACAAAATCAAAGATGATGTAGTGCCTCATAGAGCCTTGCGTATCAAGGTATTTCCACAATAAATAAAAATGAAGTGTTTTTACACATCTTGTTATCTAACTATTCTGAGTCGAGTTTTCTGACCTTAGCATAAATCTGAAAAATATTCAAGTCAACATGGGTACTTGAAGGACACTATGATGCTTAAGAGCCATTATGCCAAATGAAGCAAAACTACTTGCAGGGAAATTATATGAAGTGGGTGTAATTTTTTCAATGATTATATTCCAGTACACTTGGTTTATCTTTAATTTTTTGTCATTGCTCTCCGTTGGACTCGGTAATACATTGAAAGATTAGGAGAGCATGTTTAGAGCTTACTTTTTTGAAGGATATGAGGAAATGTATTTAAAATCGCTTATCACCTGATCGAAAAGTATACTAAAATTGCTTAGTTCAGCAAGAGGTCTCTAAAAGTCTTGGAAGGGAAAGATTACCTTTTTGTTGTTTAAGAAAGTCTTGGAAAGGAATCTCAAAACAATCCAAAATTTCTATAACTTATTATTCTTTGCAGTAGTTGTTGCTTTGTCTACTTGAGACATTGAAACTTGTGAGGTCCATGGGTCATTGGCTAATTTTTAACTTGATAAGTTTTATTTTGTTAAGATGCGTAGTTAGTATGACAATCTGCATTTCTATAATGTACAAGGGAAGAAGCTGGCAACTCTTCTCGACATCTCTACTTGCTGGCAAAGGATATATATGTTGTGTTTTCAAATATATTACCCATTTGATTATTAACTTATGCTGCCTAGAAAAAGATTTGATTGGTCATTTGTACTTGGCAATCTCTACTATAGAGACTTTATCATTTTGCTCTGCCGCTTTCAATTTTCCTCTGCAGCTGCTCATGGGATGCGCCGTCGCGCATTATCCACATAGTTCATTTTCTGCGTTGCATCACTATCAATTTTTCTGTGAAAGAAAGAAGGTGGTCCTGAATTGAGCAGTATATGCGATTCCAACCTACAAGACAACAACCCTAGTATTGGACAATTATAGCGTTCAGGGGAAGGCATCTAACGATAGCCTTGCATCAAGTAGCAAGTTGAAAAAGAGTACAGGTAGAGTTTGGAAGAGCCAAATCATGCTCAGGTTGTATAAAAACTCTTTTGCATTATGGTCATTTATTTTTATTTCAATAGGAAGTGCTGCGTCTACTATCATCAATTATCAAAAGTGAAAAATAAAACTAAATTTATGCCAGCAGGCCACCACCGCCTAGTTATTATATAGAAGAACTCCAGTTTCGACGTGTCTGTTTTTCGTAATTAATATTCATTCTGAGGGTAGTTTAGTCAATTCAGCTCTTAGGTTTTGCAGCTGCTCTTACGTGTCTAAACAATGTACCCACTACCACTACATGGCCTTTACACATGCTTGCTTTTTATTTTCTTTTCGATTTACCTTCGTCTTTTCCTCTTTTGTACTTCACGTCTCTTTGCTTTTCTCTCTACGTGTCACGACCCGGATTTTTCCCCCAACATCGGGATCGTGATGGCGCCTACTCGTGGTAGCTAGGCAAGCCTCTTTATTCACCCTACCCTATTTTTACAAATACTTCATACTCAATTTAACAACCAAAATCATAATCTTAATTAAACAAGTGCGGAAGACTTTATAAAAATAGAAATAAGTAGTTTCAAGGTAACCAATACTGAAATCCTCTACCCAAGACGTGGAGTCACCAACTCACGAACTACTACTGAATACTACACATAAAGGTCTGAAAGAAATATAACATAATCTGTTTGTCTCGGAACAAAGAGACTACATCTAATAACATAAGTAAAAGAAGAGACGCCGGGCCTGCGGACGCCTGCAAGCTACCTCGGTCTCAAAGTGTTCAACTTCCACGCAAAAGATCTACTGCTGCTCCTGATCGAAACCTGGACCTGTGCAAAAACGCACAGAAGAGTAGTATCAGCACAACCGACCCCATGTGCTGGTAAGTGCCTAGCCTATCCCGGCGAAGTCGTGACAAGCCTAGGACCAGACACCCACATAAACCTGTGCAGTTCTATATATATGTATACCACAAGATAACGAGAAATAACCAAGTAATAACGCAATAAGGAATATCTCAAAAAAACTCAACAATTAACGACAGTTAATAAGTCCACTAGGAAAACAAAGTATAATGGAAGAACAAGTAATATCAAGTCAAGGAATGGCAAGTAGTTGCACGGCATCACCCTTCGTGCTTTTACTCTCATCCTCACCAAATAAGCAAATAAAGTGCACGGCATCACCCTTCGTGCTTTTACTCTCATCCTCACATCCATGGTACGGCATAATCCTTCGTACATGGTTCAATAACAAGGCACGGCATGATCCTTCGTGCATAATCAATAAAACATGGTACGGCATTAACCTTCGCGCATAATCAATATCAAGGCACGGCATTAACCTTCGTGCATAATCAATAACAAGGCACGACATTAACCTTCGTGCAAAATAATAAATCAAGGCACGACATCACCCTTCGTGCATTATCACTCTTCCTCACCCAAATAACAATCACAGTTAAGGGCAAAGAATGAAAACAACAAATCATGAACCATCCCTGCAAGGGACACAATAATCATTTCAACAAAGTCCCGGCAAGGGAAATCAATATCTATTCCACAACCCGGCAAGGGTTCAACAATTTATCTTCAAATATGTCTCACAACAAGTATTAACAACGACTCACGGTCATGCTAGACGCCAGTGTATGGATGCTCGCCACCACAGCCCATACACCGCACTCGATTACATTAGCACATAGCACATAATCCTATTCCCTCAAGCTAGGATAGAACAAACACTTACCTCGAATGTTTACGAATAATTCAATCCGTGGCAATGCCTTTTCCTTTCAAATTTGGCTCCAATCCAATCGTATCTATACACAATTGATTTAATATCATCAATACTAAACAAACTAATTCATAAGGCCAATTACAATTTTTACACATTCTGCCCGGATTAGTGAATTTCGACCCCGGGCCCACATGGTCGGAACTCGGGGTTCGGACCAAAATCCGGTTACCCATCCCCCACAAGTTCAAGTATATGATTTGTTTCAAAATCGGACCTCAATTCGAGGTCCAATTACCCAATTCATGAAAAACCCTATATTCTACCAAAAACAAGAAATTGTACCATGAAAACCTTTGATTTCTATTGAAAAACATGTTTAATGTTGTTAGGAATTGAAAGAATTAAGTAAAAAGTGACTTACAATTGCTTTGAAGAAGAGGGAGTTCGTGAAAAATCGCCAATGGATGTTTTTGGGTTGTGAAATGTGAAAAATGAAGCTGGAAATCGTGATTTACAGGTCTCTGTGTTCGCATTTGCGAACATGGGTTCGCAATTGCGAACCCCGACCAATTTCTGGAGTTTGAAAAATAAGCTAAGGATGGGAAGTTCGCATTTGTGAATTCGCATTTGCGAACTTTTGTTCGCATTTGCGAACCAAGGCACAAAACAGGGAAGTTCGCATTTGCGAACTTTTGTTCGCATTTGCGAATTCGCATTTGCCAACTGTTGTTCGCATTTGCTAATTCGCATTTGCTAACATTTGTTCGCATTTCCCAACTCTGCAGATCAGGTGCTGACAACAACTTTCTAACATGAAAAATTGATCTCGTGGCCTATCCAAAATTCACCCGAGCCCTCGGGGCTCCAAACCAAACATGTACACAACATCAATAACACATTATAAACTTGTTTGTGCGATCACATCGTTTTCATCAAATCAAGCCTCAAATTCATGATTTTCATTCTTTTGGTTTTCAAAACTTTCAAACTTGGAACTCAAGGTCCAAAACATATCAAACGACATCCAAATGTCACCAAACTTTGCAGAAAGCACATATATAATATTTAAGACTTGTACCGGGCGTCGGAACCAAAATACGAGCCCGATGCCAAGGTCAATTAATTTATTTTCCTTTAATAATTACATCAAAAACAATTTCACAGAAAAATTCATAACTTGGGCTCTAGGCCTCAGAATTCGACTCCGGACGCATGTCCAAGTCCCATATTTTCCTACGGACCTTCCGGGACCGTCCAATCTTGGGTCCGGGTCCGTTTACCAAAAATGTTGATCGAAGTCAACTATATCAATATTAATATCATTTTTATCCAAATTTCTCATAGAATTCATATTTTCTATCACAAAATCTTTTTGGTTACATGCTCGGATCATGCACGTAAATCGAGGCAACATAGAATGAGGTTTTCTAGACCTCAGAAGCTCGAAATGATTAATAAGACAAGTGATGACCCTTTGGGACGTCACATTCTCCACCTCTAAAACAACCGTTCGTCCTCGAACGGACAAAAGAAAGAAGTACCTGAGTCGGGGAACAAATGTGGGTAGCGGCTCCGCATATCAGACTCGGACTCCCAGGTCGATGCCTCAGGAGGCTGACCTCTCCACTGAACACGCACAGAAGGATAACTCTTCGACCTCAACTGTCGAACCTGCCGGTCTAGAATGGCCACCGGCTCCTCCTCGTAAGATAGATCATTGTCCAATTGGACAGTGCTGAAGTCCAACACATGTGTGGGATCGCCGTGGTATCTCCGAAGCATAGATACATGAAAAACCGGATGCACGACTGATAAGCTAGGCGGCAAAGCTAGTCTGTAAGCCACTCCTCCCACTCGGTCTAGAATCTCAAATACCTAGGGCTGAGCTTGCCCTTCTTCCCGAACCTCATCATGCCCTTCATAGGCGACACTCGGAGCAATACTCGTTCACCAACCATGAAATCTACATCTCGAACCTTACGATCCGCATAAGTCTTCTGTCTGGACTGAGCTGAACGCAATCTCTCCTGGATAGTCGTGACCTTATCCAAGGCCTCCTGAACTAAATCTGTACCCAACAACCGAGCCTCTCCCGGCTCAAACCATCCGACTGGAGATCTACATTGCCTACCATACAATGCCTCATACGGGGCCATCTGGATGCTGGACTGGTAGCTGTTATTGTAGGCGAACTCTGCTAATGGCAGAAACTGGTCCCACGAGCCTCCGAAATCAATAACACAGGCTCGAAGCATGTCCTCTAGAATCTGAATAGTCCTCTCGGACTGACCATCCGTCTGAGGATGAAATGCTGTACTCAGCTGAACCTGGGTGCCTAACTTCTGCTGGACCGCTCTCCAGAACTGCGAGGTAAACTGCGTACCCCGATCAGAGATAATAGATACTGGCACCCCATGAAGACGAACAATCTCCCTAATGTAAATCTCTCTAACCTCTCCGATGAGTAGGAGACAGATACTGGAATAAAATGTGCTGACTTGGTCAGCCTATCAACAATGACCCAAATAGCATCAAATTTCCTCCGAGTCAAAGGAAGTCCAGTAACGAAGTCCATAGTGATCCGCTCCCATTTCCACTCGGGAATTTCAATCCTCTGGAATACACCACCAGGTCTCTGGTGTTCATATTTCACCTGCTGACAATTTAGACACCGAGCGACATACGCAACAATATCTTTCTTCATTCTGCGCCACCAATAGTACTGACGTAAGTCCCGGTACATCTTTGCGGCGCCTGGGTGAATAGAATACCGCGAACTGTTGTCCTCTGCTAAGATTAACTCTCGAATCCCTTCGACATTGGGCACACAAACTCGACCCTGCAATCTCAATACCCCATCATCATCTAGATTTACCTTTGTGGCACCTCCCCGCTGTACTGTATCTCTCAAATTACGCAAATGAGGATCATCAAATTGCCTCTCACGGATACGCTCTACTAGAGAAGAACGAGCGACCGTGCAGGCTAACACCCTGCTAGGCTCAGAAATGTCTAATATCACGAACCGGTTAGCTAAGGCCTGGACATCTAGAGCAAATGGTCTCTGACTGACCGGAATGTATGCAAGACTACCCATGCTGGCAGACTTTCTACTCAATGCATCGGCCACCACATTGGCCTTACCTGGGTGATATAAGATAGTAACATCATAGTCTTTTAGCAACTCTAACCATCTCCGCTGTCGTAGATTCAACTCCTTTTACTTGAACAAATACTGTAGGCTTTTGTGATCAGTGTATACCTCACACGTCACACCATATAGATAATGCCTCCAGATCTTCAAGGCATGAACCACTGCTGCTAACTCAAGATCATGAACTGGATAATTCTTCTCATGTATTTTTAACTGCCTCGAAGCATAAGCGATAACCTTACCATCCCGCATCAATACCGCTCCAAGCCATGTACGAGATGCGTCACAATAAACTGTATAAGGCCCTGCACCCGTAGGTAGTATCAACACCGGCGCGGTGGTCAAGGCTGTCTTGAGCTTTCGAAAGCTTGCCTCACACTCCTCCGACCACCGGAACCGGACACCCTGTCGGGTCAACCTCGGTCATCGGGGCCGCAATGAAGAAAACCCTTCTACAAATCGACGGTAGTAACTCGCTAATCCCAAGAACTCCGAATCTCTGTCACCGAAGTTGGTCGAGGCCAATTCGGATCGCCTCGATCTTCTTTGGGTCCACTCGAATACCTTCCACCGATACAATGTGACCCACCCGAAATGCTACCGAACTCAACCGAACTCGCATTTCAAAAATTTGGCATATAGCCGGTTATCCTTCAAAGTCCGAAGAACCACTCGAGGTCTTCGCTCGTGCTCTTCCTGGTCGCGGGAGTATACCAGGATGTCATCTATAAAGACTATCACGAACGGATCTAAGTAAGGCCTGAATACCCGATTCATCAACTCCATGAATGCTGCTGGGGCATTGGTCAACCCGAAGGACATGACCAAGAACTCATCTGCCTATATCTAGTGCGAAAGGCTGTCTTAGGAATGTCAGCCGCCCTAA
Source organism: Nicotiana noctiflora (assembly GCA_032618575.1). Lineage (NCBI taxonomy): Eukaryota > Viridiplantae > Streptophyta > Magnoliopsida > Solanales > Solanaceae > Nicotiana > Nicotiana noctiflora. The sequence goes on from JASVEL010004800.1 coordinate 102,133, forward strand.
TCTTCAGCTGATGGTAGCCTGACCTCAAGTCTATCTTTGAGAACACCCTCGCTCCCTGGAGCTGGTCAAACAAATCATCAATCCTCGGCAGTGGATACGTATTCTTTATTGTCACTTTGTTCAATTGCCGGTAATCAATACACATCCGCATCGAGCCATCTTTCTTCTTCACAAACAATACAGGTGCTCCCCAAGGGGGAAACACTGGGCCTGAGAAAGCCCTTCTCAAGAAGGTCTTGCAACTTATCTTTCAACTCTTTTAACTCCGGCGGGGCCATGCGATTGGGTGGAATAGAGATGGGCTGAGTGCCCGGTGCCATATCAATACAGAATCAATATCCCTGTCGGGTGGCATGCCTTCCAGGTCTGAAGGGAAAACCTCAAGAAACTCCCGTACAATAGGGACTGAATCAATAGAAAGAACCTCTGCACTGTAATCACGAACATAAGCCAGATAAGCTAGACACCCCTTCTCGACCATGCGTTGAGCCTTCACATAGGAAATAATGGTGCGAACGGAGTGGCTTGAGGTACCTTTCCACTCTAGCCGGGGTGATTCTGGCAAGGTCAAGGTCACGATCTTAGCATGACAATCTAGAATAGCATGGTATGGGGACAACCAGTCCATCCCCAATATGACATCAAAATCCACCATGTCCAAAAGCAACAGATCAATACGGGTCTCAAGACCCCCAAATATAACTACGCACGAACGATGCACTCGGTCGACTACAATGGAGTCACCCACCGGTGTAGACACATAAACTGGAATATCCAGAGCATAGCTGGGCACGGCCAAATACGATGCAAAATAGGAAGCTACATATGAATATGTAGATCCAGGGTCAAATAATACTGAAGCACCTCTTCCACACACAAGAATGGTACTTGTAATCACGGCATCTAATGCCTCTGCCTCTGGCCTAGCTGGTAGAGCATAAAATTGGGGATCAGCACCTCCCCTCAGAGCTACATCTCTGGGACGGTCATCCATTGGTTGACCTCTACCTCTGGTCGGACGGTCTCCACCTCTACGATCTCGACCTCTACCTCTACGATCTCTACCCCCGCCCCTGGCTGGACCCCGAGTTCCGACCATGTGGCCCCGGGGTCAAAATTCACTATTTCGAGCAGAATGTGTAAAAATTGTAATTGGCCTTATGAATTAGTTTGTTGAGTAGTATTGATGATATTAAATCAATTGTGTATAGATACGATTGGATTGGAGCCAAATTAAAGGAAAAGGCATTGCCACGGATTGAATTATTCGTAAACATTCGAGGTAAGTGTTTGTTCTATCCTAGCTTGAGAGAATAGGATTATGTGCTATGTGCTAATGTGATCGAGTGCGGTGTATGGGTTGTGGTGGCGAGCATCCATACACTGGCGTCTAGCATGACCGTGAGTCGTTGTTAATACTTGCTGTGAGACATATTTGAAGATAAATTGTTGAACCCTTGCCGTGTTGTGAAATTGTATATTGATTTCCCTTGCCGGGACTTTGTTGAAATGATTATTGCGTCCCTTGCAGGGATTTCACGATTTGTTGTTTTCATTCTTTGCCCTTAACTGTGATTGTTATTTGGGTGAGGAAGAGTGATAATGCACGAAGGGTGATGCCGTGCCTTGATTTATTGTTTATGCACGAAGGTTAATGCCGTGCCTTGTTATTGATTATGCACGAAGGTTAATGCCGCGCCTTGTTATTGATTATGCACGAAGGTTAATGCCGTGCCATGTTATTGATTATGCACGAAGGATCATGCAGTGCCTTGTTATTGAACCATGTACGAAGGATCATGCCGTACCATGGATGTGAGGATGAGAGTAAAAGCACGAAGGGTGATGCCGTGCACTTTATTTGCTTATTTGGTGAGGATGAGAGTAAAAGCACGAAGGGTGATGCCGTGCAACTACTTGCCATTCCTTGACTTGATATTACTTGTTCTTCCATTATACTTTGTTTTCCTAGTGGACTTATTAACTGTCGTTAATTGTTGAGTTCTTTTGAGATATTCCTTATTGCGTTATTACTTGGTTATTTCTCGTTATCTTGTGGTATACATATATATAGAACTGCACAGGTTTATGTGGGTGTCTGGTCCTAGGCTTGTCACTACTTCGACGGGATAGGCCAGACACTTACCAGCACATGGGGTCGGTTGTGCTGATACTACACTTCTATGCGTTTTTGCACAGGTCCAGGTTTCGATCAGGAGCAGCAACAATAGATCTTTTGCGTGGAAGTTGAACACTTTGAGACCGAGGTAGCTTGCAGGCGTCCGCAGGCCCGGCGTCTCTTCTCTTTACTTATGTTACTAGTTGTAGTCTCTTTGTTCCGAGACAAACAGATTATGTTATATTTCTTTCAGACTTTTATGTGTAGTATTCGGTAGTAGTTCGTGAGTTGGTGACTCCACGTCTTGGGTAGAGGATTTCAGTATCAATTACCTTGAAACTACTTATTTCTATTTTTATAAAGTCTTCCGCACTTGTTTAATTAAGATTATGATTTTGGTTGTTAAATTGAGTATGAAGTATTGTTAAAAACAGGGTAGGGTGAATAAAGAGGCTTGCCTAGCTACCACGAGTAGGCGCCATCACGATCCCGATGTTGGGGGAAAATCCGGGTCGTGACAAGTTGGTATCAGAGCTCTAGGTTACATAGGTCTCACCACTCGCGAACAAGCTTAGTAGAGTTTGAGAGGTAGGTACGGAGACGTCCGTACTTGTCCTCCAAAGTCTATTAAGTTAGGAAAGAGTCTCTCATTTGTTTCTTCTGTCGTGCGATTTGTTTCTCGAATACTTATTGAACTTCTATTCGTCCTTTCGCGGATGGTGAGGACACGCGCTCTTCGTCCGTCGACCGGCGGCCCGAGCCCGTGCGACTACCGTAAGGGCGGGGGGCCGTATCGAGGCCGTGGTAGGGGCAGAGCTCGGCCCGGCAGCTACTCGAGAGGTGGAGCCTCGTATTGAGATTGGCGAGAGGTTCCGGTCCCGGCGACTCCAGTGGGCCCAGCTTAGGTCCCGAGAGAGGCTTTATTTACCCGGATCTTCGGGAGGCTTTGGTCGGGATAGCGGGATTTATGGACGGCATTGCCGAAGCGAGGCTTATTATCGATTGCACCAGCCGTTTCTCGGTCGGAGGAGGGGCTCAGACTCCTATTGCTCGTACTCGGAGCTAGTAGCTCCTCGACCTCGAGCACGCAGTGGTTCGACCAGCGTGGCCACTCGGTCGAGTACCACGGCTCATGCTGGAGATGGAGTGGCTATGACTTCGATTCTTTATGGAGACTTGATCGGTTCTCCAAACCGTTTACCACTACGTTCAGCGATGCCACATCGGAGGATCCTCGAGATTTCTTATTCAGTTGCCATGAGATTCTCGAGACTATGGGGATCGTGGAGTCCAATGGAGTTGACTTCTGTACATTCAGGCTTTCGGGATCCGCCAAGACTTGGTGGAGGGATTATTGTTTGACTCGACCGGCAGGGTCCCCGGCTTTATCATGGGATCAGTTTGCAGAGTTATTTCTGGAGATGTTTTCTCCCTGCTACTCAGCGGGATGCACTTCGGAGGCAGTTTGAGCGCCTCCATCAGGGCACTATGACGGTCACTCGGTATGAGACGAGATTTGTTGATTTGGCTCGTCATGCAGTGGTGATACTCCCCACAGAGCGGGAGAGGGTCCGCATGTTTATAGATGGGCTTAATCATCCAATTAGACTCCAGATGGCTATGGGCGTAGGGAGTGACATATCATTTTCAGGAGGCAGCTAATGCAGCACGTAGAGTTGAGATGGCTCTTGCTCGGGGAGGTGGTTATTCTTCAGACAAGAGGCCTCGTCATTCAGGCAGGTTTAGTGGTTCTTCTTTTGGTGGCAGAGAATCTTTTGACAGAGGCCAGTCTTCCGAGCCTTTCCATTCCGCCCTTCAGGCTTCACAGGGTGGACCAGGTGATCGTGGGTTTCATGGGCATTATTCAGATCAGCCTCATATTAATGCTCAGCCTCTTCAGAGTGTTCGTGGAGGCCATTCACGTCGTCAGGGCCAGCAGCCCTATCAGTCTTGGAGTTCGTTACGGTTGTGGCGACCCGGGTCATTTTATCGGGTTCTGGCCTCGAGCGACGGGCAACACTCGGCGGCGGGGCCCTCGTCCCGCGATTCGGAGCCCCGGCCGACCTCGACCGCCCGGCCGGCCAGAGGCGGGGGTAGAGATTATAGAGGTGGAAGTCGAGACCGTAGAGGTGGAGACCGTCCGGCCAGAGGTAGAGGTCAGCCAGTTGATGCTGAGTGCTGCCCGTCGCTCGAGGGCAGAACCTGACAAAATGACACGGGTCACCACAACCGTAGCGACTCTTAGGCTGATGGGGCCGCTGGCCCTAACGACCCGAATGGCCTCCACGGACACTCGGAAGAGGCTGGGCATTAATAGGAGGTCGATCCGAATACGCCCACGAAACCCACGTTCACCCGGTCCACCCTGTGGCCTGAAGGGCGGAATGGAATAGCTCCGGAAGATCGGCCTCCGTCGAAAGATTCTCTCGCCACCGGAAGAAGAACTACTAAACTCGCCCGAACGACGAGGCCTCTTGTCCGAAGAATAACCACCTCCCCGAGCAAGAGCCATCTCAACTCTACGTGCTGCATTAGTTGCCTCCTGAAATGATATATCACTCCCCACTCCCATAGCCATCTGGAGTCTAATTGGCTGATTAAGCCCATCTATGAACCTGCGGACCCTCTCCCGCTTTGTGGGAAGTATCACCACTGCGTGACGTGCCAAATCAACAAATCTCATCTCATACTGAGTGATAGTCATAGTGCCCTACTGGAGGCACTCAAACTGCCTCCGAAGTGCATCCCGCTGAGTAACAGGGAGAAACATCTCCAGAAATAACTCTGCAAACTGATCCCATGATAAAGCCGGGGACCCTGCCGGTCGAGTCAAACAATAATCCCTCCACCAAGTCTTGGCGGATCCTGAAAGCCTGAATGTACAGAAGTCAACTCCATTGGACTCCACGATCCCCATAGTCTTGAGAATCTCATGGCAACTGAATAAGAAATCCTGAGGATTCTCTTATGTTGCACAGCTGAAAGTAGTGGTAAACAGTTTGGAGAACCGATCAAGTCTCCATAAAGAATCAGAAGTCATGGTCGCTCCATCTCCGGCATGAGCCGTGGTACCTGACTGAGTGGCCACAGCTGGCTGAACCACTGGTGCCTGAGGCTGAGGAGCTACTGGCTCCGGAGTCTGGGCAATAGGAGTCTGGGCCCCTCCTCCAGCCTGAGAAAGCCTGCTCTGACAACATTATCCATAAAACCCGCTATCCTGACCAGTGCCTCCTCGAAGATCCGGGGTAAATAAAGCCTCTCCTGGGACCTGAGCTGGGCCCACTGGAGCTGCTGGGACCGGAACCTCCTCGCCAGTCTCAATATGAGGCTCCACATCTGGAATAGCCGTCGGGGGCTGAGCTCTACCCCTACCACGACCTCCCTTACGGGAGCTGCCTGGGGCTCGGGCTGCTTGTCAGCGGACGAAGAAGCGCGTGTCCTCACCATCTGCGAAAGGACAGAATAGAAGTTCAATCAGTATTTGAGAAACAAATCGCACGACAAAAAGGAACAAATGAGAGACTCTTTCCTAACTCAATAGACTCTGGAGGACAAGTACAGACGTTTCCGTACCTACCTCTCAAACTCTGCTAAGCTTGTTCGTGAGTGGTGAGATCTATGTAACCTAGAGCTCTGATACCAACTTGTCACGACCCGAATTTTTCCCCCCAACATCGGGATCGTGATGGCGCCTACTCGTGGTAGCTAGGCAAGCCTCTTTATTCACCCTACCCTGTTTTTAACATTACTTCATACTCAATTTAACAATCATAATCTTAATTAAACAAGTGCGGAAGACTTTATAAAAATAGAAATAAGTAGTTTCAAGGTAATTGATACTGAAATCCTCTACCCAAGACGTGGAGTCACCAACTCACGAACTACTACTGAATACTACACATAAAAGTCTGAAAGAAGTATAACATAATCCGTTTGTCTCGGAACAAGGAGACTACAACCAATAACATAAGTAAAGGAAGGGACGCCGGGCCTGCGGACGCCTGCAAGCTACCTCGGTCTCAAATATGATCAACTCCCACGCAAAAGATCTACTGCTGCTGCTCCTGATCAAAACCTGGACCTGTGCAAAACGTACAGAAGTGCAGTATCAGCACAACCGACCCCATGTGCTGGTAAGTGCCTGGCCTATCCCGGCGAAGTAGTGACAAGCCTAGGACCAGACACCCACATAAACCTGTGCAGTTCTATATATATGTATACCACAAGATAACGAGAAATAACCAAGTAATAACGCAATAAGGAATATCTCAAAAGAACTCAACAATTAACGACAGTTAATAAGTCCACTAGGAAAACAAAGTATAATGGAAGAACAAGTAATATCAAGTCAAGGAATGGCAAGTAGTTGCACGGCATCACCCTTCGTGCTTTTACTCTCATCCTCACCAAATAAGCAAATAAAGTGCACGGCATCACCCTTCGTGCTTTTACTCTCATCCTCACATCCATGGTACGGCATGATCCTTCGTACATAGTTCAATAACAAGGCACGACATGATCCTTCGTGCATAATCAATAAAATATGGCACGACATTAACCTTCGTACATAATCAATATCAAGGAACGACATTAACCTTCGTGCATAATCAATAACAAGGCACGACATTAACCTTCGTGCATAAAGGCACGGCATCACTCTTCGTGCATTATCACTCTTCCTCACCCAAATAACAATCACAGTTAATGGCAAAGAATGAAAACAACAAATTGTGAACCATCCCTGCAAGGGACGCAATAATCATTTCAACAAAGTCCCGGCAAGGGAAATCAATATACAATTCCACAACCCGGCAAGGGTTCAATAATTTATCTTCAAATATGTCTCACAACAAGTATTAACAACGACTCACGATCATGCTAGACGCCGGTGTATGGATGCTCGCCACCACAGCCCATACACCGCACTCGATCACATTAGCACATAATCCTATTCCCTCAACCTCAAGCTAGGATAGAACAAACACTTACCTCGAATGTTTACGAATAATTCAATCCGTGGCAATGCCTTTTCCTTTCAAATTTGGCTCCAATCCAATCGTATCTATACACAATTGATTTAATATCATCAATACTACTCAACAAACTAATTCATAAGGCCAATTACAATTTTTACACATTCTGCCCGGATTAGTGAATTTCGACCCCGGGCCCACATGGTCGGAACTCGGGGTTCGGACCAAAATCCGGTTACCCATCCCCCACAAGTTCAAGTATATGATTTGTTTCAAAATCGGACCTCAATTTGAGGTCCAATTACCCAATTCATGAAAAACCCTATATTCTACCAAAAACAAGAAATTGTACCATGAAAACCTTTGATTTTTATTGAAAAACATGTTTAATGTTGTTAGGAATTGAAAGAATTAAGTAAAAAGTGACTTACAATTGCTTTGAAGAAGAGGAGTTCGTGAAAAATCGCCAATGGATGTTTTTGGGTTGCGAAATGTGAAAAATGAAGCTGGAAATCGTGATTTACAGGTCTCTGTGTTCGCATTTGCGAACATGGGTTCGCAATTGCGAACCCCGACCAATTTCTGGAGTTTGAAAAATAAGCTAAGGATGGGAAGTTCGCATTTGCGAAGCCAAGGCAAAACTGGGAAGTTCGCATTTGCGAACTTTTGTTCGCATTTGCGAACCAAGGCACAAAACAGGGAAGTTCGCATTTGCGAACTTTTGTTCGCAATTGCGAATTCGCATTTGCCAACTTTTGTTCGCATTTGCGAATTCGCATTTGCTAACATTTGTTCGCATTTCCCAACTCTGCAGATCAGGTGCTGACAGCAGCTTTCTAACATGAAAAATTGATCTCGTGGCCTATCCAAAATTCACCCGAGCCCTCGGGACTCCAAACCACTTAAGGAGCTTGGGCTACTCAACCGATAGGAATAGGGGCTTGTTTCCACAACTGAAAGAGAATCTGAAGCAGGATCGGAAACAGAATAAGATTGAGGAGCGGGGTAAAACCATTCTCAGAAGGAGCAGGTTTAGCGGTCAGTAAGAAACTCCTCAATCAAGATGAATGAGACCTTTCATGGAAGTCTTAGTTGGACTCTACACCGCTACGCACCTTACGTCGATCTAGATGATAACAAGGCCTTTCTTCCTCATGAAGAAGGAGTAGAGACCTAGCTTTCATCTGTCTGTTAAAATGTAAAAATGTAATGCTATACCTTTTGTCCTTGAGAATCGGCTGTTTCGTCGTGGCACACCCCCCCCCCCCCCACAAGCACCCCCCGGCTCAGGGGGGACCAGAAAACGCCTTTCGTTTTCCACCCTTCGTCGGCCCTGGATGGAGGCTGCTGCATGCTGCATCTAAGAGTTTAGTTCCATGAGACTGAATAACATGGCCTGAAACGAAGTAAACTCACTTTGCTTAACACAGGGCACGGAACAATAATTTCTTTTTTTCATTTCCACGATAGACTTTTAACTCGTACATTTTATGCTTCCTCATCACCGTTTGGAAGGAGTACTTGCCGATCTGAGAAGTAAAAGCTCTCGTTACTATAATGCCATCGTATCGTGAAAAGTTATGGAAATAGACCGTTCGAATTTCTTTTTCATCTGATACCACAGCTTGTTCGTGCGATCACTTCGCCAATATCACATCGTTTTCATCAAATCAAGCCTCAAGTTCATGATTTTCATTCTTTTGGTTTTCAAAACTTTCAAACTTGGAACTCAAGTTCCAAAACATATCAAACGACATCCAAATGTCACCAAACTTTGCAGAAAGCACATATATAATATTTAAGACTTGTACCGGGCGTCGGAACCAAAATACGAGCCCGATGCCAAGGTCAATTAATTCATTTTCCTTTAATAATTACATCAAAAATAATTTCACAGAAAAATTTATAACTTGGGCTCTAGGCCTCAGAATTCGACTCCGGACGCATATCCAAGTCCCATATTTTCCTACGGACCTTCCGGGACCGTCCAATCTTGGGTCCGGGTCCGTTTACCAAAAATGTTGACCGAAGTCAACTATATCAATATTAATATCATTTTTATCCAAATTTCTCATAGAATTCATATTTTCTATCACAAAATCTTTCCGGCTACATGGTCGGATCGTGCACGTAAATCGAGGCAACATAGAATGAGGTTTTCAAGACCTCAGAAGCTCGAAATGATTAATAAGACAAGTGATGACCCTTTGGGTCGTCACACTACGCTTGTGTTCATTTGACAAAATATTTTCTATTTTTTTGGTTTTTTTACTAATATGTAGATCCGCTTGGAAGCAGGTCAGGGTCGTCATGCCTGCTTCCAAGGGCTATTTTGGTCTTTTTAAAAATTTCCTTGAAAGCTAACGCGTGGGGAGCAAGTGGTGCGATATAAGAACTCGCCGCTACGTGCATGCCAGCGATTAATCTGCATTCAGTCTCTCTCTGTTCATCCTTGTTCTTCGCGCTACCCTGACCTGCTTCCAAGCGGCTTCTATGGTCTTTTTAAAAATTTCCTTGAAAGCTAACGCGTGGGGAGCAAGTGGTGCGATATAAGAACTCGCCGCTACATACATGCCAGCGATTAATCTGCCTTCAGTCTCTCTGTTCATCCTTGTTCTTCGCGCTTCATCTTCACATTTCCTTTTCGACATCACGAATCAATCGAAGCTCTTTTCACTTATTTGGTAATTATTTGGGTTCTTCCAGGGTTTAGTTTTATTTTCCTTACTACATCTGAATATCTCTTTTACGATATCTGCAATTTGTGGTTACACTTATTTGGTAATTGTTTTGGTTTTCCGTTGGTTTGATTTTGTTTCCCTTATTGTCCTATGAATACCCCTTTTATGATTTCTTCAATTTATGGTTTCTAACTCTATCCAGTTTGTTTTTCTGGTATCAATTTGTCTAACAGTCAAGGATGAACGAAAGGCTCAAGGAACGAGCTCTCCTTAAATTATGTCAGTTTGGAGTTATCATTAGCATCTAAAATAAGTACTTCTTTCCTCTATTGCTTTATAGGTATTTAAGTTGTCTTCTATAGATCGCGGAACTTCAGGCAGATACTAGAAAACTACTGATTTTATTAATTGATAATTACCTATTAACAATAAGTTAAATTTAGGCACAGCTGTGAAATCACCTAATATGATTTTTCTAAAAAATGCACCATTCAAACCAAATTTGAACTATAGTATCAGGTCAGTACTGCATTTTTATTTCAGTATTCTATCATTTTATTTGACATTATTTTAGCTCTTTACTGCTTTGGTAGCGATTTTTCTGCTATTTCTGAAACCATCCATTATTTAATATCAGTTGAAATTTTAGTGGTATTTTGGGCTACCCATCAGGGGCTAATTCAGCTTAAACGTACTGATATAAAAAATTAAGTCTTTCTTATGTATGAAGAGGAAAAAGTATTCATATGCTTCTTCTGGGATTTCTCTTGCAAGCGAAGTATTTCTTAGTTTATGAAAAGAGCAGTGAGAAAGCTGAGATTTTTGTTGCATTTCCATTCTCAAGATTAGCCACAGTATTAGCTGCTGCACCTGAAAAAATAAGTACATATCTGCTCAAATCAAAGGGTAACAAATGAAAAAGAATAAGAATTAGCAAAGGATATGCTGAATTTAGTGTATGTCGGTAAAATACTTGTGACATATCCTGATAGTTCTTGAACATCGACATGAGTCACATGACATTTGCATTTTGCTATACTATGTTTCATTTTTTGCGTTATTGCTTGACCTAATTGTAACTTGTATGACTGAAACCGGATGAGTAACTTCCTTTTCCCTTTAACTGGATGGATTTAAATTGTTTTAGAACTTAGAAGAAATATATATGTTCTATTTTTCCCTATGGTTTCAATTAATCTGCTTCTGTCTCCCTATGTTCATCATCTTTCTTTCTTCGCTACATCTTTTTGTTTGTGCCCAATGTGATGCTTTTGTATAATATTCAACTGAACATGGACTATCCATCTTAACAACAAAAAAATAGAGGTAATCACTCTTATAAGTCACATTCTGTAACTAAGACCATAAGCAAAGACTTCTGGTTCAGCTAAACGTAAAGGTAGTTGGCCAACACCTGTATAACACGATCCACCATCCAATTACATTAGCGTGTCTTATGTTCTTGATGGCACAAAGAGCAGCACCATGGCCACCAACATCAGCTTGAATTAACCAAATCATAATTAAAAGCTTGAAGCTCTAATAGGCCCAAAAAAAACTTGTATGCTTCTAAAGGAAGTAGAAAGTTGCACAAAGTACTCACTCAAGCGAGTGATTCATTTTACATGTCAAAGATAACAGAAATACAATAAGAAAACTTGGTAAACTTCACTATTTACTTCATCAAATGGAGGAATATTTTAATTCGACACTTGTCGCAAGAACTTTTCTTGTGTTTGGAATATTTTAATTTGATACTTATTTATCACAAGAACTTTCCTGGGGTTTGTCGTGATACAATGGTTGTTATTTTATATGTATGCGATTTTGGTTATTAATGTTGCAACTATCATTTAGTTTTCTTTCATTTTTGTTCCAATATTTTTTATGCGTCGGAAATAAGTTAAAGCTATTTGCTTTGCTACCTGGTTTCTTACATGTCACTTTGTGTGAACTATGGAACTTTATGAAAATAAAGCCTTGGTGCAATTGTTAATAGTTAAATGAGTTTGTGTTTTATTCAATTTATCTGTTATCTTTTTTATTGATTCATTTTATGGTGTAGAATGTCCTCCTCTCCCTCTCCCTTTCCCTCTCCCCACAACACATACACAACACACACCAAAAAAATAAAAGGCAAAGAAAGAATCAAGTTCTGTTGTAACTAAGTACAAGGAATTTTTGTTCAAGTGCTTGTACTGAAGAGTAGCTTGTACCTTTGCATATTTTTCAACTGAAGGTCTTGGTTTTAGTTTGTCCAGTCCCTATGGTGAATGAATGAAAATGAGCTCATTATTTTTTGGTTGGTAATTTTTACTTTTCACTATCTAGAAATACTTTACAAGTTACTTATAAAAAAAATTTAGAAGTAATAGAGAAAGATTTTGAAGCTTCACCTTTAAAAAATAAAACAAGATATTCAATTTGGGATGTGGAAGCAAGAGATGAGCAAGTTACATTCCAAAATAGCTCATTTGCACCATGTCTGTTGAACGTACCTGAATCCTTTGTATTAGAATACTTCTGACATTTGCTATGACTTATGTATCCTAATTGCAGGTATTCAGCAGATTATAGCACGGAGGGACCTGAGCAATATAGTTTTATGAAACATTGTCTTGCATCAGTAGACAAACAGAAGCAACCTTAGCTGATTTTTTCGGCACATCGGGTTCTTGGTTAATCCTGACAAATGATATGGCATAGGAAGCTTTGCAATAGTGTTACCTGAGTGCTCTTGTAATTACACAGTATTTTTCCCAAATGAAAACACGCTCTAACCTAACGGGCCAGTCCCATCTAGTCTTATAGAGAAAGTGTTTCCGATTAGTATAGCTCCCTTCTTCATTTTATTTTATATAATAGCTCACAACTCGCTGGATACGTTAATTTTTCAATTTGGACTCATTTCTTGCTGAGTTTATACATGCATTTAGTAATTTCATTCATCTGCACATGTCTGTTGAGTGGCCTAAGACAGTTTTGAGGGTGAAACGGGTGGATATTGATTGATTAATTTCGTGGTTGATCTAATTTTTCTGATCCAAAGTTCCTTTTGTTAATTGTTGAATAATCCCTTTCTGAAGTCAAGTTTGAGCTTGGTTTTAAAATTTAGCTGGCATTTTTCTTGCATAAATGATATTTTGTTTCATCTTCATTTCATTTTTTACTCAGCGATGTGGTACTAATCTGTTCCTGCGTCTGTTGTTTCATCGTTTCGGACTTCGGTAAGTGCTGGTCTTCTATTCGCTTCTATTTTTCTCCGTAGCTGCTTGCTCATAAATGATCCTTCAATTATCTATTTTTAATCTATAAGCCTAAGAAAAAATAATGATTGAGTGCATTTATACTCTGTTTTGTATTAGCTTATACAACTTTAACTAGAAGGCTTATTAAAAATTCCATGAGGTAAAGTTCAGAGCTTTTTCTAAATATGGAACAAGTAGAGATAATAGTGGATAAATGTTACCATTCTTTAGAAAAAAAGAGATAAGAGTGGATGAAGTAACATAGCATAACACTGCCAGATAAAGCTTTGGCGGCAAGACAGACACATGTAAGAGTGAAAAATGTAAGAAAAATATCTCTTTTTTGCAGTTTATTTCTTGAGTTTAGAACATGATCAAAATTCATATTCCTACCGGGACTTCTTTTGTTATTCTTGGTATAATCAATGATAAAAAGCAAAGCCAAAAAAGTCCTACCGATCTTTTGGATTGTGGTAAATATAACTTCTATAAGTTTGTTTCATGTGTTAAAATGTGGGTAATTGAGGTAGAAGATCAAATTCTCCAATATTTACAGTTAGTGGCTTAAAACTACTACAACCTCTTAGAAAACTGAAAGTCGTAAATAAATGAAAGGGTAACACCTTACTGTTAAGTGGTGCTGATGCTTTTGACTATTATGGTTTCCTTCATTGTAGTTCTAGACTATTTTTTTTCCCGTCATTTGGATGAGTATTTGATGAATTAGGCAGTTCTTTTGGTCCTTAGTTGCACTTCTTAGGGGCTTTCATGAATTGTGGAATGAATTTTTGTTGACTCCTAATACTATACAATTTATGCCATGAATTAGTATTTGGGTGTGATTTTGCAAATAAGTCTAATATTGGAATTGAGGTTGTGTGCTTTAATAGGGTCTTTTCCATGCTTGAACTTAGGGTGTGTTTGGTATGAAGGAAAACATTTTCTGGAAAATGTTTTCCAATTTTCCCATGTTTGGTTGGCTTAAATGTTTTGGAAAACATTTTCCTTATCAATTCATTTTCCTCCAATTGGAAGAAAATATTTTCCTTATCAAAAGAAGGGAAAACATTTTCCAAAGCTCATTCTCAACCATTCTCACCCTCACCAACCCACCCCACCCCCTCTCCAAAAAATAGTTTTTTTTTAGAAAAATTTCAGTTTTTCCGTTACCATCCACCCTACTACCTCCACCCCACCCCGCAAAAAAAAAAAATTCTTTTACCTTAATTTTTTTTTCTATAATTTTAAATTTCTGTTTTCCTTCATACCAAACACACCCTTAATCTTGTTTTCGTCGCAGTTATGATCTTGCAAAGCATACTTAATTCCATCTGACATTGCTATAATAGACATCATGGTTTTAGCTTTTGCTGCCATTTTTTATATGTCACCATAATATTTTATGATGGTAACCTTTGATGAAAAACAATTTGGGCAGACCTAGAGGGATTGTCCTCTCTCACTCTTTCCCTTACTGATTTTAAAAATTTTTCTTACACTATCAATGAAGGGCGTAAAGATAATGGTTTTAGTTTTCCCGTTGTTGAAAATATGGTACAAATAAATATTTGATGAGAATTTTCTTATACACCCCATAGTTCAGAGGAAAATGATTGGTATGCCATTTCACTCTAATGTGTAAGATGATAATTGTTTAGGTTTGCTCATTATTTTCTTCTCAACGCATGCTTTAGAATAGTTCACGTAACCTGATAAATATTCAGCAACATAGATATAATACCTTTGTAGCATTCACAATCCAAGCTTGTAAAACCAAGATTAAAGCAATACAACATAATGTATTTAAATTTTCAACGTATTTTTGTTCTTATGGCTAAGAAAAACATCCAAAAAACGGGGACTGGGCATACTAATAACTAAAAGATAAACACATGTAAGAGAGACAGATGAGACATAACAACCTAGCTTCCTTAATTTTGTTTCTGTTGTAGCTTAAGCAATGGATTCTATTCATTGGACAATTAGGTTTCTGATATCATCTTGATTACAACATCATGCTAATGTCCATATTCAAAGGAGACTATATTTCTTAGTATATTAGGCCTTGATACGAGCTACAAAACTCTATAGGTGGCGCATAGCCTCAATTTTGACTATGGGCGCACAATAATGTTGGAAGCTTGACATATTTTAAGACTTATGCATTGATATATTGAGCACTTGAGACATCACTCCTAACTCGAGCTTAGGTGCGTGTGACTTGGTTCGAGTGATGAGTTGAACAAGAAGCCCACACTTGTGAGAATGAGTTCAGACAGAAGGACATGGGCGTGTAGCATGACAAAAATAAAATACCTCGAACTAATTAGGACGAGCTAGTGAAGGAACAATGAAGCTGCTTATTTCTTTTTTTTTTTTTTTTATTAGAGTGAGATTAGCTAGTTAGGAGGTAATCGTAGGAGATTACTGATCAGTACATGGAGTTATTTGTTGGATATTAGTATACCTTTCACCTATTTCGTATTTCTTATATTTCTTATTCTGCTGCTACTTTATTATTTTGTGTTATGTTGTTATATTATGTTATTTTTAGTATGAGTCTATTGATAGTACTAACTTATCGTCTCTTGTTGATGTTTTGAGCCGAGGGTCTCCTGGAAACAACCTCTCTGCCCCTTTCCCCGGGTAGGGGTAAGGTCTGCGTACATATTATCCTCCCCAGACCCCACTTGTGGGATTATACTGGGTTGTTGTTGTTGTTGTTGTTGTTGTTGTTGTTGTATGCAGGCTAGCTAACCTCCCAAGTCTCTAAGTGAGCAAGAAGACACCCGACTAGAAAGAAATCTTCCGAATCAAGTGTATGGTATTTAACTTGCTATATTTTGATCTTAATTAATTTATTTATATTACCATGAAAGTGTTGTGACACTCTATTTTCAAGTTCTCATGTGATGCTTTTACTTAAGGCACAACGGTTATGAAAAAAAAAATATATTTGTCAAGTGCATGGATCAGCTACATACATTTCTCTCGTGCAAATTTGGTAAATTCTTGTGGATTGTTTTTTCAAAGAAAATATTTAATCTCTCATGTAGATATATGTCAGAAAAGATAGGTTAAATGGGAAGAGGAGATAGAGGTACATTTGGTCAATGAATGTTACAAAGTTCTGATAAGCTGGATAATAATGAGGTTATTCTATGTAACAGATACTACCCACTTATTTTTGCACTCTCTAATGGCAATCAATATGTTAAATAAGTTCGTTATACTCATGTGCAGGTGAAGCTCTTGAAATGATATATCGTGAGTGTCTCAAACCCAGTACAGTGCATCGCCAACATATGTTATGTTCTCTTTGGTATATGAGCGCTTAGAATAGATAAAGGGTTTCAATTGATTTGGATTTAAGACAGTATTTAATTGATTAATCTTCCTTTTCTTGAGTTTAGTTGAATCCGAGTATTTTAGAATTAAGGTGTGAATGAGAAGCTCACAGAAATGAACAAGGTATTAAAATAGCTACTTTAGAATATAGGTGTGCATTTGAATCGGTTTATCGATGAATCGAATCGATTATTTGTTATCGAAATCGAACTCGAAAAAATCGAAACCTTATTGAAATGATAACGATAAGCATATGTACAACTCGATAATCGATAAATAATTATCGATAAGGATCAAAATCGAATCGATAAATCGAATGCACACCCCTAGACTGTAGACACTTGTAAAATGAGTAATTACCTATTTGTGTAGATTAATATAACATACAGAATATATATATAGTCTGCTACTATTTTGAAATCGGCTATACAATATTATTTTTCCTAATCTATACCCTTTCCTTTAGCCGAAGTCTCTTACCATATTATTTCCTCTACCACATTTAAGGAATGATCATATTTAAAGATCAAGGGAATGAAGTTTAAACAAATGAAAAATAGAATTAGCGTGATTATGTGTTTTGTTTTGTTTTGTTTTTTATACCGTTGGAGTGTTGGTCTTATTTTAGCTTATTTTTTTCCATATTAGTTAGGGGCGTTTATAGCGATATACTTTCCGTGGAATTCCATAAATTTTCTTATTGGTGTAATCGATAACCAAATCGATAAGCCCCCAATATCAATAAATCGAAATCGAAAAAATTGAAACCTTATTGAAACGATAACGATAAGCATATGCACGAATCGATAATCGATAAGTAATTATTGATAAGGGTCAAAATCGAATCGATAAATCAAATGCACACCCCTACTTATGTAGATATTTCGTCCAATTGCAATCTGTCAAACAACTATTATTCTACTTTACACCCTCTTATGCTATCTTGCTCTATTGGCATTCAAGAAGTAGTGTGACTCTTACTATTGTTCTTCCAGTGTGAAAAAATAAAAAAAGTATACATATAATTTTGGCACTCTTCTAAATTCAATTTCCTTTAATTTATTGGCGTTGCTTATGCTCCAAACTCTTCTCATTTTGTGTTTTTGGAATGGCAAAGGATGGTTTGGGCTGATGATTACAGCCTTCCTAAATGATAAATTCAGATGTGCTTCTGATGTATTTGCAAATGCAAATGTTATTTTTTTTTTGCCGTATCATGCTCTATGATATAGTGCCCTTTTGCACATCTATAGCAGATAAAACTACCCTATTATGTATGTACATAGAAGCGTTTCACTTATTTTTAACCGTTTGGCACGTGGACAGAAAATTATCATGTATGTCATGTTCTGCCCTTAGTTGCTTTAATTTTTTCTTGGCCAAATACATATGTAGGCCCTCAAACTTTTCCTTTTAAACTAAGCTTTGTTTCTATTGAACCCCTAATTGCAATCTTGTGTTGAGAAGAAGGAGAAACACGTCTCTAAGTTGAGGATTTGTTGAGATTCCTAACGATTTTCTCTTTTACTTTTTCCTGTTTGAAGCGAAATCTCTACCTATTTTCTCTTCTTTTACCTTTTTAGTGTAACAACTATTTCCGGTAAAACCACTTGTTTGAAATCTTTTCCAAAAATCAAACCTCGCCGAATTTAACCGCACTTTTGATAATCCACTCAACCCCCACTTCCCTTACTCTTAGCAACGAAGACTTGACAATGGACCTAGGATAGACACGAGGGTGGTGACATGGTAAATATAGTAATAGTGTCCTAATTCGCTTTGTGCGGTGCCATGGATAATCAATTTTTTGTGTGAAGTAGGCAGTAGGGCCATGACCAAAGACTTTGTCTTTGTGTTTGTCTTATCTCCTTTTCGATTTTCTTGTTTTCTCTACAATTGCTCTTCTTTTCCCTTCCTTTTAAACCATTATAAAGCGAAATAAGGTTAAAATTTTATGGTATAACCAGTTTTCACACTGGTCAATGAAAAATAACCACAAGTCAATGAAAAATTGTAATTAGTTTGCTATAATAGGGACCGGTCCAGTATAATATACGAGCGTTCTAGTGCATTTGTGTACGAACTCCAGTATATTATGCTGGACCGGTATACTTTGCTAACTCCGGTAAAATTTGCGGGAGATTAGAGCACTAGTGCTCCAAACTCTAGTATATTATACTGGACAATTATACTGCTGGAACTCCCGTAAAATTTGCAGGAGTTCCAGCATAATTATGCTTGAACTTCAGTAAAATTTGCGGAAGTTCCAGCATAGTTATCATGAAACTCCCGTAAAATTTACAAGAGTTCAAACATATTTATGCTGGAACTCCAGTAAAATTTGCGGGCATATTTTTTCAGATTTTGAACAGTATTTTCGCTCATATTAAAGTGACTAAATTTTGATGACTTTTGAAACTTGGTTCTTTTTCAACGACCAGTGGTAAATCTGACTATTTTTGAATTTTTCCCTGAAATAAGCTGTCAAATTCAGCACATGAAATTATAATTTGTCCAACTTGTTCAAAATTAAGCAGATTGGTGAGACATTTATGCAATGTAAGGTCCATTTAAGCTTATTCCAACTTAGCCAGTCTGAATGTTTAGGTCAATTTGGCAGTTAGATTGTGCCTAATTCAACTCATAACAAGATTAATCAAAACATAGAAATCTTTTCGGAGTGTGTGTCAAATTGATTATTTTCGGTGTGAATTTGGATATAAATTTTTTAAATTTATATGTTTAGAAATAACATAAAAAATACTGTAATCATAATAATTAAATTATTTTTTAAAAAATGGTCAAAGATAATCTTGACTCCCCAAATAGTAAAAAGTTTTTCTTTCTGAAATAGAGAAGTGAGTATTTAGAATTTGGCTGGTTAAGTACAGTCATGATAACAAACTTCTTAGTTTGGTTAGTTAGTAAACAAACTATAAAAGAAAAAACAATGAGATAAAAAAGAATTTTAGCTAGACTATAGGGTTTGACTCGTTCGGTTTGACCAAAGACAATTCTAAACTTAGTTATGATCAAATTGTTTATTAATAACAACAACAACAACAACAATCCAGTATATTCCCACAAAGTAGGTCTGGGAAGGGTAATATGTAGATAGGCCTTACCTCTACCCGAGAGGGTAGAGATGTTGTTTCCAATCGACCCTCGGTGCAGTGAAGAGAAAGGCAAACAAAAACAAAAACACAAACAACATTAGTTACTCCAGCATATATCGCATAAATAATTATCTAAACATAAGAGTCATATGTACCATAAATAAACTGGCATGCAATAATATTAAAACAGTAGCTACTAGAGATGACTACTGTGAGCACGTGATTTTTGCCCTACATGAGAATTACTCCCAGAAAATTCAAAATAAAATAGTTTTGTATTGTGCGTGATTTTGGTGATTTTTGTTTTATTTTTTCTTTTATTATTTATGTCCGTGTGTGCGTGTTTATTTGTTTAAATTAACAAAAATACAAAAATACGTTGCATATGCATTTAAGATTTAATTTTTGCAGTCATGATTAATTAAATAACTCATTTTATGAAAATGAAAAAATAATCACAAAAATATGTATTTTTGCATGTTAGCCTTTAAATGTCCAATTGTGTGATTTGTTTTTTAAATATTTGTGATAATTACTATTTAGAGTTAATTAGTATTCTAGGATAATTTGGTCAAGTATTAATTTAAGATTGTATTTTATTTCTAGTGAAGAAAAGAAAAATATATAAATAAGGCAAGGAGAAATTCGGAGTGGGCTAATTTAATTAATCCCTAAGCCCAAGTCTTGAAACCCAACCCAAACACACCCCAAATCCGACCCATCGCCCGAACCGACCCACCACCTTTCTATTATGAACCGTTGGATTCACATGATCCAACGGCTAAGATTAAACGCCCCTTTTAATTACCCAAACCCCTCCCAAACCCTAATTCCCATTCATCTCTTCAGAGAGCAATTGAAACCGCCGCCACACACCACCACAAACCGCCGGCCGGAAATCGTCTCCGCCGGCGGCACCACCCCAAACCACCCCAAATTAACACCAAACAATCCCCCACACCCCCTCTACATGAATCCGGCGTCAGTTAGCTTCGAACATTACTCGAACGCTTCGAATATCCGTTCGAAGTTCATCGGAATTTGAAAATCCGTCCCAAACCACTTCAAAATCGCACCATAAACTCCCCACACCTCCCATATACCCCCACTAACCTTGGTTCGACTCGAATCTAGCCGGAGTTGGAAAAACCCCAAATCCCACTCACATGAACCCTAGAAATCCAAAACGGGTTCTTCGTGCGAAATTGTTAGGAGATTGAGGTATAGTGGACTTTAATCTAAGTGTTCTCAGCCGAGAACACCCAGATTAAGGCCCGCTTTGCTTCAATGATTCAAGGGTGAAGTGATTCGCGATTCGTTCAAATTCGGATTCATTGCTTCAAAGGTATTCTTTTTCCTTATTCTGGTCTCGTCTAAGTTCTATGTTGTATCCATTCATGTGATGTTTTCCAGTTTTCCCATTTCTATTTAGCTTTCTGTTCTACACTTATGGACCTTTTTATTTGGTCGATTCCTTCTGTGTTCAGTAGTTAAAATGAATCGTATATTCAGTTCGATTAAGGTCGTCAAGCATTTAATTCGTATTTGATTTGGTTCCTTGATTCTGCTTGAAGCATATTGAATCTGTAGGTCACTCATTTGTTATCAATTGCGTATGTTTGTCGTCGACTAATCAATGTGGTCGAGTAGTTTCGTAGGTCTTGTTTATTAGCATTGATTGAATAGCCGTTAGGAGTTAAATTGGTTGTTTGATTGATTGATCATTATGAAATAGGAATTGAATTGGTTGGATTTGTTTGAATTAAAATAGGACCATGAATTGTACTCCTGGTAGTGTTCTGCAAAGCATTAAGCTGATAGGCCTGTTGTGAACTAAGTAAAGTAATAGCTTAATGAGGGCGGATGATTGTGTAAAACACTGGCAGTTGAGTAGGAATCACATGGGCACAATATCACTAAGGGAGGGCACGCCTGAATGTTAATGTCATGGCTGCCAGTGCACTGGTTGATTAAATAATGGTATAAGGCACTTGTAGTGGGCTGGCAGAGCGTGGGCTAGGCAGAGGGATGGGTCTGCCCAGGGGAATCTACTGGGCTGGCAGAGAAGAGTGTGGGCAGGGTGGGTCTGCTGATTATTGTATTTTAGAGTTTCTGATTCTTTTGGCTTGGGGGTGTTCTTTTAACTATAAGTATAAGAGACATAGAGTAAGGGTAAAGGGGATACACAGAGATAGATTAGAGAGTACCTGGAGATACGAAAAAGAGTTTGAGACAGTGAACTAGAGAGAAAAGAACACTGGACATACAGGAAGGGTTCAATATATACACATTTTTAGGGATATACACACAGTAAGGGCTGAGAACACACATATACAAGACTATAGATAGAGAAAGCTAGGAAGTATAGGCCAAGAGACTGTTTCATTGGTTTTTGGGTACTGTTTTCGTGTGTTTTAGTTGGGAGTGGCTGAGTGTTGGTCATTTGGTTGCTTGTTGTTCCTGTGTTGGTGGTATTGATCTCCTGCTGCATGCCACTGCTGTGCTGAGTTTGTGGTTGGCTTGGGTTGCTGTGTGACTGCTGTTTGGTCCACCATTTGTGGTTGATTCTGCCGGGTTCTTAGTTCTTCTGCTACTGCTGTTTAGTTTATGACTGGGTGTTGATTTGTTGCTGTTGTTTTGGCTCCTGTTTTCCCCTGCTATTGGTCTGTTGTTGCTGCTGTCCTGTGCATTTGGTGCTACTGGTCTTTGTTGTTGTTTGATCCAGTGTAATTGTTGTTGGTCGTGTGGTTGTTGTTGTTGTGCATTCTGCTGCTGCAACTAACTTCTCCCCATTGTAATTTCCAGGTATACATTCGAGCTTATTCCATGTAGATCTCATGCTTGAAAAAGGAAAATGAAAAGAACTGAAGTTGGCTCATATAGTTTGATTGTTTATTACGTTTAAACTGTTTTCTCATATATAACTCGTTGAAGTACTGTTAGCATTCCTATTGTACGTAATATTGGATTGTATGAATTCGAACCTTTGAAAACATTGCTGGTACTCGAGCTTTATCAAATATTTGAGACTATTAAGATGATTGATAATAGGCTTGGATTTCAATTAAGCTTAGCGGGTAGAGAAATTAGAAAGGATTCACTGATATCCTATTGTGATAGCATTTCCAGAACGACATAGGTTGATGGCATAAAAACAGGTTCGAGTGTTGAATAAGACATTACCATTTAGACTAATCTCACAATAAGTAGTATTAGTAGTTAATGAAGATAGACTAAAATAATCCGTTAATGAGCGTTTGTAGATCAACTAATTCGAATGATTTTTGTCGGAATTCACTAGGTCACTTGAGTAAATAACATTCGCTTTAAATAGCAATTTGAATAAAATTAGTAACTAATGTAGTGATGAACGTTAGCATGAAGTCCAAAATGACTTTTGTATTACACATAGTTAACTCCATTGGCTCAATTCATCTAATACGGTCGGTTTAAATTAATTAGAGAATGGTTAGTTTGTTCTGATATTTTGTCAAATTCGTATGCTATTTATAATTTTAGTTTTAGTATTATTCGCTTGTAGAATAAGGTATAAAACAATTTCCTTTATGCAAGCTCGAGTGCAATTTCCGTTCACATTGATTCAATAACTAATAAGAGGTCCGAGCTTATAAACATGCAATAAATTAGGACCTTTTCTCTTTTATTTAGAGACGAACTTAGTAGAAAAAATGTAGTCACTTTAGGATTGTCCTTTTAAAATAAACGAGATGAGCCTCACCAAAAATACACCATTGTGGGGCCCTCGAATAATTGTCATGAAAACTTAGACTTGAAAGGACCGTCTAGTAAATTTCACGGTCCTTTTCCCAAAGTTAAGTAGACGATAGACTCTTTAGGCACGACTTGAAATAAAAATTACTTTCCTGAATACGGGTGTGCATTTATGTAACCCAAATCTTACTCTCGGCGAAACTGAAATACATTAGAGTCGCAGGCGTACCGGTTACGGTGCGGCTCGAAATGTGTTTTCGTAACGTCGCAATTCTTCTAAAAAATAATAGCGGAGCATTAAAAGCACATAGTTAAAATATATAAAAGAATCAGATAGAAACAAAAATTGCAATTGAGCGACCGTGCTAAAACCACGGAATCCGGGAGTGCCTAACACCTTCTCCCGGGTTAACAGAATTCCTTATCCAGATTTCTAGTTTCGCAGACTGTATTACGGAGTCATAAATTTCCTCGGTTCGGGATTTAAACCGGTGACTTGGAACACCATTATTTTTCCAAGTGGCGACTCTGAATTAAATAAACTAGTCCCGTCTCGATTGTCCTTTAATTGGAAAAACTCCATTGCGCCCTCGTGGATGCGTAAAAAGGAGGTGTGACAGCTCTGGCGACTCTGCTGGGGAACCATGACCTCGAACTTCGGTTCGGGGTCTAAGAACTCGAGCTCATTTAAATTGTTATTTTGTCTATATCTGATTTTATTACATGTTTAATTAATGTGCTACATGTCTACCGCTTTGATATTAGTTGCACTGTATATACAAACTGCTATATGTTTACCGCTTTGATATTGCGTGAACTGTATATAAAACTGTGCCGAAAACCCGTCTCTTCTTACCCCCGGGGATGTGCTTACTGGTTGAGACTCCCCTTTCCGTTAGTGTCAATACCAAAGTAAGAAAAGAGGCAGGATAAGTTACAAAGCCGGACGATCCCGCGGGTCCCCGGTACGTAGCTCCCTCCTCAAATCCGAGTCGTCCGCTCGGGTACACGGTCTAGTATCATTGAAAAGCATCGGGATATTGAGCCTAGATTCAGGACGTTTAGTTGCATCATCTCTGACTTAGGGGACTCAACACAGGGGTTGGGTCCGTCTAGGACAGGTAACCTGAAAGGAAAGACCATCTTGCCATATCATATTTGTTGTGAGCATTTATTTTGACATGTTGACCGGGTTCCTTTAAATACCGAAGAAAAGAAAAAAAAAACACAAAAGGAAATAGTATGGGGAAGTAAATATCTTTCAAAAAAAATACAAAAATACGTTTCACCAACAAGTCCACGAATTTAGTTTGCCAATAAAAGACGGCAGAAGATTGACTTTGCCGACAAAATGGGTTTTTGACAAAATGTGTTTTTGACAATCAATAAAGGAAAGATAGTTGTTTTGACGGACCGAACTACGCGAGTTTGATTCTCACCGAGTGTGAGATACGTAGGCAACCTTTAAACGAGGTCCAACTCCCATATATTTCAAAATAAGTTTTAATGGCGGAACGCCAAGACATTTAATTTTGCCTTAACGACCACTCTTTTTTACCAGTCAATTCCTGGGGCCCGTTTCGTTTTTCAGAAAAGATAGTTTTGGGACAAGTAAAAATTTCGCTTTCATCTAAGAATTACCTTAAATAAATGTGCAGAATGAGCACGAGTCAGAATACAGCCGAAGCTATCATAAACAAGGTCCCCTTAAGTTTGCATAGGTGGTGGAGCGACTTGGGCGAGCAAGGACAAGATGCCGTTAAGCTATACTTGGGAGATCTAGTGGGGCTGCTAAATATTCCCCCGAGAGGAGACATCATACGAGCCTTGATCTCATTCTGGGATCCGGCACACAATGTGTTCCACTTTTCAGACTTTGAACTCACACCAACACTGGAAGAATTAGCCGGATATGTCGGAAGACCAAAAGTCCCTATGAGGGATCAATACCTTATTGCACCAAGGGTAGTGACGGTACATCGGTTTTTGGATACGGTAAAGATCCGCAGAACTGTACACAACCCAGACTTATCAGAAGGGTTCTGCACTTTGGCATTTCTATATGACAAATATGGTCATTATGGGGGCTTTAACAAACACAAAAGCAAGATCTGCAGCGGAGACAATCGGGTAAAATGGGAGGAGCATAGACGCGTCGCCTTCATGATAGCTTTCCTAGGTTCATTGATATTTCCTAGAAAAGATGGGAATATCAACATACAAGTGGCAGGGGTCGTCAGCACTTTGATGAAACAGAACAACAGTACTTTGGCTCCCATGATAATATCGGATATCTTTCGTGCACTCACCATCTGCAAAGCTGGAGGGACTTTCTTTGAAGCTTGCAATGTATTGCTCCAAATGTGGATGATCGATCACTTATGTCGTCATCCGCAATTTATGAGGTATAGTTCACCGAAGAAAACTTGTATAGAAGAATTTCCTGCAAGGGTCGAGGGACATGAGTTGCCGGAGGGGATCGGCGGATGGATACGACTTTTGCGTTCGACTACAGCCAGCGAGATAGAATGGACGTTTGGTTGGCTACCCGTGGAAGAAGTCATATATGCATCGGCCGCAGAATCATATTTATTGCTAATGGGCCTCAACAGCATCCAACCCTACGCACCAGGTCGAGTATTGAGACAATTGGGACGATGCCAAATAATCCCAAAAGAAGAAGACCTCAGCCCGCATGCGGTTGAAATTGGACCGGGAGGACAGTTCCCTGAAGCGTTGGTCCGAAAGATTTGGAGTGAATGTCAAACATTGAAGATAGACACTCGAGTGCGAGATCGAGCCCGGGGTGAAGTATCGTCGGAATATCCTGCATGGTATAGTAGAGATCTGGAACATCAAAGGCCCGCAAAAAGGCCTCACCTCAGGGAGTTTGCCGGAGCGTCACGAGAACAATGGGACTGGTTGGCTAGAGAAGAAGCCTATAGAACAAAGATCAGCAGGATAGAACAACGGACCCAAGAACTCCAATTTGAAATAGATGTGCAAACTGCCGCCAACGAAGGAGATAAAAAGAAGTTGGCACAAGAAAATGACTTTCTGAGAGCTCAAATCCAGCAAATGAAAAGGGATGCTGACAGACAGTTGAGGAGTCGGGCGGACGAAAAATTGATAAAGGGTTTGAAAAGCCAGGTTGCCGATGTCCAAAGAGAATTGGAAGAGTCTAAGGCCCAAATAGTGAGGATCCGAGCTAGCTGGAGAAAGGAGGCACATCAACATGCACTTCACCTACAACGGGTGGAAGAGGATTACACTGATATCGTCACCAGTTTAAGGGAAGCAAATGTTATCCTCAGAGAGCGGGTTTTTAAGCAAGCCCAAGATGCCAGAGCAGACCTCGACCGTTGCCACAACTTGATGGCTCGACTGCAAGAACAAATAGACAGGCTTCCTAGACCAAGTCACCAACAACGCTCGAAGATTGGGGGCGAAAAACCAACAGATAGAGCGGCTACTCGGAGAAAGGGACATGATCAAGGACAGAATTGGAGAAATCGGGCACTATGTCACCATGAAGTGCCTAGCTTGTGAACAAATGCCCCGCGCCGACCTTTTTGCTTCAATTATGGGCTATGTTCAACGGATCATGGAAGAATTAAGGGGACTACACAAGGACCTCACGCCCAGGCCCGCGGCAAGGCCGAATGATGCCTCGCGGGCCCCCAGGAATTTTAGAGCAGTAGACCTTTGATTAAAAATGTATTTTTGAAATATTGGGTCAAGCCAGTTGGCATGTTATTTTACGTTTTCGAGTCAAGCATTTTCTTTTGTTTTGTTGATTGTTGTAAGACGTGTTTTGTAACTACACGGTTTTATTTGATATAAAAGTTACTGAATTTTGCCACAATCCTGTTAACAGAACTACGCTCGGTCTGATTCACGCGAGAACGTGATACGTAGGCAATCCACATAAGATTCGACCACCACTAAAAAGAAAGAAAAAGAATCCAAAGGTTAAATAACAATAAGGCTTGCAAAGATAGTCGAAAAAGAAAAAAGGAAAAAGAAAAGAAAAAGAAAAAGAAAAAGGGCCGGAATGACGCATGTTAAAGAGTACACGTAGAAAGGGTTATTTGGTTAGGTGCATTGCATCCAACGTGCTATAACATATCTGTCAAACTCGGTGAACTAACAAGTTTGTTGCATATTCCAGAAAGTTTAGCAGTTGGTTTGACAGAATATCCTGGCCAGCCATCACTACCGTACTAGATCCAAAGGACCAGTTACAGTAAGCATGTCGAGTTCCGGCAAGAGTCTCGAGGAAGAAAAGTCCGAGCTACAAATCATGAAGGAAGAGGTAGACCGGTTAAAACAACAGATAACAGAGATGCACCTGGCCCTGGGCCAGGGAACAGTCTTCACCAAGCCGTCCTACTCTCGCCTCAGCTCCGGAACATCCGCCCGTCGATCCTTCGACAAGCGCCCCGAGCTATCCATACTTTCGGGGGGAAAACCCGTATGCCACCCGCATTCCGCCGGCCAAACCAAATCCTCCTCCGAGTCACCCCTGTTTTGTGGCACCTCCACCTGCTCTCTCTGCCAAGGCCGGCCGGCGAGCCATATGTTCGGATCCGTGACAACTCTTACTATCCTCCGGAGCCTACTTTCAGGGCTCCCGAACCACAATCACATACACCTCACACTGGGATAATCCGGCGGAACCGGAAAAGCACTTCCAAAGTTCGGAACACGAGGAAGTTGTCGGAAAAGTTAAAAGCCTGGAGCAGTCCTTGAGGAACATGCACGGTTTGGGCAACCGGGTCAGTGTCGCCTACAAAGATCTATGTCCATTTCCGGACGTCCGGTTGCCCAGGAGGGTTTAAAATGCCCAAATTCGACCTATACGAGGGGCACGGCGACCCGGTGGCCCACCTCCGAGGGTTCTACAGTAAAATGAGAGGGCCGGAGGACGGGACGAACTTCGGATAGCTTACTTCGGCCAGAGTCTGGGAGGATCTGCGCTGGAGTGGTATACTAGACAGGATCCCGGTAGATGGTTTACGTGGGATGATTTGGCTCAAGCTTTTATCGGCCAGTTCCAATACAATCTTGAGATAATCCCCGACCGCCTTTCATTGCTAAAATTAGAGAAGAAGCCTGCTGAAAGCTTCAGGGAATTTGGTTTCCGATGGAGGGAACAGGCGGCCAGGGTAGATCCGCCGATGAGAGAAAGCGAGATGGTGGACTACTTCTTGCAGACATTAGAGCCCACCTACTTCGGACATCTGGTAACGTCCGTGGGCAAATCATTCATCGAGGTGATAAAAATGGGGGGTATGATCGAGGAGGGTTTGAAGGCCAACAAGGTCATGAGTTACTCAGCACTGAAAGCCACCACTCAGGCTATCCAAAGTGGTACTGGAGGAGTACTGGGAAAAAAGAGGAGAGAGGAAGTTGCGGCCGTCGAGTCCGGGGCATGGTTCAGAAATAGAGGCCCCGCACCCCAATATAGCCCACCCCAACCTCACCACCAAAATTACTCCCACAACCCATATAGCCACCCGCAACATTACTATCCCGCACCTGATCCCCATTTTACTGTCCACCATGCACAGTCCTATTCTGCACCTCCCGTTCGTGCACCGTGGCGTGCACTAAACCCCCAGAACAATCATCCACCCCCAAGAGCTTACAGAAACCCCTCGGGCGCGAGTTTCCGTCCGAACCAAGGCATTCAGGGGCGACCGGGCGCCGAGGCCAAAGACTTTCACTCCCTTAGGAGAGTCTTACACTAGTCTGTTCCACCGGTTAAAGCAGGTAGGGTTGCTGAATCCGGTTGAAGCTAAGCTGCCAAACCCTCTTCCGAAGAACCTGGACCATTCGGTGAATTGCGCCTACTGCTCGGGATGTCCGGGACATGATACAGAAAAGTGTTGGAGGCTGAAGACGGCCATCCAGGAGCTCATTGACACCCGCAGGATCGAGGTCCAGACTCCAACAGAGCCCAACATCAACCAAAACCCGCTTCCAACTCATCGTGAGACCAATATGATCGAGTTGGTACGGGCGGAGGAAGGAAAAGAGAAAGCCTCTCAGACTGTAATGATGATTAAGTCTAGCGGGGCAGGAACGAGAAAAGGGCCAAGCTTTGATGAATCGCCCAGTTGCAAGAAGGACATACCGGGAGAGTCGGAAGCAGGAAAGGAAAGTGTGAACGAAGTACCGGTGAAGCCGGCCAAGATAGTTGTACCAGGGGCAGCAATCAAGCCCATTTTGACAGTAGCAGGCGTTCGAATGGATCCCTTCGTCATCCAGCCGGCAACACAGTTGCCAGTAACTGATAGCCGGGCTGTCCCATGGAATTATGCTCGGATTACAACGACCTACGGAGGAAAGGAGGTGAAAGAGGAAGTTTGTGAAGCCCAAGGGTTGACCCGCTCGGGGAGATGTTTTGCCCCTGCGGAATTGAGGAAGACCACTCCGGCAGTATTGAAAAAGCCGGTCACTGATGAAGAGGCAGAAGAATTCTTGAAAAAGATGAAGCTGCATGACTACTCTGTTTTAGAGCAGTTGAAGAAGACTCCGGCGCAAATATCATTGCTATCCTTGCTGATACATTCTGAAGAACATCGGCAAGCATTGATGAAAGTCCTGAATGAGGCACATGTACCGGATAAAATCTCAGTGAGCCATTTGGAGAAGATCGCCAATAGGATCTTCGAAGCAAATCGGATCACCTTCACCGATGACGAGTTGCCTGAGGAAGGCACTGAGCACAACAGGGCTTTATATCTTACGGTGAAGTGTGAAGAGGCGGTGGTTACCAAAGTCTTGGTCGATAATGGGTCCAGTGCTAACATTTGTCCTCTCTCTACACTGGGCAAATTAAAAGTAGACATCGGCAGGGTACGCAAGAACAGCGTATGTGTTCGAGGGTTCGACGGAGGAGGCAAAGCGTCGGTTGGTGACATAGTGCTAGTCTTGATAATCGGGCCAGTGGAGTTCACCATGGAATTCCAGGTGCTGGACATGGTGGTGTCATATAACCTCCTAATAGGGCGACCATGGATTCATGCCGCAAGAGCAGTTCCATCCAGCTTACACCAGCTCGTCAAGTTTGAATGGGACCAGCAGGAGATCGTCGTCCATGGAGAGAACGATCCACAATCAGGCACCATCATTCCCTTTGTTGAAACAGAAGAAGATGTTGGGCCGTGGGTGTATCAGGTCTGCGATGTGGTGTCCGCCCACCGAGTTCCGGAAGGGGAATGTATTCCCGGCGACAGAACAATTACTGCGGATGTCATGGTGGCGCA
This sequence comes from Nicotiana noctiflora, assembly GCA_032618575.1. Classification (NCBI taxonomy): domain Eukaryota; kingdom Viridiplantae; phylum Streptophyta; class Magnoliopsida; order Solanales; family Solanaceae; genus Nicotiana; species Nicotiana noctiflora. The sequence goes on from JASVEL010004800.1 coordinate 132,624, forward strand.
TGAAATGTTGCGACATGGTTTCGTACCCGGTAAAGGGCTAGGTGCATCTCTGCAAGGAATTATACAACCGGTATCAGTGGTCGAAAACTTGGGAACCTTCGGCTTGGGATTCCAGCCAACCTCAGAGGACATCCGGCGAGCAAAGAGGAGTAAGCAGAAAACATGGGTGCTCCCAAAGCCTGTTCCACGCCTTTCCCAATCTTTTGTCAGGTCCGGAGCAAGAGGACATCCGGCGCCAAAGATTCCCGGTCCTACGGTCAGGCCAGACGAAGAGTTCTTCAGGAAGTTCGAAAACCTATTCACAGATGTATGTATGCTCGAGGATGGTGAAGGATCCAGTCACGCCGAGATACAGTTTGTGGGACCAAAGGCAAAACTGAATAACTGGAAGGCTACTCCTCTCCCTGTCCGGAAGGAGTCTTGGTAGTTTGTCTTGGATTGTTTTTCTTTCGAAATGTTGTGTTGGGGGTTTGTCCCCGGAGTAAAATCCCGTTTGTTTTGTTCATTTTTGATTTAAGTTTGCGGTTTGTTTTCCCTTTGTACAATTCCCATCAATGAAATTTGGTTCCTTCGTGTCTAATTTTGTTTATCTTTTCTTCTTTTTACTTTTCTGAACAGCCTTCTTGCAACTGATCTTAATGATATGGCGTGCTTAAAGATTAATCAACCCAGTCTAGAAAGTCAATCGGGTTTGGAAATAATAACACATGAAATAAGAAGTGACGAGAGTGAGTCGGAGTACGGCGATGATGAAGCCGTAGAAGAAATCGGTGAAGAATTAAGTCACTTCGAGGAAAAACCCAAACCGAATTTAAATGATACTGAGGCCGTTAATCTGGGGAATGCGGATGACGTCAAAGAAACCCGGATAAGTGTCCATATTGAACCCAATCTGAGAGAAGAACTGATCAAAACGCTCATGGAGTTTAAAGATATTTTCGCGTGGTCGTACGACGACATGCCAGGACTCAGCACTGATCTAGTGGTTCATAGATTACCCACCGATCCGGCATATCCTCCCGTCAAGCAAAAGCTGCGGAAATTCAAGACGGAGATGAGTGTGAAGATTAAGGAGGAGGTAACCAAGCAGTTGCAGGCGAAAGTCATTCGTGTCACTCGATACCCTGAATGGTTGGCTAACGTAGTACCGGTGCCAAAGAAAGACGGAAAGATCAGAGTATGCGTGGACTATCGCAATCTCAACAAGGCAAGTCCTAAGGATAATTTCCCACTTCCCAATATCCATATCCTGATTGATAATTGCGCCGGACGCGAAATTGGATCCTTTGTGGACTGTTATGCGGGATATCATCAGATTTTGATGGATGAAGAGGACGCAGAAAAGACGGCTTTTATCACGCCGTGGGGGACTTATTGCTACCGAGTGATGCCGTTTGGTTTGAAGAATGCAGGGGCAACCTATATGAGGGCGATGACTACGGTATTCCATGATATGATACACAAGGAAATCGAGGTGTACGTGGATGATGTGATCATAAAGTCTAGGCGTCAAGAAGACCATGTTGCCGACCTCAGGAAGTTCTTTCAAAGACTTCGAAGGTACGACATCAAGCTCAATCCGGCCAAATGCGCATTCGGAGTTCCCTCAGGAAAGTTGCTAGGATTCATCGTCAGCCGACGGGGCATTGAGTTGGACCCATCCAAAATCAAGTCCATTCAGGAGTTAGACCCGCCGAAGAATAAAACAGAGGTAATGAGTCTGTTGGGAAGGTTGAATTACATCAGTAGGTTTATTGCCCAGCTTACGGCAACTTGTGAACCCATATTCCGCCTATTGAAGAAAGACGCTGCGATAGAATGGACGGCAGAATGTCAGGAAGCGTTTGACCGGATCAAAGGGTATCTGTCAAATCCACCCGTACTAGTTCCGCTTGAGCCAGGTAGACCCCTGATTCTTTATCTGACGGTCTTGGAGAATTCGTTTGGCTGCGTACTGGGGCAGCATGATCTTACCGGCAGGAAGGAACGGGCCATTTACTACCTCAGTAAGAAGTTCACGGTCCACGAGGTCAAGTACACTCATCTAGAAAAGACATGTTGCGCCCTGACTTGGGTAGCCCAAAAGCTGAAACACTACTTGTCTTCTTACACCACTTACCTCATTTCGCGTTTGGATCCGTTGAAGTATATTTTCCAGAAACCTATGCCTACGGGGAGGTTAGCAAAATGGCAAATATTACTTACGGAGTTCGACATCATATACGTGACAAGGACGGCTATGAAAGCTCAAGCCCTGGCCGATCACTTAGCTGAAAATCCCGTTGATGACGAATACGAACCTTTGAGGACGTATTTTCCAGATGAGGAAGTATTGCAGATTGAGGGGTTAGAACCAACCAAGGATCCGGGATGGAAGCTCTTCTTCGATGGAGCGGCAAACGCAAAAGGAGTCGGAGTAGGGGCTGTGCTCATATCTGAAACAGGACATCATTATCCTGTTACTGCTCAACTGCGTTTTCACTGTACCAATAATATGGCCGAGTACGAGGCATGTATCTTGGGGTTGCGATTAGCGGTGGACATGGATGTACAAGACGTCTTGGTCTTGGGGGACTCGGACCTTCTGGTACATCAGATTCAGGGAGAATGGGAAACCAGAGATCTAAAGCTTATCCCATATCGTCAGTGTTTGCATGATTTGACCAAACGCTTTCGATCGGTAGAATTCAGGCACATCCCGAGGATGCATAATGAGGTTGCCGACGCGTTGGCTACTTTAGCATCAATGCTACATCACCCGGACAAGGTTCGTGTCGATCCGTTACATATCCATGTCCGGAATCAACATGCTTATTGTAATGTAATAGAGGAAGAGGTGGATGGTGAGCCGTGGTTTCATGATGTCAAGGAATACCTCAGGTTAGGAGTATACCCAGAACAAGCAACTGGAGATCAAAAGCGAGCTATTCGGCGGTTAGCGAACGGATTTTTCCTTAGTGGAGGAGTGCTGTATAAAAGAACCCCAGATTTGGGATTGTTGAGATGTATAGATGCAGGTCAAGCCACAACAGTGATGACAGATATACACTCGGGAGTTTGTGGACCACACATGAGCGGATACGTATTGGCAAAGAAGATTCTTCGAGCAGGATATTATTGGCTCACTATGGAGCGGGATTGTATAAGTTTCGTGCGAAGATGCCATCAGTGTCAGATACACGGAGATTTGATTCATTCTCCGCCGACTGAATTGCATACAATGTCCGCACCATGGCCGTTTGTTGCATGGGGTATGGATGTTATTGGACCTATTGAGCCTGCCGCTTCCAACGGTCATAGGTTCATTCTGGTAACGATTGATTATTTCACCAAGTGGGTGGAGGCCAAGACATTCAAATCAGTGACCAAGAAGGCGGTAGTGGACTTCGTACACTCCCACATCATTTGTAGGTTTGGAATTCCAAAGATGATCATTACGGATAACGGTGCAAATCTTAACAGTGGATTGATGAAAGAGGTATGTCAACAGTTCAAGATTACACACCGAAATTCCACACCGTATCGCCCAAAAGCAAATGGTGCGGTCGAGGCAGCAAACAAGAACATAAAGAAGATATTGAGGAAAATGGTAGAAGGATCTAGGCAATGGCATGAAAAGTTGCCATTTGCGCTGTTGGGTTATCGCACTACCGTCCGGACTTCGGTAGGTGCAACTCCTTACTTGTTGGTATACGGGACTGAAGCAGTAATACCCGCAGAAGTTGAGATTCCATCCCTCCGAATCGTCGCTGAAGCTGAGATTGATGACGACGAGTGGGTCAAAACCCGATTAGAGCAATTGAGCTTGATCGATGAAAAGAGATTGACAGCAGTATGTCACGGCCAACTGTATCAAAAGAGAATGGCGAGAGCATATAACAAGAAGGTACGTCCCAGGAGATTTGAAGTGGGACAGCATGTGCTGAAGAGAGTTCTGCCACATCAGGCCGAGGCGAAAGGCAAGTTCGCTCCAAATTGGCAGGGACCTTTTGTGGTAACTAGAGTATTATCCAACGGCGCTTTATGTTTGACTGATGTCGAGGGAAGATGCACCGATATGGCTATCAATTCTGATGCAGTTAAGAGATATTATGTGTAATTCTTTGATGCATTTGTCAACGTTTGGTTTCGTTTGTGTGTATTTGGCATTTTTCGGAGAATGAAATGACGGAGGCAATTTTTCTACTACCCAAACACTTTAACCTTTGTTTCCCCATTTGAGCCTTAATTATTCTTTCATATACCCTCTTTCGGAATCATCAAGGAAGATGTGTAACAGAATAGAAAAGAAACAAAGAAGTAATACAAGAAAAAGTGAACTACGTTCGACCTGATTCCTCGAGAAGGATACGTAGGCGCCACACGGCTCGGTCATAATAAAATAAAAATCAAAAAATCCCCCAAGCAACAAAACTGGGGCAGAAGTCATTGTTTCGTTGGAAAGATAGTGTGGATTCCGAAAGTTGTAATAAGCTAACCGTTGAGGCTAAACCCTTTTCTTGAGCCTCACGCGCAGAAACCATATCAAGAACCAGAAAGACCTCTCGATCAGTATTTGAGAAGTGCCAAGGCATGTGAATGAAAGCCAAGAGTGACATCCCGACCCTCGATTGAATCCAGGATGCACAAGCCGAAAGGGGATAACGCTCTAGAGGGAATCTCAGGGGTGATACCCCGCCGCGAGGAAAGAAAGCATAAATGAGAGAGTCTTAACGGTGAAAACCCTCGCGGGCACCTTAAGGCGAAGGAAGTTGAGAGAAGTAAAATGAGAGAGTCTTACGGTGAAAACCTTCACGGGCACCTTAAGGCGACGGGAGATAGAGAGAAATGAGAGAATCTCATTAGTGAACACCCTTTGAAGGGCACTGTGAGGTGACAGGATGAGATGGGTACAAGATGTCGGCATGAGACGAGGTTGGGACACCCGTTTACCTCTAGCAGGACGCGGTATCAGAAAGTGATTGACATGAATAGACTGGGTAGTTTAATCTCAAAGGCGCGGCATAACATTGGATCAGGCGCACATTCAGATAAGTTTTTTTCCTATTTTTAGTTCAGAAAAGGTTTTCTCTTCTTTTGTCATTTGCGGTCAGTATTCTTTTCTTTTCTTTCATTGTTCGAAAAGTGATTTTTCAAAGCTTACTACCAAGTCTCCCAAAGCGGTATATTGAAAGTGAATAGGCATGGAACGAGGCAATAAGACAGAAGTCGTTACGATAGTGAGATTGGGATGACAGGCTGAGTGGAAGGTTCGCAAGAATTACGGAGTATGATGGACACATGTGGCATGTCCGAAAGATGATTTCACGCAACGGGTCACCGGCTAAAAGAGTCGGATCAAACCAAAGATTGGAATAAAAGGAAAGAGGAGAGGTCGTTCGTGGAAAGAGCATCGTCCCCAGCAAGCGTCAACGTCGCCCTCAAAGTTCGAGAGAGGCCAAGCAGTTGAAAGAGAAAAGAAAATGGCCCCAACAAGAGTGGCACGACCACTCACCGCATTTTGAAACTAACAATTTTTCTTTGATTTAAAAGCAGGAAAAGAGGGTTCGTTGGCAGAAAAGCATACCGTCCGGAAGTTTATCAAACTGGGGCAAAAAATTTTCTCCTGTTGCGAAAATTTTCTGGAAAGCAAGACTCAGAGGATAAGTGTAGAAAGCAACACAAGATGGGGTGATCTTTGAGCATGGTATCATCCCCAGCAGTTATTGGAAAAAGAAAAAATGGCTTCGAGATGCCCCCAGCAGTATTACATCCTATAATTTGATCAAGGAAACAAAAGCGTGAGTCCCAAAAGAGGTAGGGGAAGAAGGAAGAGAATGAGGGGTGAAGGAAACAAAGAATACTTCCTCAGCAGCATCACCCCCAGCAGGCGAGTAAACAGTTCCAAAAATATCCCCGGCAGCCAGAAGAAAAGTAATACGACCGGGGGAAAGAAATTCCAAGACAGGATAATCCAGAAGAGAAGGTGGTCCGAGAGGTAACGCAGGAACAAGGATAGGGTACAAGAGGCAAGGAAGGTAATCAAGATAGGATGAAATCAGTGAAGTAGTAGTTGAAGTCAGGGAGCCCGCCTGGAGAATGGAGTGGCGATTTAATTTTGAAGTAGTAGTTGAAGTCAGGGAGCCCGCCTGGAGAATGGAGTGGCGATTTAATTTTGAAGTAGTAGTTGAAGTCAGGGAGCCCGCCTGGAGAATGGAGTGGCGATTTAATTTTGAAGTAGTAGTTGAAGTCAGGGAGCCCGCCTGGAGAATGGAGTGGCGATTTAATTTTGAAGTAGTAGTTGAAGTCGGGGAGCCCGCCTGGAGAATGGAGTGGCGATTTAATTTTGAAGTAGTAGTTGAAGTCAGGGAGCCCGCCCGGAGAATGGAGTGGCGATTTAATTTTGAAGTAGTAGTTGAAGTCAGGGAGCCCGCCTGGAGAATGGAGTGGCGATTTAATTTTGAAGTAGTAGTCGAAGTCGGGGAGCCCGCCCTGGAGAATGGAGTGGCGATTTAATTTTGAAGTAGTAGTTGGAGTCAGGGAGCCCGCCCGGAGAATGGAGTGGCGATTTAATTTTGAAGTAGTAGTTGAAGTCAGGGGAGCCCGCCTGGAGAATGGAGTGGCGATTTAATTTTGAAGTAGTAGTTGAAGTCGGGGAGCCCGCCCTGGAGAATGGAGTGGCGATTTAATTTTGAAGTAGTAGTCGAAGTCGGGGAGCCCGCCCTGGAGAATGGAGTGGCGATTTAATTTTGAAGTAGTAGTTGGAGTTAGGGAGCCCGCCCTGGAGAATGGAGTGGCGATTTAATTTTGAAGTAGTAGTCGAAGTCGGGGAGCCCGCCCGGAGAATGGAGTGGCGATTTAATTTTGAAGTAGTAGTTGAAGTCGGGGAGCCCGCCCTGGAGAATGGAGTGGCGATTTAATTTTGAAGTTGCAATTGAAGTCAGGGAGCCCGCCCGAAGAATGGAGTGGCGATTTAATTTTGAAGTAGTAGTTGAAGTCGGGGAGCCCGCCCGGAGAATGGAGTGGCGATTTAATTTTGAAGTAGTAGTTGAAGTCGGGGAGCCCGCCCTGGAGAATGGAGTGGCGATCTGTTTTAATTTGGTAGAAGAAAGCGGTAGAATGTAACAGAAATCTCCGGCAGGAATCCAAGTTCATAAGAAGAGAAGAAGCATCAGAAGGAACGCCAAGTCAGACAAGATGGCAAGGAGCGCGACAAGATCAAGTTAAAAGGATAGATAAGAACTTGTAGTACTGTAACTTAGTCTAGCTTCTTGTTTTTGTTGCTTAGTGCGGTGTAACAAGGAAATCGGCTAAGCGGTGGTAACAGCAGTAACAGCGGCAACAGCAGTAACAGCAAGGTCGCAACAGTCATGGTAGTCCCAGCTACCAGAACTTCCCGAACTACATTGACCTGATTCCCTTTTTAGCCAGGGATATGTAGGAGACCTTTGAAGCAAGATTCGGTCAAAACTTTTCCAAAAATGCTTCATACGGAGTGCTCGGATGGGCAAAATCGCTTATATCTGCTCACTTATCTTTGCACGAAAACTCTTCATGTTTACGCGCAAAGAGGGGCAGCTGTGAGCACGTGATTTTTGCCCTACATGAGAATTACTCCCAGAAAATTCAAAATAAAATAGTTTTGTATTGTGCGTGATTTTGGTGATTTTTGTTTTATTTTTTCTTTTATTATTTATGTCCGTGTGTGCGTGTTTATTTGTTTAAATTAACAAAAATACAAAAATACGTTGCATATGCATTTAAGATTTAATTTTTGCAGTCATGATTAATTAAATAACTCATTTTATGAAAATGAAAAAATAATCACAAAAATATGTATTTTTGCATGTTAGCCTTTAAATGTCCAATTGTGTGATTTGTTTTTTAAATATTTGTGATAATTACTATTTAGAGTTAATTAGTATTCTAGGATAATTTGGTCAAGTATTAATTTAAGATTGTATTTTATTTCTAGTGAAGAAAAGAAAAATATATAAATAAGGCAAGGAGAAATTCGGAGTGGGCTAATTTAATTAATCCCTAAGCCCAAGTCTTGAAACCCAACCCAAACACACCCCAAATCCGACCCATCGCCCGAACCGACCCACCACCTTTCTATTATGAACCGTTGGATTCACATGATCCAACGGCTAAGATTAAACGCCCCTTTTAATTACCCAAACCCCTCCCAAACCCTAATTCCCATTCATCTCTTCAGAGAGCAATTGAAACCGCCGCCACACACCACCACAAACCGCCGGCCGGAAATCGTCTCCGCCGGCGGCACCACCCCAAACCACCCCAAATTAACACCAAACAATCCCCCACACCCCCTCTACATGAATCCGGCGTCAGTTAGCTTCGAACATTACTCGAACGCTTCGAATATCCGTTCGAAGTTCATCGGAATTTGAAAATCCGTCCCAAACCACTTCAAAATCGCACCATAAACTCCCCACACCTCCCATATACCCCCACTAACCTTGGTTCGACTCGAATCTAGCCGGAGTTGGAAAAACCCCAAATCCCACTCACATGAACCCTAGAAATCCAAAACGGGTTCTTCGTGCGAAATTGTTAGGAGATTGAGGTATAGTGGACTTTAATCTAAGTGTTCTCAGCCGAGAACACCCAGATTAAGGCCCGCTTTGCTTCAATGATTCAAGGGTGAAGTGATTCGCGATTCGTTCAAATTCCGGATTCATTGCTTCAAAGGTATTCTTTTTCCTTATTCTGGTCTCGTCTAAGTTCTATGTTGTATCCATTCATGTGATGTTTTCCAGTTTTCCCATTTCTATTTAGCTTTCTGTTCTACACTTATGGACCTTTTTATTTGGTCGATTCCTTCTGTGTTCAGTAGTTAAAATGAATCGTATATTCAGTTCGATTAAGGTCGTCAAGCATTTAATTCGTATTTGATTTGGTTCCTTGATTCTGCTTGAAGCATATTGAATCTGTAGGTCACTCATTTGTTATCAATTGCGTATGTTTGTCGTCGACTAATCAATGTGGTCGAGTAGTTTCGTAGGTCTTGTTTATTAGCATTGATTGAATAGCCGTTAGGAGTTAAATTGGTTGTTTGATTGATTGATCATTATGAAATAGGAATTGAATTGGTTGGATTTGTTTGAATTAAAATAGGACCATGAATTGTACTCCTGGTAGTGTTCTGCAAAGCATTAAGCTGATAGGCCTGTTGTGAACTAAGTAAAGTAATAGCTTAATGAGGGCGGATGATTGTGTAAAACACTGGCAGTTGAGTAGGAATCACATGGGCACAATATCACTAAGGGAGGGCACACCTGAATGTTAATGTCATGACTGCCAGTGCACTGGTTGATTAAATAATGGTATAAGGCACTTGTAGTGGGCTGGCAGAGCATGGGCTAGGCAGAGGGATGGGTCTGCCCAGGGGAATCTACTGGGCTGGCAGAGAAGAGTGTGGGCAGGGTGGGTCTGCTGATTATTGTATTTTAGAGTTTCTGATTCTTTTGGCTTGGGGGTGTTCTTTTAACTATAAGTATAAGAGACATAGAGTAAGGGTAAAGGGGATACACAGAGATAGATTAGAGAGTACCTGGAGATACGAAAAAGAGTTTGAGACAGTGAACTAGAGAGAAAAGAACACTGGACATACAGGAAGGGTTCAATATATACACATTTTTAGGGATATACACACAGTAAGGGCTGAGAACACACATATACAAGACTATAGATAGAGAAAGCTAGGAAGTATAGGCCAAGAGACTGTTTCATTGGTTTTTGGGTACTGTTTTCGTGTGTTTTAGTTGGGAGTGGCTGAGTGTTGGTCATTTGGTTGCTTGTTGTTCCTGTGTTGGTGGTATTGATCTCCTGCTGCATGCCACTGCTGTGCTGAGTTTGTGGTTGGCTTGGGTTGCTGTGTGACTGCTGTTTGGTCCACCATTTGTGGTTGATTCTGCCGGGTTCTTAGTTCTTCTGCTACTGCTGTTTAGTTTATGACTGGGTGTTGATTTGTTGCTGTTGTTTTGGCTCCTGTTTTCCCCTGCTATTGGTCTGTTGTTGCTGCTGTCCTGTGCATTTGGTGCTACTGGTCTTTGTTGTTGTTTGATCCAGTGTAATTGTTGTTGGTCGTGTGGTTGTTGTTGTTGTGCATTCTGCTGCTGCAACTAACTTCTCCCCATTGTAATTTCCAGGTATACATTCGAGCTTATTCCATGTAGATCTCATGCTCGAAAAAGGAAAATGAAAAGAACTGAAGTTGGCTCATATAGTTTGATTGTTTATTACGTTTAAACTGTTTTCTCATATATAACTCGTTGAAGTACTGTTAGCATTCCTATTGTACGTAATATTGGATTGTATGAATTCGAACCTTTGAAAACATTGCTGGTACTCGAGCTTTATCAAATATTTGAGACTATTAAGATGATTGATAATAGGCTTGGATTTCAATTAAGCTTAGCGGGTAGAGAAATTAGAAAGGATTCACTGATATCCTATTGTGATAGCATTTCCAGAACGACATAGGTTGATGGCATAAAAACAGGTTCGAGTGTTGAATAAGACATTACCATTTAGACTAATCTCACAATAAGTAGTATTAGTAGTTAATGAAGATAGACTAAAATAATCCGTTAATGAGCGTTTGTAGATCAACTAATTCGAATGATTTTTGTCGGAATTCACTAGGTCACTTGAGTAAATAACATTCGCTTTAAATAGCAATTTGAATAAAATTAGTAACTAATGTAGTGATGAACGTTAGCATGAAGTCCAAAATGACTTTTGTATTACACATAGTTAACTCCATTGGCTCAATTCATCTAATACGGTCGGTTTAAATTAATTAGAGAATGGTTAGTTTGTTCTGATATTTTGTCAAATTCGTATGCTATTTATAATTTTAGTTTTAGTATTATTCGCTTGTAGAATAAGGTATAAAACAATTTCCTTTATGCAAGCTCGAGTGCAATTTCCGTTCACATTGATTCAATAACTAATAAGAGGTCCGAGCTTATAAACATGCAATAAATTAGGACCTTTTCTCTTTTATTTAGAGACGAACTTAGTAGAAAAAATGTAGTCACTTTAGGATTGTCCTTTTAAAATAAACGAGATGAGCCTCACCAAAAATACACCATTGTGGGGCCCTCGAATAATTGTCATGAAAACTTAGACTTGAAAGGACCGTCTAGTAAATTTCACGGTCCTTTTCCCAAAGTTAAGTAGACGATAGACTCTTTAGGCACGACTTGAAATAAAAATTACTTTCCTGAATACGGGTGTGCATTTATGTAAACCAAATCTTACTCTCGGCGAAACTGAAATACATTAGAGTCGCAGGCGTACTGGTTACGGTGCGGCTCGAAATGTGTTTTCGTAACGTCGCAATTCTTCTAAAAAATAAAAGCGGAGCATTAAAAGCACACCGTCAAAATATATAAAGAATCAGATAAAAACAAAAATTGCAATTGAGCGACCGTGCTAAAACCACGGAATCCGGGAGTGCCTAACACCTTCTCCCGGGTTAACAGAATTCCTTATCCAGATTTCTAGTTTCGCAGACTGTATTACGGAGTCATAAATTTCCTCGGTTCGGGATTTAAACCGGTGACTTGGAACACCATTATTTTTCCAAGTGGCGACTCTGAATTAAATAAACTAGTCCCGTCTCGATTGTCCTTTAATTGGAAAAACTCCATTGCGCCCTCGTGGATGCGTAAAAAGGAGGTGTGACAACTACTATAAGGGAACACAAACCAATACACAAATCCTCAATGAGTAGCCCCATCACGTCTCACCCAACCCCGGGAAGGAGTATGGGAAATCTAGAAGCCTCTATCCTACGACCCTGATACTAGACCTCCAAACTTTCCTATCAAGGGCCTTGTCCTCGGAATCCGCATCCTAGCCATGTCCTGCCTAATTACCTCTCCCTAGTATCTCTTAGGCCTCTCTCTGCCTCGCCTCACACCAACCACCTCTAGCCGCTCACAACTCCTCACCGGGGCATCGGGGATTCTCCTCCGCGCATGCACGAACCACCGAAGCCTCGCCTCTCGCATCTTCTCCTCCACTGGGGCCACACTCACCTTCTCCCGAATAACTTCATTCCTAATCCTATCTAACCTGGTGAGTCAGCACATCCACCTAAGCATCCTCATCTCCGCAACCTTCATCCTTTGAACATGAGATTTCTTCACCGGCCAACACTCCGTCCCATACAACAAGTCTAACCAGAGCTCTATAATAATTCAATCAATTTTATTTTACAATTTATTCCAACTCACTTATTTAATGCCTTAAATTAAAAACAATGGACAGTCTAAACAACATTGAGCCATTACGTAGGTCCGCGTTCTAATTACGCCAATGTTATATTCGAATTTGCTTCTAACTCCAAAACTACCCTCTCATTTTAACTTGGAAAGATGAAAAACGATGCCACGTCAGCTATGAGCTTTTTCGAGTCCACGTGTCATAGATGGTCCCACAACAAATGGTCCCACAACCGAAGCCTTTAAAAACTCTTATATAGAGCCTCTATAAGCGCCAAAAACGCAAACACATAAACACACCACCCTCAAACCCCAGACACCACACCCTACCACCGCTCTCTCCCTCTAAACCCCCCCCCCCTCACTCTCTCTCTAATTTCTCACTTTCCGAAATTTCTCCGTTCAGATACAGATCATCACCGGTACGAATTCTTCTAAACCGATGGGCCAGCTCGTATCGATTTCATCTGTCTTTATAACTTTTGAATAAATCTTTTGTTAATTTTGATTTTAAAAAAAAAAAGAAAATTGGTTGGGTTGGGTTTGTGATTAATGACGGAGATTAGTGTTGCGATCAGTTTCTTATGGTGCAGAGTTAGTTGTACTCTTTCGATTGTTGCAAGTTGCAACTTTTGTATTTGTTGTTTGTTCATTAAGGCTGTCCTTCCGTTATTGAGTTCTCATAATAACAAAGAGGATTTTATGGGTGTCTGTTTTCTCCATTTTCCGGGTTTCACTGTTCTTGAGTACCGTGTGATGGAATCTAGGGTTTATAACGCCCAAGAGCAGGCAATAGAATGGTTTCTGTGTTATGCATACATGGTCCTATTTTTTTGGTTGTGTTTGATGATATGCTAGAACTTCGTGATTTATATTTATTTTTGTCCATGGAGGCTGGGGTTGGGATCACATTACATGTAGTCTACTGCTCTAAGTAGTTAGCCTTTAGTTTCCGCGATTAGCATATCAGAAACTTGTTTCGCTTATATCTCAGTGTTGAATATCGATCAATCAAAAAAATATATAAAGGGAGAATTAATTCAGTCTTGATCAATGAAGATCGCTCAAGAATTTTGGCAGTCATTGTTCTCCAGTTTCTCTTTAGTATTTATGTATTTTGTCCCCATTTTGCGGCCTTTCGACTGTGACCTTTGATGTAATTTCATTTTCTTTGTATACGCAGCCGGTTCATCTTGTTTTTTTGCTGCGCCAATCTGGTGATAATGTGATTGTTCTTATCTTTATTAGCAGTGGAATCTATATGGTTACAAATTATTATGGTTAAACTTGCTTTCCTCGAGTATTTTGTGATAGTATCACATATTGGTCTTCCAACTATGATGTAATTGCATTACTTTGATTTTGTAGAATCTGTTTCATTAGTTTTATTTTTGAGCCAATTGGAAGCAAATGTGATTGATTTTACCCTTCTACAATGGAAGTAAGTTGGCTCTTCGAAATTGCTCACATCAAAATACTCTAGGTTCTTTGACACCAAAGTGGACCTCTCCCCCACCCCCAATAGAAAAATATGTTCAATCAGCTAATCTCGAGCATGATTTAGAAGTTCTTCTTTTTTCTATGTGCATGGGCGGATGTAGAATTCAATCTATGGGATCATCTAAACCCGTTGGCTTTGGCTCGGACCCTGCATATATTTTTAATAATTTGCAAGATATGTACAAATAATTGATTCGAACCCAGTAAAACAAATGAGTTGTGGTAGAATCCCGAACACAAACTCATAAGATTCAAATCCTGAATTCGCTTCTATCTATGTGCAATTATAGTTGTAGCGTTGGTCAGGAAGAATTGGAGAAGCATTTAAGTATATTCGCTTTATGCTTTTCTTTCTCTTTGTGTCTCCTCTAGTTTATGAAGTGGATGTCGTTATGTGAATGGGAGTAGTCAAGCTTACCTTTTGATTTAATTGATCAGATCCAAGTTATTCAATGGGATGTGACAAACCAGAGAACTTGCCAGACCCTGCTTCATTTCATGCTTTTGATGATCTTGCCCTCAGCATCAGACAAAGTGGAGCTGTCGATTATAACGGTGTTGTCCAAGGTGGGTTCAGTTCAGGGGCTAATATCACATCCTTCCCTTTTGTATCTCCGCCAGCAGCCCGTCCTCTTTCAGGAAATGTTAATGAGATGAACAACTTTCAGATGGCCAATTTGAAGAATCTATATAGCTATCATCACCAGCTTGAAACAAATTTGTCTAATGTTAGAAATATTGCTCCCAGCTTTCCCGCTCCATCAGGAATGCCAAATTCCATGGGAAATGCAGCAGAGATATACCATTCAAATATGAATAACAACATGCTGACCTCCGATAGTTTCTTGAATGAAGCTGTCTTGTCCAAGGGAATTCAGAATCCAGGGGTCAGCATGAATTTTATGCCTATGCTAAGCAATGCAGCTGGATGTCTTGAAAAGGCTGGGAAAGCCACAGGTATTAATCAAAATAGCTCGCAGGCAAGTGGAACTCGTTTTGACATGGGGTATAGCATGCAGACTACTAAAAGTATTAGTGGAATAGGAATTCATAATGATGTCAAGGCCAATCCTGTTCCCTTTTCTTCCCCAGAAAACATTGATGGTAGTTTTCTGACCCTTGGAACAGGAAGTAACATAGATAATAGATCAAAGTTTAGATTCAGTGCCAAAGAGGTCAGCAGCAGACTGGGGGAAGCTGTCTTGTCACAAAGTAACAACTCTCATGTCCAACACATGAAAAGAAATATCTCAAGTTTAGCTCATGTTGTTCCTGGTGGTATTCCAAATTTCAATCGTGATAGTGGTGGTTTGCCAAATTCAGCCAGGAATTTCGGTGTTTCAACCTGCTCTTCAAACAATGATGAAATTGTGCTTGCTCCAGGCTCTAGAATAAGTGCACCTCCATGTGTTAACTTAACGCCAGACACGCGACTTAATTCTTCTAACAGCACAAACGTAGGTGCTGTTGGTAAAGCTGATCTAAGACTCTCTGGGCCTGATCCCTTCAAGTGCGTTCAGGGTGGTTTGCCTCCTCCTCCATTGCCATTTAGCAACAGTTCAACATTACCCCCTCATCTTGGATATGCTAGAACGGTGGCAGCTCCTGAATCTGCTCAACCTGTTTGGGTAGCAGCTCCTTTATCTGCTCAACCTGGTTTGGTAACAGCTCAACCAACTATTAAGCAGCAGAGTAACTGTTACACAAACATATCCAGGAACCAATCTTTCATGGAACCTCTTATTCTCGGTCATGGTGGCAGCGGAGTGAGGCAAGAGCATTTAGGTGTGTTTATGAATTTCTATTTCTGTTT
Organism: Nicotiana noctiflora; assembly: GCA_032618575.1. Taxonomy (NCBI): domain Eukaryota; kingdom Viridiplantae; phylum Streptophyta; class Magnoliopsida; order Solanales; family Solanaceae; genus Nicotiana; species Nicotiana noctiflora. The sequence continues at coordinate 148,176 of JASVEL010004800.1, forward strand.
CCTGAATTTTCCAGTTATCAAGTTATCCATTTCATACTTTATCACTATATAACTTATGCTGACAGTTGATTATGATTGGATTTCTTGATCCTATTTTCTTTAGTAGAAATTTATCATTATGGTAGACAATGACCTTTCTTTTCTAGGATAAGCAGCTTGCTGCACAAGGCATCCCGCGTTCATGATACGGGAAAGGGCCGCCCAAGGGTGTGACATAGTCTTTCTACCTTAATGTAAGCATTTGTGGCTGATTTCACAGCTCGAATCTGCTACCTATAGGTCACACGGAGACAACTTTACCGTTGCTCCAAGGCTCCCCTTCTCCTCTTTTCAAGGATGATTAATTTTTTTTTTGAGGTGAGGGATTTTAGAGTGTGCATGACAACTGAAATAGCTGTTTATCAAAAACAAGATTAGATCATTTATGCTTACCATGTCGGAATTCCTAAGATATTCATTGGTCTACTTGCTCAATTTGTTGTTTTTGTTGCCATATATGGTCTAAGTTGGCAGCTACCAGGATAATACTAGGATATGTTTTTGCATCCTTAACCAAACAAACATGACTATGGACAGTCCATTTACCTCATTTTAAGGAAATTTTACAGGTGAAATTTACTTGACTGATATATTGTCAATCATCAATTTGATAAGAGTATTATCTCTCTTTTTAAAATACTCTTCACATGGTATCAACTCCTCTACAAGATTCTAGATATTTAAGTAATTCATTTTCCCGGTAATTGGTGTTGTGCCAAGTGTTTCTAAAAGCAAAGAGTGCAAAAGTTGACAAGGTCTGGGCGTGAAGCAACAAGATTGAAATGAAAACACAATTTACAGATAAATCAAAAAATATGAAACATATACGAATTTAGTTCTATGATAAATAATAATCATATTGTATTTGAAATAAATATTTCTGCACCCCGCATAGAACTATTCTATATTAATTCAGCTCCTTTTTTGATAAGGATATATTAATCCAATTCCTCCAAATTTTAGTTTGATCACTTCTTGCTGGAATCACTATATGCATCATTGTTTGAAGTGCATAATTCTTTAAAGCGCAGGGCTTCACTCATGAAATGAAATACGCAAAATATGATAAGGTCTATTGGCTTGAAGTGAAAATCATGAAGAGAAGCGTACAATCTAGTAAAGGGCATATGTCCTCACGGCTACATGCATGACCTTTTTTTAGTTTCTCTCATATATTTGTATGCTTGTCCTTGTGGATTCTACAAATTGCCTAGTTGTCTAACGCAATCTTATTGACTTACTGTGGTACGCAACAATGTTATGACCAAATTTCTTCAGGTCAGCAATCTTTGGTGAATGTTCAGCATCCTTGGGGTAATAACCTATTTCCGGAAAGAATGGGTGCTCATATTGCGGGATGGAGTGGCATTCAACCTGCCCCTGGCAATCTATTTCCTAAGAGGCTAGGTGTCCAGCTTAATGATGGGGTTATTTCTCAAGCTACTCGAGAAGGCGTTCTTCCAGGGGTGGGAGGCATCCCGCAAATTAGAAAGGGTAAATCATGTCGAATTATTGTGGCATGCACTTGTACTTATTTGCTAAAAAAAGGATATCATATCTTCTTTAAGAATGGGTTTATCTGATAAAAAAAGAAACCAAAAAATATATTAAGCTTTCATGAAAATTTTGGTTAGGCACTGCTGGGGAAAAATAATGTGGCAGGTGATGATTTATACCTTCCATATCAGTCATAGTGGTTGAACTTCATTTATAGCTATATGGACTTGCTGAAATACTGAGGCAGATTAGGCTGTGTTAGATGGATCTTTAATATGATTTGACGTGCCCTTGTTGAACAGGTGTGTGTATTGTGTGTGGATTCTTCAGAATACACTAAAACCAGAAGAAAAAAATGCAGCTTCTGCAAATACTTGCACTATCCCATATTGAATATGTACTCATAAGTGAATCCATGGAACATTGAGATTAGAACATTGTGCAGTTCGAGTTACATTTTACCTTTTGTCTAGTACTTTTCTCATTTTTTGTTTTTTTATGACAATAATTTTGTAGGTAACTCATATCAGTCTCGAGATCATGGACCTACCATGCATCCCACTGGACTTCTTCACCCCCCTTTGGGTATGGGTATCTGCTAACTTTGTTCATATCAGATACATGCTCCAGTTTGTTTTTCTATCTATTCAAAGTGATTTGACCTCCGCATAACATCTGAAGAGATTGTTCTGATGTCGTCTAGGTCAGCCTCATGGTGGTTCAGCGGCTAAGTATAATGTTACTGGACTACCCTATCACGCTGGTACGCCACATACCCTTTCTAAGGAATTCTCTTCGTTGGTTATTTTATGACAATGTCTGTCATTTGCATCTTTGGTGGCGCGCACTTTATAGTGCCAAAACATGCTGATTCATGATTTTTGCTCATAACATTTGCTACACCCAGGTCATGGCATTCCAATTTCAAAGGTTGATGCAACACCTCAGGCTTCGAATATTCATGCCCATGTTTCCCTTAAAAGAAGAGCAAATGGAGCCCCTCCAATTGCTCCGATGTGTCAGCGAAGGAGAACATTGGCTCAACATAGATATCAACAGCTGATAACACAGAGGCAGAGCTCTAATGCTCCAGTTCTCGCCTCTTCTCCTTCTCTTCCTTTGACGCATGTAAAGTACCAAGGTATCTTAAAGCTATCTCACATCTGTTTTCTGTATTTTTGAAGTGTAATTAATTTGTTAGTCTTTGATCTTCAAGATACTGGTTCTTGTGCTTTCCACTGTAATGTGGTTTGTGTTGTAACTCTCGGAAACAATGTGCAATTTGTTTCTTCACCACGGAAATGTGCACGACCTACATTGTTCATTAGCATTTCCACGAGTTCATCCTGGAGGACATCAGTGTTTTCTTCTCCTGCTCTGACTTGATCAGTCATCTAGCTGTATTATATATGTTGATGTGCTGCATCTCTGTTGTGTCTCTATTTCTTCTGACATCTATATCACTGTAAATTACAAGTTTTGACACCATAGATGTGACTACAGGCGTCAGCTACATGGCCAGCCATGTGCAGGTATACAGTAAGGTACAGATCTAGAAGTTGGATTTGTCATCATCACCTAAATTTCAAGATTAGGAGCTGGGATAGGCTAATAATTGTGTAGTTTGATATAGGAGTATATTTTAGTAGTTAAACAGAGAAGTCACTAAACCAAGACATATTGTTGAATATATTCTTAATAAATACTCCATCCTTTTCAAGTTATGTGAACTTATTTTTTTTCCGGTCAGTTTAAAAAAGAATGAACTCTTTCTAATATAGAAACTTTTAATTTATGATTTCAATATTACAAGCCACACAAATGATAAGTCATGTTGTTAAGTTTCAAAATATTTATAGCCCCAGAAATGTTATGGCTTGTTTACAACCACAAGTTTCAAAGTCTTCTCTTTCCTTATCCCGGTCAAATAGGTTCACATAAATTAAAACGGTGGGAATATCTAATATCTTATCCCGTAAGTGTATCTTATTAGAAGATAGTTTTCTAGTACTCTATGTGAATACACACACACTAGCCTATAGTTGTGGGGAACACATCCTATGTGAATTGAGCAAATCTGGTATGTATTCCACACCCACTGGCGGAGGCACCCTTGTTCAAGGGGTGTCTCATCGTCGGAAATCTTTAGGTAAATTGTTATTCATGTTTATATACTATATGTTGAATTCTCTTGTCTTATTCGTGTATTTACTTATTTATATTTTGACTTCCCTTAGTGAAAATCCTGGCTCCGCCACTATCCACACCCATATCATGTCGGATCTATATATGGGTGTTGTTCTTTGGTGTATAATAGTCGATCAATTATATGTGCTGTATGGGTGTAGCTCTTTGGTGTATAATGTGCTGAGTGTTTAATGTAATCCACCATCTATTTTTATGTCATTTCTCTTCTATGGTTTATCAATCAGGCTGTCTGTATGGCTGTCCACAATGCCTTGTTTCTATTACAAACATTCTATTCAAGATTCTCCTGCAAACCTACAGATCAATTTTTTTTGAACTGTAAGTTTGTAGGAAAACCTTTGAATAGAATGTTTGTAGTAGAAACAAGGCATTGTGGACAGCCATACACACACCTGCTTACAGTCGTTGTACCCATTTTACTGCTTAATGTTACTGTTGAAACAACATTGTAATGTTGGAAAATTTTATCAGATTCTGAAGAATTGGCTCAACAACCCATTGGAGAAAAGTGCCTGTTGTGCAAGAGGGATGTGGCATTCAACCCCGAAGGCCCTGTGTCTCGGCCCGCTGTTCCACCAGCTGTTGCTGTCCTTCCCTGTGGACACGTATTTCATGACCATTGTCTGCAGATTATCACCCCAGAAGACCAGTCAAAAATTCCTCCTTGCATTCCTTGTGCTTTAGGTGAAACATGATATGATCGGTTTCCTCAAATTTTTTGGGACGGGAGTGGGGCTTAAATTTTGTAATTTGACATTGCAAAAGACAATGAAAGGGCTCCCAACTTTTTGTAAAGGGTTTGAACAGGATTAGGGTATAGTTCGTTGAACTGTACATATAGGAGGTGGTGACAATAGAGCCCCATGGGTAGAGATTATCCCCATTATGTAAAGTTACATAGAACCTCAGCTTTTGACCCTTATGAATGACAGAACTATTAAACTGGAACATCCAACTTACAGCTGTTTGCTCGAGCCAGAGGGTCTCAAAACAGTTTCTCTACCTTTATCAGGTAGGTAGAGGTAAGGCAGCACTACCCTCCTAGATATAATTTGTGGTTTTATACTTTATATTGGGTGTTGTTGTATCCAAGTTACAACTGATCTCGTCAACAATCAATCACATCTAATTTATTCATTTGGAGTCCTACCCATTAGGTTTTTGTTTATCTTTTCCAATGGTTTATGTTTACATAATTATTTATGGGATTTATGTTGGCGGTACTAATGCCTTTTTTTTTTCTATTTCTTTTTCTTCTCCTTGTCCCGAGCTGAGGGTCGATTGGAAATAACTTCTCTGTCCTTTTGGGTAGGGGTAAGGCCTGCGTATTTATTATCTTCCGCAGACCCCACCCTGTGGGATTATACTGGGTAGTTATTGTTGTTGGAGTCCTACCCATTAGATCGGTTCTACAATGGGCAGCTATTTGAACCATTGTCTCTGTTTCTACCCATACATTCAAGTGGAAACTCATTTTCTTAGGATCGGGTTATAGTCCTTTGTTTCTGTATAGTCCTCTGTTTCGCTCTTTACTAACTTGTTTTTAGTTTTATGGTCTTGCATTTTGTTTTTGGCGAAATACATAAATTGCCCCTTAAAGTTGTCCTCAACGATCATTTGAACACTTTAACTAACATAATGCTCATTTAGACACTTTTATTTGATAGAAGTGTGTTTTTTAAACACCTTGTGCCGACATGATAAATTAATTATGTCTCACTAAGCATTGAGCGCGTGAGGACTTTAAATACTATTGTTTTCTTTTATTTTCAGCTCAAATTATTTTCATGTGGGCCCACACCACATTTTCCTTTTTTTTCTCCAAAAAAATTCCACCGTCTCCCCCAAAAAATTCATCTCCACCACAACAACCGCCTCCGGCGGCTAGGTCAAATGTCGTCGGCGAAACAGCTCATCCAATACGCAAAACCATAGACACAGCAGCCAACATAGCAAATCTTCTACCCACCGGAACAGTCCTAGCATTTCGAATGCGAATTCCTTCATTTTCCAATAAGGGCGTCTGCCAATTCTCCAACAAGTTGTTGACTGCGGCCGTTATCGGGTTCTGCTCTGTCGCCTGTTTTTCTCTTCTTTCACCGACAGCTGCGTCCTCAGCTCCGACGGGAAGTCGTTTTACAGTATAGCCACCACCAGAGTGATACACTTATTTAACTGCGATAAAGAAAAAATTAAGTGATCTTGCATTGGAACATAACATTTCTACCACAAGATCGAGTAAATAGAACACAAACGACAAAAAAATCCTTTTTCCGGTGACGTTTGACATTTTCAACAAATACCTTGTTATGGCTTATCATAATTTCATTCCACGAAGCTTGATTTTTCCGGCAACAAGCATTACTTTAACTTAGACTAAATTGATTTGAGTAAAAAAGATTTAATTTAATATGGAGATTTTATAAAAGGTGTTTGGGACGAAGGAAAGAGGAAACTGTGAAGAAGAAGATGAGGGTGTCTGTGTTGGGAAGAATTGAAAATTTATGTTTTAGTCTTTTTATTATTTCTTAATTACATGTGAAATTATTTTGATTTAAAATTACATGCGTTCTTATTTAATTGGTCCATTTGCCATGTTAACAGCAAGTGTATGTCACGCATGGGATCTGCTTGACTTGAGTGTCCAATAAATACACTTCTATCAAATAAAAGTGTCTAAATGGTCATTAGGTTAGTTAAAGTGTTTAAATGATCGTTGATGACAACTTGAATGGACTATTTATGTATTTCACCTTTTTTTTACGCATAGAATATTTTGTTTTACACATAAGAGATATATCTTTTACACATAAGAGATATAAAAATAATATTTTTTTTAAATATAAAATTATAAAGGGACATGATGTGCAAATAGCACGAAAAAATCATAACATAAGCACATTTACGTACTCAATATTACAACAATTCGAAGCAAACTAGTGGGAAATGTGACATGTTGCCATGTGCAGGTATTCTATTGATTCCTCTATAGAGAATAAGCTATAGATATATTTTTCGGCATTTTTTAATTTTTTTATATTTGATTGACTTAAATATATTAAAAAATATTTTTCTTATTAACTCATTTTCCTCTAATTGAAGAGAAATAATTTCCTTATCAACTGAAGGGAAAACTTTTTCAAAACTCCTCAATCTTTCTCATCCTCACCAATCCATCCCATTTCCTCTCTCCAAAAAATTATTTTTTTTTCAATTTTTTGTTTTCCGTTACTACTCACCCTACTACCCTTCCACCCCGATCCCACCCCCTTCCCCAAAATTTTTTTTTTTTATAATTTTAAATTTCTGTTTCTTCGTTTTTCTGCACCACCCACCACCCAACCCCCTCCAAAAATATTACTTCCTCCGGTCCAAAATAAGTAATTTTTTAGTTTGTTTTGTGGTCCAAAATAAGTGATTTTTTCGGATTTCAAGAATGACTTGATGATGTTTTTCCTACATTGTCCTTGGAGTAAATAGTGTTGGAATATGTGTTAGGAGTGTTTATGTGAGATAGTAAGGTTAAAATGGTCAATTCTATTGCTAATTAATGCTAAAAAGTGACTTTCTTAATATGTGTGAAAACATCCAAATATCACTTATTTTGGATCGGAGGGAGTATTTAAATATGTTCTTCAGTTTTAATATTTTTATTTATCGATTTAAAGGTTTAAAATTTTATAAGTTCTAAAATTATGAGTTCGAAGGTTTATATGTTTGGAAGTTTACATATTTAAAAATTATAAAGTTTACGGGTCCGAAATTTCACAATTTCGAAAGTTTTTGAAATTTATGGGTATCAGAAGATTGTTGGTTTGAAAGTTTATGCTTTCATGTTTATTATATTTAAATTATTTATGAATATTATTGAGAAGTCATTTTTCTTAATACCAAATACCAAACATCGAAAAATGAATAAGATTACTATTTATTTTCCAAAAAAATATTTTCCACGTAAAATATTTTTCGTTAACACACACTAGATGTTACACTTTTTATAGCTTTATTACTAGCATATAATCTATATCCATATATAATATAAAAGAGGGAATAATGTAAGTGTCTTGGCACCTCTTAAAAACTAGGATTACTATTTATCATTTTTCTTAGATTTTTGGGGTTTTATTCAATTTACTATTTGTTATATTAATTAAAAACCCCAAAAGACATGACTCCTCATTAAATATTTTCCTTTAATGTCAGTTACAAACCTTAACATTTCATATCAGTTACGAGTATTTATGTGCTATATTAAAAAACATAAAAGACATGACTCTTAATTAAACATCATAATTTCATTTCAGTTACAAACTTTTCACCTCTAACTGCTCTTCTTCCAATCCTATATATTCACCTTTCTTTGTAACTATTTTCGTTCGTGGTGAAAGTTTTTCTTTTCAACAAAATATATAATATCAATATCATTAAGCTAATACAAAATCCTTTACATTGGGAAATATGTGCATGAAGCAACAGAAAAGGGGCATCCAATGCCATAAATGTGATGGTAACTCCATGAAAGTCTTACAAACTAATTCAAATCATGTTATTGGATTAGACATTGCTACTCTCATATTTCCTGTTGCCCTAATTACTCGGTGGAGGGAGGCTTACAAATACGATTTTTTGAGGCGTTCTTAGGGTGCACCTCTAATGGAGTAATTGTTGCATGCAATAGGTTGTTACGTGTTGAAAGAATATCATCATCAATAAGAAAAATTATCAATATCAGGAAGAAATCAAGTGGCATACCAGTTGCTAATCCATACTTGTGGGTAGTTTCTATTGGAGGTTAACAACAGTCCATCACCATCACTGAATGATTGGAGGGTGGAGGTTCAACTATGCAGGGCAGAGTAATGCCTTTGTTTCATTAACCTTCTGTTTTCTTGTGAATATTTTTATGGGTGCTAGAAGTTCGACGTGTTTTTTCTTTTGTTTACACACTTTATTTGCTTTTATGGAAGAAAATATGTTTATTGTTAATTATTTGTGTTTCAGGATGATTCAAATCTTGAGTGTTGCATTAGCATAATTAGTGTTGACTTTTGTAAATGAATTCTCCCATTGTCTGTAAAAGCCTCAGTTAGTAATGGTTCAGAAAAATTTAGATATAATTAACTTTTTTTTGTTGTTGTTGATAATCTGAATAGTTGAACAAGATACAAAAACCACTAATTTCTATTAGACTGGCGTGTAGTTACATTGTAATGTCTACCAATATGTATGAAAGAAAATATGTTGTTATTTTGTATTTCTTTGGTTTCATCACGATTATCTTAAGAATTACAACAACAACAACAACAACAACAACCCAGTATAATCCCACTTAGTGGGGTCTGGGGAGGGTAGTGTGTACGCAGACCTTACCCCTACCCCGGGGTAGAGAGGCTGTTTCCAAATAGACCCCCGGCATCCTTCCCTCCAAGAACTTCCCACCTTGCGCTTGGGGAGACTCGAACTCACAACCTCTCGGTTGGAAGTGGGGGTTGCTTACCATCAGAGCAACCCCTCTTGTCAAATTACATTAGTACAAATTACGATATTGGAGAAATTTGCTATATTGGAGATGCGAATCCACTTACGATATTTGATAAAGGTAAATTGATCTTTAATTATAATTGAGGAAAACTCTATATTCACTTATTATCTCTGTGCACAACTCCAACCACGAACGGCGCCGGACCTTTTTAAGTTACCAAGGCATTTATCTCTCAAAAAATATATTTATAGGCCAAGAATTACATCTAAAGTAATCCAAGAAATTAAACAACCATGCTTTAGAAAATGAGAAGTTAAATAATCAGTAACATATACGCTTTACATACATCCCCATCAACATAATACTAATTGAACACCTATTAATACAATTAATTAGTCTCTTTATTTTTTTCACACAGTCACATTAATTCAAATTACATAACTAAATTGTTAATTCTATTTTTGTGTATCTGCAAATTAAGTGGTTTATAGAATAACTAATGATAGTCAAAGAGAAAGGCTTTAGGTGAAGGATAATTTGATCAATTAGCTTTTGAAGGATATTTTGATAAAATAACTTCACCTAAAAAAATTTACACTTAAAATAAAACATCAACTTGTTAATTTGGAAGAATAATTCAAATAATAAAGAGAAGAGAATTTTTCCTAACTATACCATATATGAAACATTATTACTAAAAATGTGCATAATTTATTAATTAACCGCTGAATCCACACTTTAACTACAATTTATATATCAATCCATAATTAGGCAGATTCTGCCATTTAAAATGCACGAAAAAAGGCACAAAATCTGTGTTTGATTCTTTCCACATTAAATTCGAAATTTGAAATGGAAAGAGATCTGGTTGCTGCGTAATTCTCACTTTCACTACAATTCAAAACAAGGCAGAGCTTCAGAAGCTTCAACAACGCAATACAAATTGTAGAATTCAAAATTGTTCTTCATCGTTCTCAGTACTCAAATTGTCGAACCTATATTTGTTCTTCATCTTTTTTCTCTCAACTATACGAAATCATGTCAAAAATCTCAATAATGCTAAAATTGAATGGGAATTAGGATAATTATGACAAATTTAGAGATTTTGAAGTTGATGCCATTGTGGTATATGAGAATGCAGGTTTGTGTAGTTCGAAAATTCTTAGAATTTTAGTTTTTGATATTATCTACAAATTCACTACATATATCTACAATTTGACTACAAGTTCTTTATTTGGTGCAGGAAAAATATATTTTAATATGCAATATCTCCATATTGTGGATAAATTATAGGCGAATTGTAGTTTACTTGTAGTTGGTAGTTAATTTGTAGATAAATTATAGATATATTGTAGATACTATATTTTTAATATTGTAAATTTTTTTCTTTGTGTTTGTTCTGAAAATGTAGGTAAGAGCTTCAACAGATCATATACATACTATGTTGGATGGCGTGAAGCGGTACATTGTGTGTCTAGAAAATAAGAAATGTAGTTGTGTCCAATTCCAACTTGAAGAACTTCCATGTGTAAATTCTTTCCAGATTGTAGTTATAATGTAGGTTAAATGTAGTTAGTTTGTAGTTTTTGTAGATAATTTGCAGATTAATTGTGGATAACACATTTCTACTATTGGAGTATTTATTTCTTATTTTTTGTTGTGTAATTTATATTTAACTAACAGTTCTATACAAATATTACATAGAATTTGGAGGTAAACATCTAAAAATTATGATAAAAAGCTACAAAATGTATATACAATAACTACATTGAGTTTTCACACAATGTAGATAGTTTGAAGATTATTGGCGAGGGAGATTTACGTCAAGGATTAAGGCGAGAGAGATGCAAGCAAAAAATTGGCGAGGGGGAGGGAATCTGGAGTTAGCGAAGGTAAAACGTACGGGGTGGGGAGGTGGGAGGAGAGAGAGGCGGGTAAAGGTAAATGTGAGAATATACGCTTCTAAATTAACATCTAATATAAATGAAGCATTAATTATACCTCTAATTTGAATTATGGTATATAAATGGTAATTTGGTATGCTGAAATGTAATTAACACAAATTTTAAATATTGAGGGTAATAAAATTTCATATATGATATATGAAGGTAAAAATCCCTAGGGAATAAGCTGGCCTAACCATTAGCTTTGGGCTAACATTCGGCCCGAACCCGTATATCCTTCTTAGAAAAATAATATTGTATAATTACTCTAAAAAATAGCCTATATATATATATATATATATATATATATATATATAATATAAATTTTATATACTTTTATAATTACGAATATAAATAATTTTAGTTACGGACTAAATATGTTTGTCCTATATCATTTTGTTATTAAATTCTTGGATACCGTTTGACCGCGGGTGTTTTTTAGAGAAATCACAAATCCAGGTGCATTTTTCCCAACAAGAAAAATTAATAATTTAAGTTCGGCAAAAAATAGGGTGGGGTGCGGCATGGATAGGAACACAAAACAAGAAAAACAAACATCACCGTGTAAAACAAAAGAAGAAGAAAATCAGGACCGTTGATTTGGCTTGATGGTTTCGTCACCCTCTATGCTTCATTCTAACCATATCTTGTTTACTTGTCAAAAAAGGCCTCAATATTTGTTGTGTGATGAAATAGGTGGGTAATAACGCTTCTTCCTCAACACATACAACGACAACCAGACTAAGTTCAATTCCTACGCTATCGATTCTTTCTCTCTCTCTCTCATAGAACTGTAGAATTTAAAAGAAAATTAGAGTTTTATTTTATTCATCTCTGTTTTTTATGAGTTTTTGAAAGTTGAAAGGTGTTTTATCGAGGAACCGAAGCTGAAGATGGAGGGGATTTTGGAGGGATTTTCACCTGTTAATACAACTCCTGTCTTCTGGAAGTCTAGGAAACGATCTGGTACTTCTCTCTGACCTAACTCTTAATTTTTTCTCCCGTCAAAAGTAATTTAAGATTAATGAAACTAATAAACATGTTGATTGCAAGTATTTTATATTCATTTAAGACGGAATTTGTCGAAAATTTGTGCTAAGTTCTCTGTGAGTTGCATGCAGAATACTAGATCTCTCTCTCTCTCTGGAAATGTTAGGAAAAATGCTTTCTTAGATATCTTCTCTATTTGGATTACTTCTTTGCTTATTTAGTGAAATTGTACTTCTCTGAATTTTCTGATTACTAAATGAGTATCTTCGCATTTTCTTCTGTACAAGTTTTTCCTTAAAATCATTTTCTTTCCTCTTATATTTTTTCCGGGAAAAGGGGTAATTTGGGATATTAGAGGTTAGGTGTAGGTTTCGTACAACATTAGCTAGATTTGGTGGCGACTTTGCCGACACGTCAATTCTATATTACGAAGAGTAACCGATAAGCACTTGTGCGTTTGGATAAAAGTGCTGAAATTTATAATAAGTAGCTGAAAAATTGGGTATAGGAAAGTAATTTTGTTTTAAAAAGAAGTATTTTAGGGATAAAATAGTAATTTTTTTGGTCAAACCTATATTAGTTATAAGCTAAAATTTGATAAGTTGGGGAGACCGATTTATAGCTTTTGACTTATTTTTGGTATATAATTATTTAACCTATAAGCATTTTTAATTTTACCAAACGTGTATAAGCCAAAAAGTGTTTATAAGCTAATTTGACCCGCTTACAAGCTTAGACAAACACCATCTATAGCTAATTACAAAGCTTGGGCTTTGAATATAAATCAAAATTTGAAAATTAGCTTATTGGCATTAATAATTTTTATTTTTAAGTTTTGTTTTTGGTTCTTTGTCGTGATGAATTGGCACACGTGTCCTAATAAATTCGTTACATGTTTCTTCTGCGAATTTGCACCTTAGCGCTAAGGAATTTCCCTGTATAAACTGCAGCAAATTCCTGTAATTGTATTTTTATTTTTAAAGGACTAATCTTTTTCACACTGATCTATTCTAGACATAATGACTTGGTCCTGCTTTGTTGACTTCTGTAAATTTTTATATTGTAAAGCATGTTGTTTTTCCCTTCGTGGACCCTTTTAATTATTTTGATATTCTTGGAGATACCTTCAAAATTGACTTACCTTGTAGCTTTAGAAACACATGAGAAGAATTCTCCAAATAAAAATAAGAGTGTTTCAGCTAAATTACTTGGATCCTTTTACTAATTGCACCTCGATAATTTTTTCAAGAATGATTGGCAAGTAGCAGTCTTGTTTTTTCCTTTATCAACTGGAGAAGATTAGTAACAGGTGATAGTTCTTGAATTTTGTATATGGAAATTTTCTAAACGGGATGAATATTTCCTACGACATGTTATTTAAATAACGGGCTAGGCGTATCGGACTTTTGTTAAATCTTTAAATAATGGAAAGATAAGCAATGGAACAAGGGAAAGTATCAGATCACTTTATCAAAAAAAGAAAAGAAAAGAAGGGAAAGTATCAGATTAATAATGCTATAATACCAGCATGTGATTGCATACAGGATAGTTTATGTACATGAGAGTGGCTTAAACAGGAGAAATTAATGTCAATCCACATCCTGTGACCTCTATAAACCCTGTCGGTCTAATCATGCTCACGGTTGATATTTGAATTTGAACCACTCAACAACTTCTTAACATACAATATTTGTGTTGGTTTTGTGGAAAGTCCTGTTGCATGTCATGCTTCGCAAAGATAATAAAGTAATGACAACAAGCGGAATCATTACAAAATTCACACAATTCACATTTTGTATAATACCTGTGTCATGCTAAGAAAATACTTCACCTAGTAGCCAGTGGGAAGAACTTGGACAACCAAGAAGTGACTGCTAAAGCTGATGAGACACCTAAAAAACAAGAAGAGTCTTCAGCTGATGAAAAGATGCAGGAATCCAACCCCTCTACTGAACTTTCCGAGCGTAGAAAGGCGTTATTTGAACCATTGGAACCGGTTATGAATGCAAATGGACGAAGGCCATTAGCTGAATCTTTGCTCCCTCCACCAGACTTTGATGCTGCATGTTACCCTAAAGGTTGGCTTGCTGGAAAGAAACGGAAGCTTGTAAATGTGGATGTTGTTGAAAGTATGCGAAGAATCGCTCTACAGGAAATGAATAGAAAGGTGCTGTTCTCAAAATTACCATTTGCTCTCTAATATGCATGTTCTGTTTTTGTTATCTCTTTATGTGTTCAATTTTACATGTCGCCCCAGTTTAAATTCAACGGAAACACTAAGCGTGTGATAATGCTGCAGGATCGTGAAATAGATGGTCTGAACGAACAGTTAGAAGCAGATGCTCAATGCCTGGAACATCTGCAAATACAGCTGCTAGAAGAAAGAAGCAAGCGTGCCGATGTAGAGAGACAAAATGCTATGTTGCAAAGCCAAATAGATGTGCTTATGAACATGATACAGGAGAACGATGATGGCATTGATGATGAAGGTACAGATGATTCCTAGTTAGTAGGCTTCTTTATTCTTTTGTAGACTTCTTTAGACAATAATAGGACGGATATAGTAAGTTTCTGTTATGCGGTCAAGATGTATTTATTTCTGTTTAAGAATGCACCAGTATTTCGCAATATTATGTACTGTTTAATTCTAAGAACTTCTAATATATGGTGTAAATATATAGTTTGTGTTAGACGCTAGCTCTTTTTTCATTAGTAAGCTTTGTGTCTGGTCAAAAAATAAAATAAAAGGAAAAAAGTGTTTGATTATGAATGGTGACTCTACTGAATCCCGCAACGAATGCTGTCAGCCATCGTTGTGTAGCCTGCTTTGGTCAGCCATCCAGGGATGGCAAACAGTGCGGTTGCGGGGTAAACTTGCATAGTATTTTCACCCGCATCCACATAGACATGTGTCCACCCACCCCGTCTCGCCCCCCACCACATAAGTTTTTTGTTTTTTTTTTTTGTTTTTTTCATTTTGTTTACTTATTTCCTTTTTATAGTTTGGCTGCCATTTCCAATTTAATTAACCAAAAAGTTGATTTTTTTTTGTTTTTTCTCTGAAATTTTACTTAATTTGATTTTTTATGTATTAGTACGAGGATGGTTCAACCGTGTGTACCCCTCTCTTTTCTCGGGTCTTTGTTACTACTTATGAAGGATATTGAGCTGCATGACAAGTATATGGTATTTTTGACCAACTGCTTTGCAAATAACTCTCTCTTTCACAACGTATATCTAACTGTTGTTGTTGGGGAGTTATGCTTTTTACTTTGGTCAAACTTTTACCGCTTGTTATGGATGTTTGTTACCTGTATCGTATGGTTATTTTAAATATAATATTTATTTTGATTATTACTTAAATCGTATTATTAAATTCATTGTTATGTAACGGCAAAAAGTGTCACTTTATGAAACGGTCGCTTTGGTATGGTCACGTCGTTCTTTTATTTTTTTCTCTCATCTTGTCCTTTCATATTATTAAATAATCATATTTTATGCTTTGCCCAACCCATTTATATAATAATTGTATATTGTACCTTACTTTTTCTTTATAACATTACAAATTTATTCTATTGTTGGTGCATGACATGACGAAACGACAGAAAACAATACCGTATGATTTATCCACATATTGCATATATGAAAATAATACAGTACAATACGATATTATATGATACATTGTAAAATGTAAATAACAACCATTCAAACAAGTTGTTAGAAGGAAAAAATACTTTTAAATGGAAGCAAAAACAATTTTTGAGAAGCGGAAAATATAATTTTTCACAAAAGTAATTTTTTAAAAGTATTTATCAAAATAAACTAATTTTAGAAGCCAACCAAATAGGCTATTCGTTGTGTATTCATTCAGAGTCAAAAATATTATAGGGTACAGTGCAGAAGGAACTCAGAATGCAACAAGGAGAGACAATAGAATGGAGAAAGGACTAATCAAACCCAATTCCATCAAGGCAACAACCCAGAAGTTTCAACACGCAACCCTTTTTCGCAGAACATAATTAAAAAAAAGACAAAATAAAACTTCTTATCATATAGAAAAAGAAAATTAAGGAATTTAGAAGCCTTCTAAATGGCCAAAATATCTTAGCTGCTAGTTTTGCGACTTCCTATATTGTTCCAACTGACTGAAGCAAGGCTATAGATTTGGTTAGTCGAAACTAAACACTCTATTTGTGAAGATCGAAAATTGGTCAGTCAAAAACAAAACATACTCTGCGCGCTCTTTATAAAAACGACTATTAGGCGTTAGCTCGAGGTGTGAGGCGTGGTAGGGCCGCCCATAGATGATTAGTTTGTTTTCTCTTTTGGTAGTCATTTCTGATAGTTACTGTTTTGATATCATTGCATGCCTGTTTCTTTATGGTACATATGCATCTTATGTTTAGATAATTTTTATGAGGTGTATCCTGGAGTAACTAATGCGGTTTTTGTTTTTGTTTTTGTTTGCCTTTTTTCCATGCGCCGAGGGTCGATTGGAAACAGCCTCTCTGCCCTCTCGGGTAGAGGTAAGGCCTGTCTACATATTACCCTCCCCAGACCCAACCTTGTGGGAATATACTAGGTTGTTGTTGTTGTTGTTGTTGTATTAGGCGTTAGCTCCACGGAACAAATAATAACTGAAAATTTTAATCTTTCCAAAAACTAGTAATGGCAAAATATGTAAACTTTTTGGGACGAATTAAGTCTATATATCGGAAGTCCGATTAACTTCAGTCGAAAATCCAAACAGTATTTATCCTTGAGTCTAGATAAGTTTCAGATGGCAATGGGGCGGAACGGGTGCGGGGCGGGTTTTGATGTATGCGGATGCAGTGCAGGTTTGAGTTTGCGGGTGCGGGGCGGGGTGGTGTGGGTTAGAAACATTACAACAACAACAACAACCCAGTATATTCCCACAAGGTGAGGTCTGGGCGTGGGTTAGAAACATTGTTATTTAAATTTAAATGGTTGCGGGTTACACTGCTTTGGAACATAGCAAACTTGTCCTAAACCCATTTATTTTGTTATTTTGTCCTACATTATAAAAAACTCAATCGATTTAGCTGTATTGAAACTTTTTAATCCAATCTTTTAAGTATTATTTTAGTTTCTAAATATCCCATTTCTTTTTCATGCACATATGGAAGTACATGCTTTTTTCTGGTATTAATACTAGAAATGTTTGTTAAAGGAATGGGGCGGATGGAGTGCGAGGCAGGCACGGAGCGGGACGGATTTAAATTTCACAGGTTCTGACAGAACCCGCCCCGCACCCCTGCCATTCCTAAGCTTCAATGATGAGAATGTGGAATGTTTGCCACAAAAAGTGATGTGTCCACAGGAGAGTTACACCCAATGACAAACATCATCAAACTAGTAGGATTAGCCCGGGCGTTGCCCGGGCCCAATATGAACAATGTTAATATAATAGAGTAAGGGAAATATTGAGTGGATGGATTTTTATTTAGATCTTGATAGTTAATAGTGAGTTAAGCTTGCAGATCATTTTGTATAGGTATGTGATTGTGATGTCACTGTTAGATGAGAGTTATAGTAAAACACTTGAAAGTTGTAGAGATATGAGAAAAACATAAATGTATATATAATGGGAGCTATATGGATTTACCAGATTATTCAATGAGTTAGTTTGCATAGGTAACAATATATAATTCATAAAAATCTGCATAGTTGCCTATACAAAATGCAGAAGATTATATTGCAGTAATTTGTCTAGCTATTTATACAAAATGTGAAATATTGTACTGCAGTAAATAGTTCATCAAAATCTACGTACTTATTTATACAAAACGTGGAAGATTGTATTGTAGGATAACACCACCACCAAAATCTACATAAAGTGCAAGTATTACAACTGATGTAGGCTATCAAGAAACATTGGGGCGACCTTTGTTGCGCTTCAAATTTGATAAGGCATCTGTACGAAAAATAAATTGAGAGTTAAGTGTAAAAGAGTAGTTGAGAATATTTAAATTGGAAGAAAAGTTGTAAAGATGTCGGGCGTAGATTTTGTTATATGCATTATCTTATATACTTGCTAAAATTTAACAACAAACTACAAAAAAATTGTACATGACTCAAATTTCACCAGCTAGGATGATTGCCATAATTATAAGATGCTGAAGAAGGGATATTTCCAGGAGTTTGACATCATCAAAAACGCCTTGCAATCGCATTTGCATTAATTTGTAAGAACCATTTGACACAAGATAAGTAGACTGAAAATTTATCACAAGATGTTACATAAGCAGAGCATGGTACGCGAGGAAACACACATACATTAAGGATTTAGATATGAGTAAATGTTAAACGGTTAAGTTTTTTGTATGAAATAGATTTCTATCATATTTTTATATAGAGCAGGACATATCACTATATAACATGTACACCTAAATATTTAGTGAACAAAGACTCATGTGGTGGAAATTTGAAGTCCTCTTCAATCTTTTTTTTTCCTTCAGACGCATCATGATGCATATGGAATTATTTACTTTGGTTTCCAAGTAGAGCATCGTAAATGACCTTTTATTTCGAGTAATCGGGTTCACCAGTACATTAGGAAAAAATAAAATTGAGTTCTGCCCATAATAAATCTTTAACTTTCCAACAAAGTCTTTAAGTGGGATCAATCTCTAAATTAACCTAAAAGTAGACAACAGATATTCTTTTGAGATTTGCAGAAGTTATCCTATTAAATTTTAACAACTTCTTTAATTTTGTTCTTACACACAAAGTAACTTAGTTAAAAGCTCTTTAAAAAAATATGGCATATCAAGAATTAATTTCTAACCTTGATTATTTGTGCGAAGGACTTGTTGACTGTATGTTTCGTTTCTTCGTTAAGTTTTCATCCCGATCTGTTTTTTCAGAAGTACTGATTGATTCTAGTTTTCTTTTACTTCCTTCGGCAATAGTAGCTGATGTTGAAGATTGTGCTTCGTCGAATATAGTTTGTTTCTGCATGTAAGATAAGATCACAAAAGTACCAGGCGATATATCTGGTGTTTTGAGTAGTGATTTTTGTTAATGAATTTTGAACATCTTCTCTAGCAGGTGCTCTCTGATACGTTCAACAGGTAATAGTTGTTTCTACGGAAAAATGTTACCATAGAATTAGCAATGTGAGGATTTTAAAGTAATTTCAAGTGACGCAAAACGATTCTAGAGTTGTTAGTATATGTACCTTTACAATGGTGGTTTCATATACTTCCTCTGCTGTCAGTGAGAGCATTGTTTCAGCTAGTTTGTCTGAGACTACTGTTGTTATTGTTCCGCTCTCATCTGTGATGTCAACCTCAAATTCACATCTACAAAGTTGTGTTTGTGCGATGATAAAGTTTTAGCTATGAGATTTTGTTATTCAGAGTATGTCAATGGTAAGAGTTGTTATTACCTCGGAATCAACATTCTCTCTAGCTTGCAGTTGATACAGAGAATTTTCTTTTTTCGCTTGATTCGTGTAAGATGTTGACATTCAGAGCATAGAAGTACAAAGAAAAATTGAAATTTGCTTGGCAATGATATTTCTCCTTCAACATAGAAACTGTGTGCCTGCTAAGAAAATATAAGAAGGTACTACTTAGCAGTTACAACGTAGAATAACTTGCAAGATGCTATTTTTAATCCGATATAGAAGAAAAAGAATAATCGATGTCAAGCTAGAATCGTATGTTTTAATATACTCACGGTAGACTGCGAAGGAATGCTTGAAATGGAAACTATTTCATCTTCAAAAGGTACAACATTTAGTGTCGAAGCTGATTCTGATGTACTTTTGAGAGTGTAATCAATTAGCAGCTGCTTGTTGCCCTTTGCCCTGCGATGTAATAGTAGATATTGTTATTTTTTGGTATAATATGGTATTAAAAAAAGGGAACGCATTAGTGTGAAAA
Source organism: Nicotiana noctiflora (assembly GCA_032618575.1). Taxonomy (NCBI): domain Eukaryota; kingdom Viridiplantae; phylum Streptophyta; class Magnoliopsida; order Solanales; family Solanaceae; genus Nicotiana; species Nicotiana noctiflora. The sequence goes on from JASVEL010004800.1 coordinate 168,245, forward strand.
TAAAACCTGTTTCATACCAATTCATTAGCTTTGTGGCCTGCGGGTATAAAGGGTCGATTAAGATTGAGGAGTTGTACCTTGTTGTTAGTCGGACCTCTGGATATACTTATTAATGAATAAAGCTGAGCATTAATTAATGTACATGTGTGATTTAGAGCTACTTTGGAATACCTTGTTTAAAGTTAGAAACAGCTATTCGTTTTGCAACGATGACAGGATACCTATGTAGTTGTTGCAGTAGTTCAGCTCCATCGTTGTCAGCCAATTCTCCCCATACACTTAACAAAAAAGGTTTTTTCCTATAAAATTAAGGATTCTTTGTTAAATGCATATTTTGTTGTTCGAGGTAGTTAAAGTGTATATTACTTACTTGTCGTCTATGAGAATAACCTCTTGAAGTCTTCTGTTTTCGCTCCCCTGATATTTCATGGTACCGCAGTTTGCCACAACTGCCACCAGGTCTGCTTTGGAAAAGCATGTATGTATAAAAGTACGATGCAATTATTTAAATTTAATAATGAAGAAGCACAGGTTTTTTTTACGGTGAAATATAAAATTGTGTAAAAATAATGTTTGTTTACCGAATTCATATCCGGGAAGCTGTTTCTCGATATCGGCAAATGACACTATGTTTAATCTCGTAGGAACCGGTAACATTGATTCTTCTTCATTGTTCTCTGTAACTTCTTCGACAATACTGAAGGTATCCACTATCCATTCGAATTTATGCATGGGTATTGCAAAACGTGATGGTTCCCTAACTTTAGCTGCTGAGATGAGGTATGTGTGGAAATGTTTGAATAGGTTGTCATAATATTGGACTTCCGGACCATATGTTATGATGCAGATTTGGTCTTCCTGCAATTTGCTAATATCTAAGATGGAGAAAGTCTTTACAGATATGGTAGAAGCTTTATTATGTAGTTGAGATGTTTGTGAACTTACGTTTTCGTCCTGGACGATGATTGTTTGAAAGTGCACCCGCTGATCTTTGCTAATTTTGGGGCGAATTTTGTCAACAACTTGTATTTTACAAGTCCAATCTCCAGTTAATAGCGTGATTTCATGGATGGTATATCGCTGCTCCATCTGTTGAGAATTTAGCAACCTGTGAAGAATGAAATTGTAGGACAAAGTAATTAAGCGCGCCAAATTATATAAAGAAAACAACAGAGTTCCATTAAAAATGAAAATAAGTAAGCAGAAGAAACAGAATTCCATGCACAACATAGGCATAATAAGGTATTTTCAGTATGATATCTGCAAAAGAAAACATAAAAAAGATGTATACTCTACTGTTGTTTCAATCAATCATAATCAACAATGTCGTTGATTTGGCTTTGGTTGTAATACATGTAGATGCAGCTAATGTCACAAGAAGATGTGAATCAATATATATATGAAGACACATAGAAGAAGAGTGAGGGCTTCCAGTCCTAGTATTTTTGTACTATAAAAGTTTATCAGGAATGAATTTTATGGTGCATCTATTTGTTTGTACTTACTCGAATCACTTGTCTTGGTACATTAATGCATATAAGAATATTTCATCTTTAACACATATTCCTTTGGTCTTAAATAAACCCGTAAAATAGAGATGTCGAGGAACTCTATGGTGTAAACAAAGGTGTCATTCAGGAAGAAAGCTTAAACATAGAAATAGATGCTGCTTGACTTTGTTCTTGATCGTTTTTGGGCATGGAACTACTTTCTCTTCTTGCATTTTTGTTATTTGTCATCAATTTCTCGGCTACTGCCGGAATTTTTCCAAACATGTTCCCTTTGGCATCTGCACAGGTATTTTCTCCCTTTTGGAAGTGGGTACAATATTTTGTTCTTATTTTTTCAATGATTTTAAAACTCCTCTCTCTTTGTGGCAGCTTGGAGCTATTCTTGTTATGCCAGTCCAGGCAATGACTTAGCAGGTCTTAGTTGTCTTCTCAACCTCTTCATACAGGTCTTCCTAAGGTAACCCATTTTCCTTTTTCTATGTTACTCTACCTGCATATACCTTGATGGTAATCGTGATTCCCGTATGTTTTTGGTTATGTCCTATAATTTCAAGTGGTAAAACTGAGTGGTGAAATAAAGTTCAACCTTGTAAAATAAAAAAAAAATTAAATAAACATGGATGTCATCTGTTATATTTTAATAAAAGCTATAGAAATTTTAAATTGTTACCTGAACAGAAGTTAGTTTTAAGAAAATGAAAAAGTTTAAGATTAATGGAGTGCGTTGTGTTTTTGGTTAAAACATACAGTGAGGTTGAAAGTAAAAAATGGTGAAGGAAGAATGGAAGCAGAACGTTATTTAGAAGCCCAAGTTGATGGTGTGACTATTAAAGAAAATTATGTTGCACAGTGCACAAGTGTTAAGGAAATTTACAGGTGTTGGTCTGTAATTATAGGTGTAAGCTAAAACTTATCTTGAAATGACTTACGTGTCACTGTACTTAGTATATTAAGAAACCATAGTCAGCAATTGGATTGTCTTTTGTGTTATAAGAAATCAAGGAATGCAATTTTGAGTTCTTTAATAAGCATTATATTAAATATAATGTGTAAGGTTCAGATTATGCAAACATGTACGTATTAATTTTGATGGCATCGGCATCAGGTTTTGTTCTTTTAGTTAACTAATTTAGAGTTAATGCACGAAAAACAGAAAGATACAGTGAAAGCAGAGAAATATTTACAAAAGTAGTACAATTAAACATGTCTATAACAGTTTCATCTGTTCAAAATATTTATTATTGTTTTTCTAGGAGTTGTTTAGCCTTCTCACAAATTTATATAGAAAATATAAACTTTTGACTTACTTTCATGGTCACGTTCAATAACTTGAAAGTAGCACTAAGTTGGGAAAGAAGCTGCTTCACTCCCGTGCAATATCCGCAGTATGTTTTGCTGCACGAAGAAAAAGCAATTAAGCCGTATAGAGTGATTAATAAACATAAACTTGTTGCCACAAATGAGACAAACATGGCAATTCCATGCCTCAGTCGCCATTGTGTGCGAAATCTGATGTCTAACTACAGAAATAGGTCTATAGTGTGACTCGACTGTTGCAAAATCATAAAGGTAAAAGCTGACATATTAATCTCATGTCGATCCCGATAACACTACTAAGCACCAAATGGACAAGCGTGAAGCATTGAATTCCAATGACTTACAATGGTTGGTAACCAGCTTCTGTAAGCAGCGACATCAGCATTTGGTACGATAATTAGAATAGGAGGAGAACCCTGTCAAAGCTTACAACATTAGAGTAAAACCCAACCAAAGAAGGAAATGTGTGAGCAAAGGCAAATGCAGTTTCAATGACCTTATTGAGACTTTTATAACAATCATGATAATAACCAGCATGAAGCTTTAATTTAATGGTTGAAGTTCCGCTTGACAATGATGTTGGGCCAAAACTCCCAGTCGAACATTTACATTTGCAGTTGGTCCCTGTACAATGAGCATAATCACGAAGTTCAATTCTCTCACCATTTCTAATCATTAAAAAGCAAAAGAGCGTGATCTATTAAAGGTACCTGGAGCAGTATGACTATAAATAATCTGCAAAAGATAAACAAGATACCTATGAACTTTGAAAAATACATTAAAAGAAAGAAGTTAGAATGAATCTGATGTATCATATCGTCTAACAGATAGAACATTATCAGGTTACGAAGGTTTCAAGTGATGAATCATTTCTAGTAAAGTGGCAAGGACCCCACTCTAACCACTTTTCTGTTAGCATCATCTGCAATCATTAGATGTGTAGCAGTCATTATTCACTGAAGATGAGTGTAGCTTATAGAGCTCAATCAAGGGCGCTATATCAAATATCTATTGCATCCCAAGTACATCTTTCTTTTATAACCTATTTCTTAAAGTTCTTTTTAAACCTCTTTATTCCAGAAGCCATCAATTTACGACCCCCTTTTTCCCAAATTTAAGAGTCTACCATGAATTAACAACGCAAATTATTTCCTTTCGGCAGAATGAGAACCAAGTGTCTTTAGTTCGCCAAAGTTCATATATGAGTTGGGACAAGAGTTCTACTGTTTTTAAACATTATAAAATTCATCTTCAGTAAACCAAAACAACATAATATTTTTTCTAGGTGGCTCAGTTGATAAATTTCTTCATCAAACAATTCACAAAGAAACCTCCAAGATGAAACACTGAAAAGCAACTTAAGATACTACAATTATTTAAAAAATAAACAAATAAAAAGTAATACAAGCACGTAAATTCATTAGTCAGAACCAAAATCAAATAAGAAAAACTCTGTACCTAGAGAAGAAGAAATACAGGAGAATAACAACAAGCCTATAGAGAAAGCCAGACAGTAGTTGTCAATAATGCCCCTTAATGGTAGCATGTTCGAGAGTAAAAGAGGTAGTAGCTATCGAATAATGTTCCATTTTAATTTTAATTTGGTTTAATAGTCATGTCCTTGCTTCAATATTAAAGTTTGAGACTTATATAACATAAATTTTTAGATAAGAAGTCAAATCTCACCACTACATATGAAGTCATGTCAATTGTGATTTGGTTCATAGAATCTTCGAGCGATTAACATGAAGCTTTGTTGCTACTACTTATTTGATTGTGGTAAAAGCAAAAAGAACTAATATAAAAATTGTATGGTGTATAGCAGTATCTTAACTCTAGATTTCTATAGGAACAACTCTACATAATGAGAAGTTTTAAACAAACGGTACATCCAAGATAGCTGTAGATTTTACATGATTAAAAAAAGATAAAATGTTGATATTATTGTAAACCAAATGCGGACAAACGTTTGCGAGTCCTCTAGGAGGGAGTATTAGAGGTAGACCGATCAATAACAATATAGTTTACTACGAATATAACACTTTTCGGCCGTAATTCCAATTTAATCAGGTCCTTGTACAAATATTGTATGATGACCAAGAAATCGAAGATAAAGGATTAAAGAGAATCATTTGTACTAATTGAACAGTCATGTCGTAATTGAACACCTCAAAATTTTTGTACTGTAAATAAAGATTCATAAAAGAAATAACTTTGACTAAAGGTGCATACAATGGAGAATTTTTTTGTAACAAAATAGCTCGCAAGAACCTTAAAGAAAATATACTTTATTTATTTTGGAAGATCCAATGTACGTTGCTTCACTAATCATCTTGCATTTTCAAAAAAGCAGCATTTCTCGAAGTAGCATTCCTGCGATGCAGTAGTATAACCGAAACACAGGTGAAATCATGTTGCATTTTAAAATAGCAAAGTAAACATAATATTTTATTTCTAGGTGGCTCAGTTGATAAATTTCTCCATCAAGTAATTCACAAAGAAACCTCCAAGATGAGACTTAAAAGCAACTTAAGATATTACAATTATTAAAAAAAAAAAAGTACAACAAACATGTAAATTCATCCGTCAAAACCAAAATCAAAATAAGGAAAACTGTGTACCTAGAGAAGAAGAAATACAGGAGAATAACAGCAAGCTTACAGAAAAAGCCACGTAGTAGTTGTCAAATAATGCCCCTTGATGGTAGCATGTTCGAGAGAAAAAGAGGAAGTAGTTATCAAATAATGCCCATTCTAATTTTAAATTGGTTTAATAGTTATGTCTTTGCTTAAATATTAAAGTTTGAGACTTGTATAACTTAAACTTTAGATAAGAAGTTAAATCTCACCACTACATATGAAGTTATGTCAATAGTGATTTGGTTCATACAGATTTCGAGCGATTAACATGAAGCTTTGTTGCTACTACTTATTTGATTGTGATAAAAGCAAAAAGAAGCAATATAAGAATTGTATGGTGTATAGCAATATCTTAACTTTGGATTTCTGTAGGTACAACTTTACACGATGAGAAGTTTTAAACAAACGGTACATCCAAGATAACTCCAGATTTTACATAATTAAAAAAAGATAAAATATCTCATCAGTAACAATAGAGTTTACTCCCAATATAATACTTTTCGGCCCTAATTTCAATTTAATTAGGCCCCTGTACAAATATCGTATGTTGAGCAAGAAATGAAAGATAAAGGATTAAAGAGAATCATTTGTAGTAATTGAAAAGTCATGTTGTAATTGAATATACGGACAATGTAACATGTTTGGTGGTTGTTAAATAACTTTGACTAAAGGTGCATACAATGGGAAATTTTTTTGTACTAAAGTAGCTCGCAAGAACCTTAAAGCAAATATACCTTATTTATTTTGGAAGATCCAATATATGTTGCTTCACTAATCATCCTGTATTTTAAAAAAGCAACATTTCTCAAAGTAGTATTCCTGTGATGCAATAGTATAATTGAAACACTGGTGAAATCATGTTGCATGTTAAAATAGCAAAGTGTACATAGACACTGAACCATCTTCCTTTTTTCGAGCTTTAGACCGGCTGTGGTGCAATGCTGTAACTGAAACATACTACTGAAACACAGGCAGAGCAAAAAACTTGCTTTTTTCATTGTTGAGCTAAAGATCAGTAGGTTTCTTGCGAGAAAGCTTTCTGAATAATTTCGTCATAAACCACATTATATGTTGAATGATCATCATTAGTATCTGTTGTAGATGGGCGAATCAATATTTTAACACAGTTTGAATTTTTTGCTCTTGATAAAGCAACATAAAGTTGACCATGGGAAAAAACAGGTTCACGTAGGTAAACTCCAACAAAATCTAATGTTTGGCCTTGAGCTTTGTTTATGGTCATAGCAAAGCACAAGCGTAGGGGAAATTGTGTTCTCTTAAATTGAACAGGCATTTTTTCATCTTGTGATGTTACCAATGGTATTCTCGGAATAAATACATGTGTATTTTTGAAATCACCACTTTCAATTTTAGCACTTATGACATGTGTTCTAAAATCACAGCATGTTAACCATGTGCCATTACATAAACCTTCGCAAGGATTAAGATTTCGTAGCAACATAACTGGACAATTCTCCTTTAAAGTTAACTTATAAGGTGGTAAACCAGGAGGATCTAAACTATGTAGAAAATCTTCAAACTGGCTTTGATCATTTAGTTCGATAGTTTCATCTATTGCAACAAATGTTTTAGACCTTTCAGGGAATTTAGTGATTAACATATTATTTATTTCATTTACAAAGTCATTCTTTGTTGTTAAAATAACACGAGAAGTTATCATAGATGAATCAGGAGGAAATGCATGCAAATCAGGATACGTTACACTAAACAATGCATCTAAGGATTCTGCTTCAGTCGTAAAAGGAATAACAAAAGAATCAGGAATCTCTATTTTGTCTTCACAGTTAGTTCTTTCTGTTCCATTTCCAATTCGAAGTAAATATTCACAAAAAGAAGGATCTGTTCTTGCGCGCATACTTTCAGATAGGTATAATTTCTCAAGTTTATTCCAAATTTCAGAATACAATAAGCTTTCATGTATAAAATCTTTTTTTTTCCATTTCGAACAACTGGTAGAGTTTGTCTAAAGTCACCTCCAAATACAACAACTTTACCACCAAACATTATATCGATGTCCATAATATCTCTCAAAAGTGCATCAAGAGATTCAATCATATTCTTTTTTGCCATTGATGCCTCATCCCATACAATTAATTTTGCATCTCTAATTAGACGTGCGAGTGAACTTTGTTTACTAATGTTGCAACTGAAATTATCATGTATATCAATAGGCATTTTGAAGCGTGAGTGAGCAGTTCGTCCTCCTGGAAGGATAGAAGCTGCCACACCAGAAGTTGCAGTTGCTAAAGCTATAAATCGTTGAGACCGGATAGTTGCCAACAATGCACGATATAAAAAAGTTTTACCTGTTCCTCCAGGACCATCAATGAAGAAAGCTCCTTGTTTTCCTTAAAATACTCTATCAATTATTATATTATATGCGCGTAATTGTTGAACATTCAATTTCTTTGATAAGAGTAAGTCTTGTTCACTAACAATTATATTTCTTTCAAAATGAACATCTTTTGCATCTTTTGCAGTTTCAGAAGCTCTAATCTTCTCTAGAATAAGCTTATATTCATTTATATCGTGTCCCATAGAGTGTAAGACATCATTGATATGGCCTAAAACCTTGTGTCGAATAGCTTTTTCTTCAAAATCAGAGAAATGTTTAAAGTCTTCAGACATTGAATCTTCAAACATTTTCCATAATATTTTTGGATTAGCAGGATTACAATATACTAAAAGTGTGGCAAATAAACGTATCAAGCTATATGGCATTTGATAACTTACAGCCTCTGACAGACATTCAATTAGACTATTGTTGGAGTATAATAATCCTCTTTTTCCTATTGATTCTCTAAATGTACTATAGGGTACCTCGTTAACGGTGCGAAGATCTTCATATGATTTAGGTCCTCTTACGTTCATCAATAATAACCTGAGGTAATATCTCTCTCCTTCTGTTGGGTGACATGTTACAACACGTCCGATTACGTTACGTTTTTGCCGACGTGTCCACGTTCTATATCTTGGAGACCATACAAAATGTTCCGGAAATTCCTTATACAATAACTGCATAGCTATAGTATGTTCATTAGTTGCATTCATAGCAAAAAATTCAGTCAACATTGTTTTTCTAATCATCGGATTATGTAGAATTCTATTAACAGTTTCACTACTTTTAAAAGAAACAAATTGTTGCCCTTCTAAATGTAATTGAAGATGATAAACACTTGGAGTCATTTCACTAATAGGAAAACCAAATAACCGCCATGCTGCTTCAGGGGGTGTTACCCATCTAGCAGATCGATACTCTTTTATTTCATCTATTTCTTTATTGTTATGTATAGAAAAAATAATTTTATCATGTCCTTTGCAAATGTATTTGTAAATATATTTTACAACTTTAATATCAGAACAAACTTCAATATTCAAATGACAATCAAACTTACGAAGTAAGTAAGGATTATATGGGACAACCCATGAATTGTCCAAATATTGTTCTCTTATATGTACCAATTCGCCTGTGTTTCGTCTTCTATAAATTGGATATGAATTCTTTCCTTTCGATGTTTGCTCAGCAAAATCTTTTGGATAATCAAATTTATAAAACCCTCTTTTCCCCATACATGAATTTGTAGGATTTAAGTCACCACACGGTCCGTGTATCATATGTTGAAGCACGCGTGAATAAAGGTGTTCATGGGTGTTACGATCAGGTAACTCGGCGCAAACAAACTTATCATAAGATTCGGGTGTTAATAATTTGTATTCATCACTAAGTATGATAAGAAAATGAGCATGCGGAAGACCACATTTTTGAAATTCTATAGTATACATAAAAGCAACAACTTTTCCAAAGATTTTTCTTTTCAAGATATCTGCTTTTAATTCTTCTACTTTTGCTCTGAATACTCGTGATACTAAATCAGGTCTATTTTGAGTTTCATCCGTTGATAACAAGTGTTGTTTTATTTCTGGCCAAGACGGATTGCATGTCATAGTTAAAAATATATCAGGTTTTCCAAAATGCTGTACTAATGCAATAGCATCCATATATCGTCGACGCATATCTCTTGGCCCTCCTATAAAAGTAACAGGGAGGAATGTTTTCTTGCCAATCTTGGAAGCTTCTGTTTCACCAAGTCTTAAAAAGTCAATAAGTCCTTGTAGCACATCTATTCGAAACAAATCTTGGTTAAAAAAATAAAAATCTAATCTTTGTGTTTCTAGCTTTATGAACACATCTACTATGAATTGTTGAAATAATCTTCCACAATGTAAGACTTCATTTTTTTCATCCTCTCTTATCTGGAATTTGTAACAATAATACTCACGGCAAGAAATCGTCTCTCTTTTTCGTTTTCCTTTTTCCATAGTCTGAGCTTCCATATCAAGAAATCCATCAATGGAACACATGTTCTTTACACTTGGTAATTCTTCATGTTTACAATAACGTTGATCTCTTCGTGCAATTTTTTTAATACCACAGTGCCATCCATTTTGACCATATAGAAATAATAACGGGTATTGTAATGGGTCATAACATCCATAATAATACTTTATTGACTGAGTCTTGTTACTATGTGTATATATACGAATATGAGGTGTAGAAACAGTATCGGCAGCATTATCATGTACCCATATTCCAACCACCTCTGTTGTAGTTGGTAGATTATATACACGTTGATATGACTTTGGTTCACATTTAAGCGCGATGTAATAATCAGATAGTTTCGGCACGTTTGTCAAGGATTTTAAAAAAATGGAATATGGATTAATTGAGAGCACGTGCATAAGTTTCTTTACAATTGATTCGTTGAAATTACATGAACAAGCCATTCTATTAGCCAATTCATTTTCATTATCGTAAAAGTATAATTGCATATTCTTTCCTTACTTATCAGAAGGAAGTAAATCAGGTTTAAAATGATACATTTGTCCCTGAACTCGAAACGTATATATACCATGGTATCTCTTCGCCAAATCTTTATCATTGGTTACACCAAGTGAAGTAAAGGCAAACATATTGTTGTATGTTCTAATGTAAGTTCGAAAGTGCTTAGCTTCTTCAGTGTTGCTTTTATACAAATCTGATAATTCATTAGGCAGCTCATACGAAACTAACTTAACTAACCCGCTGCCACAACAGAATCCAGGAGGTTCATATTGAAACCTTTTTGCATTACAAAATTTACAATTTAGAGCATGTTTTAATTGTGTATAATCTACATCCTTATCATTATTTTTCTTATGCATTAGTTTGGTCAAGGTATGACCTGTATGTTATAAGTATTGTTAAAAAAAGACATGAAAAATGTTCTAGTAATGAATAGTGTTACTCTAGCGTAGAAGAAATACTAACCTTTGGTTGTGGCACTAGGAAACACATTTTGTTGTCCCTTAGATATACACGATGTTGATCCTGAGGCACACGTTAGGCATAATTTAGATGTACACTTAGTCGTGACTTACCAACAAAGATGTTCATAGACGCTTTAGCTTTACCTCTTTCAAATACAGAAAATGCATGAGTAGCATTTTTTCCTTTATCAAAAGAAGTTGAGGAAGTATTATCATCGTGGACGCCACCAACTGCGACAAATATGAAACACATTTTATATTTAATATATTCAAGCAAATGGTTATAAAATAATTACCTAGTGAAATATCAATATTTATCTTTCTGCTGCTACATTAATATGCCGTAAATAAAAAGTAATCATTTAGTCTAACCTTCGTTGTCAGCAGAAGCGTCTGTTATGATAAGAGCAGCATGTTTTTGAATTATCGGGTGACGCTGATATATTATTCTTTCTTCTGGATCAGCTGCCGATTTTATGGAACTATTACATTTTTGCCGCTCAGAATCTTTGATGCGGCGTTGTAGTAACATTGCCTCTTTTTATCAGGCAATATTTGCCCATACATGTCACGTCTTCTAACATTCTTGTCAGAGTTTGTATGTTCTACATATGGCCGTTTGTTTCTTTGACCCGAAGACATTTTTTTTCACAATTTTATTACCATAAGATAACTGCATTTATAGCATTCAAATCAGAAAAAATGTTAGTAGACCCCAAATAACAAATTTTGTTGTTCATTCTAGTGGTAAATAATAGAAAGATAACAATACATCGGGGTTCAATTTTTTAAAGACCAATTATTTTAAAGAAAGTAGATAGAAGCAAAATAAAAATAAAAAACTGAAGAGAAGTTAGAATTCACATAAAAAATTCAAAATAAACAAATTAATAAATATAGAGAACAAATCAGAACCCAACCTCAGTTTTTTTTCATCTTTGTGAAACGAATATAAAGATTAAACTGATGAAAAGATTGCTAATCAAGTCAAAACCCGAAAGAGGTTATTTTTTCGCAGATAGAGATTTTAAAATTCAATAATTGATTGTTGCTATGATCTTAATCCGTGTATTAACCTGAAAGGGTAAATGGTCATTGTACAAGGACAAGCTGACTATAAATCCTTTAGAATGTATGAACTGATAAGCGTGTCTTTATATTAACGTGTTCAATGTGTTTACTTTATCCATTCTGCAAAAAAAAAATATTAGGAGCTAGGGAATTTTTTTTTATTAACATGTGGTTAACTAAGAAAAGTTGTTAAAATAAATTGTTCATCCAGAAAGTTGTTAAAATATTATACCCCAAAAAATAAAAAGGGACAAACAGGGAACAAATTCTAAAACAAAAGAAAGTACTTACTAAAATCCATACAACCCAGCTGAAGATTCCATCATTCAATTTGATCCATTTCTCTTGCCAAATAAAGATGATATGAGAATTTAAGAGATACAGGTAAACATACCAAAATACCGAGTACTATTGCCAGCTCCTTTAAAGAGATTAATGTTCCTCTGATTTGGGATCTTTTCTATTAAACTCCATCCTCAAAGGATCCTAGAGTTAACCACCTCAAATCCAAATAAATTGGGGTTGGTTGTAGACCTGTAGTAACTTATACGAATCTATTGTATTCATTTTGTTAACTGTTCATCATTGTTTTGACTATTTTTACGCTACTAATCTGTCAACAAATCAGAGAAGTAGTAAAACCAAAAAAAAAAATGAAGAGAACTTAGAATTTCGTATAAGAAATGCGAAATAAACAAATTAATAAAAATAAAGAACAAATCAAGACCCAACTTCAGTTTGTTTTCACTTTTTTGAAACGAATCTTAAGACTAAACTGAAAAAAGATTGCTAATAAAGCCAAAATCCCAAATACATGATCTTTTGCCATAAGAACAAAAAGAAGAACAGAAAAGCAATAATAAAATAAAAAAACCTGCTCTTTGTGATATGCGTGAACCGAAAAACGTTGATTGCTGAAATTGCGTTGAATTATTAGGTGAGATCTGCTAGATTTTGGGACAATTGATGCTGGCCTCTTTCTTTTTGCGACTGGATCTTCTAACAAGTTCTCAATTGAGTTTTTAGGTTTGACAAATTGGGAATACACGTGTTGGGCAATGACAAAAAGGGTCAGCAATAATGAGCTGTTAATAAGTAGGAAATTACGAAAATATCCCAAGACAAATTAAAAATTTTAAGGGAACACACGCGTTGATGGAGAGGTGTCTGTGTTCCCTCTTCTAAGAAGTAAAATAAGGAAATCATCCCTTACATCCAACTACACCAAAATTATCCCCTATATCCTGATCCATTAAATCAATGACTTCAACACGAGCTTCTACGTCTTTGCCAAAGTTTTGGTACCAAAATGTGACGACCCAAAGGGTCATCACTTATTTTATTAATCATTCGAGCTTCTGAGGCCTTGAAAACCTCATTCCATGTTGCCTCGATTTACGTGCACAATCCGAGCATGTTGCCAGAAAGATTTTGTGATAGAAAATATGAATTCTATGAGAAATTTGGATAAAAATGATATTAACATTGATATGGTTGACTTCGGTCAATATTTTTGGTAAACGGATCCGGACCCGAGATTGGATGGTGCTGAGAGGTCCGTAGGAAAATATGGGACTTGGACATGCGTCCGGAGTCGAATTCTGAGGCCCGGAGCCTAAGTTATGAATTTTTCTATGAAATTGTTTTTTGAAGTAATTGTTAAAGGAAATGAATTAATTGACCTTGGTATCGGGCTCGTATTTTGGTTCCGACGCCCCGGTACAAGTCTTAAATATTATATATGTGATTTCTGTAAAGTTTGGTGACATTCGGATGTCGTTTGAGATGTTTTGGACCTTGAGTTCCAAGTTTGAAAGTTTTGAAAACCAAAAGTATGAAAATCATAAATTTGAGGCTTTATTTGATGAAAACGATGTGATATTGGCGATGTGATCACACGAACAAGTTCATAATGTATTTTTGATGTTGTGTACATGTTTGGTTTGGAGCCCGGGGAGCTCGGGTAAAGATTTGATAGGCCGTTGGATGAAATTCTGAGTTTTTGCACTGCTGGTTTTTCACCCAGCTGTTGTCTTCGCAATTGCGAAGTATTTATCGCAATTGCGAAGGTGGCAGGTCAAGGCAGGGTTCGCAAATGCGAACCCTTGGTCGCAAATGCGAAGGGTGCCTGTCACGACCCCAAATCCGGTCGTGATGGCGCCCAGCACATATACCTGTTAAACGGGCCGGGTTGGACCGGTTCCGGACCGGCCCAGACCGGTAGAACCCGGAACCGGCCCGGACCGGTAGCAAAGGGGCCGGGTGGGCTGGGTTTGTAAGGGGTAGGGGTTAGTTCCGGGAAAAAATTTTGAACGGGTAACCGAAACCGGGTAGGCCCGGTCCGGCAAATAGTAACCTTAACGGTTAAACCGGCCCGGCCCGGCCCGGTTCAACGGTCAAAATTTTTTTTTTTTTTTTTTTTAAATTCAGAAATATGGGGCCCACCCCAAATGGCTATATCAGAAAAAATCCGTTGGCCAACGGATTTATTGAAGTTTTGGCCATTTTTTTTTAATTTTTAACACATTTTTAATTTACAAATGTAGCCTTATGTAAATCTATAAATACCCCTCCCCCTTCTTCATTTCTCACTCAAAATTCTCATCTCAATCTCAAATTCTCTCATTCACCTATTCTCTAATTATCTAGTTCAAGACTTCAAGTCTTAATAATTTCTCATTTCATCTTCGAATTTATTTGGCTCATTTTTGTTGAATAATTGAAATTCAATTATAGTATTTTATCATTCGGGTTTTGAACTTCAAGTTGGAATATTGGCTTGACGTTTGTTCGTGGTAACATCGAAAATTCGGAATTGCATAACCAAGTGCTCTAATTCGGTGCACTCCCTCCAACTCTTTCTCTTATTAATATTTTAATTGCATATTTATTTTGAGCTTATTTATTCCTTAAATTTCACAATATGTTTAGTGCTGCTAAAAAAGCGTGTAGAAAAATTACTGATAAGAGAAGTAAAAGTAGAGGCAATTCTTCAGCATCTGGTAGTAATAGCCCAATATCTATTGTTCCTGAAACATCGCCTAATGAAAATATAGATTATGATCAATTACAAGAAGATTATGGAATAGAAGATAATGAAATAAGAATTGAAGAAGAGATATCTGCTACACCTACTAGTGCACCTAGTGCTGGGGTAGGTAGTGTTGGAGTTGATACAAGGGGTGGTGGTGGTGGCACTAGTGGTAGACCACCTACGACTCCGACGACTAATCGTAGAAAAAGAAGTAAGGTTTGGAATTTTTTTGAATTAATTGAAGGTTCCGATAGAGTTAGATGCAAAATTTGTAAAGTTTCATTTAAACATTTGACTGTAGGAAATTTAGGGGGAACTGAAACGCTTAGTAGACATATGAGAACTGCACACCCGATAGAATGGGGCCTAGATGGTGATGATAGTCAAACAACTATTAACCCTACTACTGGAGAGTTACTAGATGGAACTATACATATTTATTTTTAAAAGTTTGCTATAAATATAGATATTCAACAACTGAAGTTGCTAATGCACATTGTACGAATTCAACTAAAGAAATCAAGGACATGAAGATGTTGATCGCCCAGAAGACGAGGATCTTGGAGATATATTAACAAGTGGTCACCCATCCGAATTTACTTATTGTTATTTGTTCAAGTCTTAAAAGATGTAAACATTCAATTTGTAAGTTTCAAATTTGAGTTATGAAATATGAATTATGAAATAAAAGAAGAACTTGCAATTTGCAGCAAGTGCAATTTTTCTCATATTCCTTCTATTCTTTAATTTATATTTTAAAGTAATACAAATTCTTAATATAACTTAAATTGAAACTTTAAATTTGAAATTCAAAGTTAAAGTGTTAAATTGAAACTTTAACATTTTAATTTTGAAATTCAAACTTAAAGTCTTAAATTAAAATTATTATTTAGAAATTCAAACTTAAAGTCTTAAATTGAAATTTGAAACTTCAATTTTTAAATTTCAATTTTAAACTTAAAGTCTTAAATTGAAACTAAATCATCTAACTAATTTTTGAAATACAAACTTAAAGTCTTACATTGAAACTTTATAAGTGCACAAGTATCATTTACTTTGTGTTCTTTAAATAAATTACAATAGTTATACAAAATTACAAAAAAAAAAAAAATGTTAAACCCGGCCCGGCCCGCCCTTTAACCCGTAACCCGTACGGGTCAATTTTTACCCGAAAAAACCCCAACCCGTTATACCTGTTAAGGATAGCCCATGAGGCCCAGTAAACCTAGGCTCTGATACCAACTTGTCACGACCCCAAATCCGGTCGTGATGGCGCCCAGCACATTGCTAAGCCAGCCTGACCAATCAATATCAACAACGGAGCTAGAAGCTCTCTTTAACCCATTTAAGCATTTCAAAATATGAAACAATAGTAATACTTATACCAACGGCGGGGAGACCAAGTCCCAAAATATACTAACTCCCATAGACCGAAGGGTCAAGAGTCATGAGCCTCTAAAGAACATAAGTGTAATAAAGTTTATAACAAACTCAGTACGGAAAAGAAAGACAACAAGATAAGAAATGACAGCTAGAAGGGGAGTCAGGTCCTGCGGACGCTGCAGCTACCGCGACTATCCCGCACAATGCCTCCGAGTAGCTACCGAATCAAGTCTGCTGAGAGGTACCTGGATCTGCACACAAGGTGCAGGGGAGTAAAATGAGTACTGCCAGACTCAGTGGTAATAAACAAGGGTAAGACAGCGCAGATAAGAAATCCGCAATAAAGCACTATGTAAAACTATAATCGGCTACCCTGTCATAGAATCAATATTCACTGTACCTGTACCAACAAATACCAATAAATAGCATAACGAACTAGCGGATGTAGCTAAATGCAATGCAATGCATGATATGACCGCTACGGCGCGTGGCCGACTCCAATTTTGGGTACCCGTGCTCATTGTGGGGGTTCGGACTCCGGAGGGACTCCTACAGCCCAAGCACATCTCATAGAGATTTCTTGCGGCGTGCGGCCCGATCCAACATATATATCTCGGCTGCGGCGCGCGGCCGATCCACTACTAGTCGGCTAATATGCGGATACGGCCTCGCGAGCTCAAAAGTAGTTTTTGAAAACTCTTTTATCATTTTTCGATTGGAAAACAGTAATATCAAGTTCCAGAGATTGGAATTAGCATAATAACAGAAATAGTCGCGGACTAGTAGTAAACTAGCATGTCTATATGATAAGACAATGATAACAATCCTCGCGGGATCCAATAAACTGGCTCACGGCCCACAAGTATACTCAACCGCCCAAGAAGGGGTTCAACGGCTCGAGAATAGCCAATAATACAGTATCAACAGGTCGGACTAATATATAGTCTCCGGTTCATGATCGACCCCGCACTCTCAAGAGTGTGCGTGTCTCGCCGCTATAGAGCGTCACAAAGTGGTATACCGGGGTTTCGAACCCGCTGGTCATCACCCACATCTATTACTCACCTCAATACGGCGCGACGACTACTCCGAAATGCCCTTGCCACGAGAATCAAGCTCCACACACGTAGAATCTAATCAAATACAGTAGAAACACAACAAATTAGGCCAATGGGACAACACCCAATCAATATAACTCAATTTACATCGAAATTCCCAAAGTTGTCAAAACCCGACTTTTGGTACACTTGTCGAAAAATTATAAAAGTCACATATTCGGAATCCTCATCTCGATACGAGTCTAGGCATATAAAATTTACCAAAATCGGACTCCATTTGCCCACTCAAATCGGTGTTTTTCTTCAATTTAGGCCTAGGGCTCAAACCCACCTTTAATCTTCCATTTACAGAAATTTAACCAAGGATTTCATGTTAAAATGATGTAATTAAGCCACAAAACTTACCTCCGACGAATCCCCGATGAATTCCCAGCAATTTCCGTCAATTTCTTCTCTTGGAACTCAAAAATGGCGTTTTGGGGTATGAAACCCGCGACTGGTTCTGTTCTGAACTTAACTTCACTGCCAGCCTATTTTCTTCATCGCGTTCGCGACGCCTCTCACGCGAACGCGATGCTCTTTTCCTCTTCTTCATCGCGAACGCGTCACCCATTCACGCGTTCGCGAAGGTCAACTTCCCAGCCTCCGGATTATTACTCTACGCGAACGCGTAGTCCCCCACGCGAACGCGTGGCCTCGCCAATTCCTTCTTCGCGATCGCGACCTAAACCCACGCGAACGCGATGCGTCCTAACTCCCTCATACGCGAACGCGACCTTCTCTCACGCGTCCGCGAAGCATGCTGGACCTGGCCTACGCGAACGCGGGCCTTGCCCTCGCGAACGCGAAGGCCAAAATACTGCCCAGTGATCTGCAGATTACAGCAGGTCTTTTCTTGCTTCCAAATGCCGGATGATGGTCCGGATTCACCCCGAGGCCCCCGGGACCCCAACGAAAACCACCAACATACCCCAAAACACGATACGAACTTGTTCCAATCATAAAAACACCATCCTAAACATCAAAATCACCAATTACACACGGATTCAAGCCTAAATTTCTTAAAACTCTCCGAATTACACATTCGATCAAAAACCCGACCAAACGACGTCCGAATGACCTGAAATTTTGCAGGCACATCCAAAATCACCTAACGAAGCTACTGCAACTGTCGGAATTCCATTCCGACCCCCGAATCAAAATCTCACCTACCGATCGGATTTCGCCAAAATTCAACTTTAGCCAATTCAAGCCTAAAACTACACCGGGACTCCAAATTCAATTCCGATCGCTCCCCTAAGTCACAAATCACCTCCCGGAACTAACCGAATCATCAGAATTCGATTCCGAGCCCTCTAACCAAATAGTCAACTCCGGGTTGACTTTCCTTATTCAAGTTTCCTTCAAAAAGGCTATATGCCTCATTTTCAATCCATTTCACTCCTAACTCACCCGATAGATTCTAATACTGATATAAAATCATAAAACATGTATTTACAACATAGCGGGGTGGTAATTCTCGTGATGACGGGCCGTGTCATCACATTCTCCCCCTCTTAAGCAAACGCTCGTCCTCGAGCGGGTCAAGAAACATACCTGAAGTCTCAAACAAGTGAGGATATCCGCTCCGCATCTCCCGCTCGATCTCCCAAGTGGCCTCCTCCACGGGTCGACCTCTCCACTGAACCTTAACTGATGCAATCTCCTTAGACCTCAATTTTCTCACCTGACGACCCAAAATAGCAATAGGCTCCACATCATAAGATAAATCACCATCAAGCTGAATGGTACTGAAGTCTAATATATGAGACGGATCTCCAATGTATTTCCGGAGCATAGACACATGGAATACTGGATGAACGCTGGATAATCTGGGCGGCAAGGCTAACTCATATGCCACCTCTCCAACCCTCCTAAGTATCTCAAAAGGACCAATGTACCTGGGACTCAACTTTCCTTTCTTCCCAAACCTCATGACACCCTTCATAGGTGAAACCTTCAACAATACTCTGTCACCAACCATGAAAGACAACTCTCGAACTCTACGGTCCGCATAACTCTTCTAACGAGACTGTGCTGTACGAAGCCTCTCCTGGATCAACTTTGCTCTATCCAGAGCATCCTGGACTAACTCAGTCCCTATCAATCTAACCTCACCAGGCTCAAACCATCCCACGGGGGATCTACACCGTCTGCCATACAATGCCTCATACGGGGCCATCTGAATACTCGACTGATAACTGTTGTTGTAGGCAAACTCAGCAAGTGGTAGGAACTCATCCCACGAACCACCAAAGTCAATCACACATGCTCGCAACATATCCTCCAGAATTTGAATAGTACGCTCAGACTGCCCATCTATCTGGGGGTGAAATGTTGTACTCAACTCAACCCGTGTACCCATCTCTCGCTGAAATGCTCTCCAAAACTGAGAAGTGAACTGAGTACCCCTGTCGGATATGATAGACACCGGGACTCCATGCAACCGAACAATCTCTCGAATAAAGATCGTTGCCAACCGCTCCGATGAGTAGGTAGTACTAACTGGAATGAAGTGAGCTGACTTGGTCAGTCTATCCACAATCACCCATACGGAATCAAACTTCCTCGCCGTCCGAGGGAGTCCAGTAACAAAGTCCATAGTGATCCTCTCCCATTTCCACTCAGGAATAACAATGCGCTGAAATACACCACCGGGCCTCTGATGCTCGTACTTAACCTGCTGACAGTTGAGGCACCGTGCTACATGTCCGACAATGTCCATTTTCATCTTTCTCCACCAATAGTGCTGTTTCAAATCTTGATACATCTTAGCGGCTCCTGGATGGATAGAATACCGCGAGCTATGGGCCTCTTCCAGAATCAACTCACGAAGGCCATCAACATTGGGCACACATATCCGGCCCTGCATCCTCAATATGCCGTCACTATCAATGGTGACATCTCTAGCATCATCATGCTGAACTCTGTCCCTAAGGACAGCCAAATGTGGATCGTCATATTGGCGCTCACGAATACGATCATATAGAGATGACCGAGATACAACACAAGCCAATACCCTGCTGGGCTCCGAAATATCTAACCTCACTAGCCGATTGGCTAGCACCTGAACATCATAAGCAAATGGCCTCTCCTCAGCTGGAATATATGCCAAGCTCCCCATACTGACCGCCTTCCGGCTCAAAGCATCGGCCACCACATTGGCCTTCCCGGATGATATAATATAGTAATGTCATAATCCTTCAGCAACTCAAGCCATCTCCGCTGTCTCAAATTAAGGTCTTTCTGTTTGAACAAGTGTTGGAGACTACGGTGGTCGGTATACACCTCACAAGACACACCGTACAAATAGTGTCTCCAAATCTTCAATGCATGAACAATGGCGGCTAGCTCCAAATCATGAACATGATAGTTCTTCTCATGTGGCTTCAATTGCCGAGAAGCATAAGCAATTACCTTACCTTCCTGCATCAACACACAACCTATCCGCACTCTCGAGGCATCACAATATATGTTATATGGACCTGAAGATGATGGTAAGGCTAACACTGGAGCTATGGTCAAAGTTGTCTTGAGCTTTCGAAAGCTCTCCTCGCACTCATCCGACCACATGAATGGTGCACCCTTCTCTATCAATCTGGTCAAAGAAGAAGAAATGGATGAAAATCCCTGGACAAACCGGTGATAATATCCTGCCAAATCAAGGAAACTCCGGGTCTCCGTAGCTGAGGACGGTCTAGGCCAACTCTGCACCGCCTCTATCTTCTTCGGGTCAACCTGAATACCATGACGAGACCCCACATGACCCAGAAAAGCTACAGACTCTCCTCCCTCAATCTCTGCAACACAATACTCAAATGCTGAGCATGCTCCTCCTGACTACGGGAGTAGACTAGAATGTCATCAATGAACACAATCACAAATGAATCCAAATAAGGCATGAACACACTGTTCATCAGATGCATAAATGCTGCTGGGGCGTTGGTCAGCCCAAAAGACATCACAAGAAACTCATAATGACCATATCGGGTCCCGAATGCAGTCTTCATAATATCCGAGCCCATGATCTTCAGCTGATGATAGCCTGAACGAAGATCGATCTTAGAAAACACCCTCGCACCCTGTAACCGATCAAACAAATCATCTATGCGCGGTAGAGGGTACTTGTTCTTCACTGTCACTTTGTTCAATTGCCTATAATCAATACACATTCGCATGGAACCATCTTTCTTTTTAACAAATAATACCGGCGCACCCCACGGAGACACACTAGGGCGGATGAAACCCTTATCCAGAAGTTCTTGAAGCTGCTCTTTTAGTTCTTTCAACTCGGCTGGTGCCATTCGATAAGGAGGAATGGATATGGGTTGAGTGCCCGGCACCAAGTCAATGCCAAAATCAATATCCCTGTCCGGCGGCATGCCCGGCAGGTCTGAGGGGAATACATCTGGGAAGTCCCTCACAACAGGTACAGAATCAATGCTAGGAGATTCAGCTCCCACATCTCTTACAAAAGCTAAGTACGATAAGCACCCTTTTCCAACCATCTTCTGAGCTTTTAAGAACGAAATAACACAGCTAGGGACGAAATCAGTCGAACCCCGCCACTCAATCTGAGAAATACCAGGAATGGCCAACGTAAATATCTTAGCATGACAGTCCAGTATAGCATGGTACGGAGACAACCAGTCCATACCCAATATAACATCAAAGTCCACCATCCCCAACAATAACAAATCTGCCTGGGTCTCCAGACCTCCAATAGATATAACACAGGATCTATAGACATGATCCACAACAATCGTATCACCACGGGGGTGGATACATGAACAGGCAAATCAAGACTACCACGAGTCGCACCCTAATAATGTGCAAAATAAGAGGACACGTAAGACTATGTGGATCCTGGATCAAATAGAACAGAGGCATCTCTGTGACAGACAGAAATGATACCTGTAATCACTACATCAGAGGCAACTGCATCACGCCTGTCAGGAAGTGCATAGAATCGCGCCTGGCCTCCACCAGATCTCTCCTCGCCCCTGGGGCGACCACGAGAAGACTGGCCTGCACCTCTACTAGACTGAGATGGTGCTGATGATGAGGGTTGATCCCTCTGCCTGCTGAGTCCTGTCCCTACGGAGTCGAGGGCACTGTCTCCTCATGTGGCCAAACTCACCACACTCATAACATGCACCTGGTGCTGGAGAAGGGGACTGAAGGGAACCCCTCGCCGCAGAAGAACCCTGGGCTGGGAGGGCACTAAGTGATGACTGACCCTGCTGAAACCCCTGTCGAACACGACCATGAGAACCTCCGCTCCGCTCTGGGCGGCCTGAATGAGGAGGTCTAGATGAGCGACCTCTGCTCTGCTGGGAATGGCCTCTAGATGGAGCACCACTAAAACTGCCCGAACCACGAGGCCTCTTGGCCTCCCGCTCCTCTCTCTCTCGGCGACGATCCGCCTCAATGGAGCGTGCCATATCGACAACCTGCTCAAATGATGATGACAAAACTCTCTCTCTGGTCATAAGAATGCGGATAGAGTAGTTGAGGCCATCAATGAACCTCCCGATCCTCTCCCTATCATTGGGGATCATCCATGTGGCATGCCTAGCCAAACTGAGTGAACCTAAGCTCATACTGGGTCACAGACATGTCGCCCTGAATCAACCACTCGAACTGGCGACGTAGCTCCTCGCGACGAGATTGAGGTACATATTTCTCTAGAAAGAGAGTAGAGAACTGCTGCCATGTGAGAGGTGTTGCTCTTGCAAGCCTACGCCTCTCAAACTCCTCCCACCAATCAAATGCGGGACCGGTGAACTGAAATGTAGTAAATGAAACTCCGCTGGACTCAAGAATACCGGCCGTACGCAGCATCTTCTGACACTTATCCAAGAAACCCCTGGGCATCCTCGCCCTCAGCGCCACTGAAATGGGGTGGTCGAAGTCTACCAAATCTCTCAAGACGACGCTGCTCATCATCGGGCATAACTCTGAACCATATGCTGCTGGAGCTGGAGCTGGTGCAGTCGGAGGAATAACCGGTGCAACCACCGAGCGGGGACCGCCTCGGCGTCCGAAGTCCCCGAACAACCGGGTCGGTGTGCGAGCTGCAGGGTCCGCCGACCACCCCACGGCCTGAGATGTCGCTACAGTAGCAGTAGCTGAGACTACCTGAGCCAAACCGGAAGCGAGAGTCTCCTGAAGACCAGGAATAGCAATAGATACAGTCTTGCCCTGAACTGGGGCTGCTGGAGCATCAACCACTGGGGGCTGCTCCTGAACTGGTACAACGGGCAGGTCAGCTGGCATTGCTCAGGTGCCCTACCTCTACCTCTAGCACGACCGCGCCCACGGCCTCTAACAGGTGGCAATGGAGGTCGTCCACCTCGTCCTGATGCTCGCGTTCTCGCCATCTGCGAGAGAATAGAATATAGAAGTTCTGTTCTCGGAACAACAAGATCGCACGACGGAGTTCAAGAAAAGTGAAGTTTTCCTAAAGGTTCACAGCCTCCCGAGGATAAGTACAGGCGTCCCCGTACCGATCCACAAGACTCTACTAACTGGCTCAAGACTCACGAGGCCTAGTAAACCTAGGCTCTGATACCAACTTGTCACGACCCCAATCCGGTCGTGATAGCGCCCAGCACATTGCTAAGCCAGCCTGACCAATCAATATCAACAACGGAGCTAGAAGCTCTCTTTAACCCATTTAAGCATTTCAAAATATGAAACAATAGTAATACTTATACCAACAGCGGGGAGACCAAGTCCCAAAATATACTAACTCCCATAGACCGAAGGGTCGAGAGTCATGAGCCTCTAAAGAACATAAGTGTAATAAAGTTTATAACAAACTCAGTGCGGAAAAGAAAGACAACAAGATAAGAAATGACAGCTAGAAGGGGAGTCAGGTCCTGCGGACGCTGCGGCTACCTCGACTATCCCGCACAATGCCTCCGAGTAGCTACCGAATCAAGTCTGCTGAGAGGTACCTGGATCTGCACACAAGGTGCAGGGAGTAAAATGAGTACTGCCGGACTCAGTGGTAATAAACAAGGGTAAGACAGCGCAGATAAGAAATCCGCAATAAAGCACTATGTAAAACTGTAATCAAATACCCTGTCACAGAATTAATATCAACAGTACCTGTACCAACAAATACCAATAAATAGCATAACAGCTAGCAGATGTAGCTAAATGCAATGCAATGCATGATATGACCGCTACGGTGCGTAGCCCGACTCCAATTTTGGGTACCCGTGCTCACTGTGTGGGTTCAGACTCCGGAGGGGCTCCTACAGCCCAAGCACATCTCATAGAGATTTACTACGGCGTGCAGCCCGATCCAACATATATATCTCGCTGCGGCGCGCAGCCCGATCCACTACTAGTTAGCTAATATGCAGATACAGCCTCGCAGGCTCAAAAGTAGTTTTTGAAAACTCTTTTATCATTTTTCAGTTGGAAAACAGTAATATCAAGTTCCAGAGATTGGAATTAGCATAATAACAGAAATAGTTGCGGACTAGTAGTAAACTAGCATGTCTATATAATAAGACAATGATAACGATCCTCGCGGGATCCAATAACTGGCTCACGGCCCACAAGTATACTCAACCGCCCAAGAAGGGGGTTCAACGGCTCGAGAATAGCCAATAATACAGTATCAACAGGTCGGACTAATATATAGTCTCCAGTTCATGATCGACCCCGCACTCTCAAGAGTGTGCGTGTCTCTCCGCTATACAGCGTCACAAAGTGGTATACCGGGGTTTCGAACCCGCTGGTCATCACCCACATCTATTACTCACCTCAATACGGCACGACGACTACTCCGAAATGCCCTTGCCACGAGAATAAAGCTCCGCACACGTAGAATCTGATCAAATACAGTAAAAATACAACAAATTAGGCCAATGGGACAACACCCAATCAATATAACTCAATTTACATCGAAATTCCCAAAGTTGTCAAAACCCGACTTTCGGTACACTTGTCGAAAAATTATAAAAGTCACATATTTGGAATCCTTATCTCGATACGAGTCTAGGCATATAAAATTTACCAAAATCGGACTCCATTTGCCCACTCAAATCGGTGTTTTTCTTCAATTTAGGCCTAGGGCTCAAACCCACCTTTAATCTTCCATTTACAGAAATTTAACCAAGGATTTCATGTTAAAATGATGTAATTAAGCCACAAAATTTACCTCCGACGAATCCCCGATGAATTCCCAGCAATTCCCGTCAATTGCTTCTCTTGGAACTCAAAAATGGCGTTTTGGGGTATGAAACCCGCGACCGGTTCTGTTCTGAACTTAACTTCACTGCCAGCCTATTTTCTTCATCGCGTTCGCGACGCTTCTCACGCGAACGCGATGCCCTTTTCCTCTTCATCATCGCGAACGCGTCACCCCTTCACGCGTTCGCGAAGGTCAACTTCCCAGCCTCCGGATTATTACTCTACGCGAACGCGTAGTCCCCCACGCGAACGCGTGGCCTCGCCAATTCCTTCTTCGCGATCGCGACCTAAACCCACGCGAACGCGATGCGTCCTAACTCCCTCATACGTGAACGCGACCTTCTCTCACGCGTTCGTGAAGCATGCTAGACCTGGCCTACGTGAACGCGGGCCTTGCCCTCGCGAACGCGAAGGCCAAAATACTGCCCAGTGATCTGCAGATTACAGCACGTCTTTTCTTGCTTCCAAATGCCGGATGATGGTCCGGATTCACCCCGAGGCCCCGGGACCCCAACGAAAACCACCAACATACCCCAAAACACGATACGAACTTGTTCCAATCATAAAAACACCATCCTAAACATCAAAATCACCAATTACACACGGATTCAAGCCTAAATTTCTTAAAACTCTCCGAATTACACATTCGATCAAAAACCCGACCAAACGACGTCCGAATGACCTGAAATTTTGCAGGCACATCCAAAATCACCTAACGAAGCTACTGCAACTGTCGGAATTCCATTCCGACCCCGGATCAAAATCTCACCTACCGATCGGATTTCGCCAAAATTCAACTTTAGCCAATTCAAGCCTAAAACTACACCGGGCCTCCAAATTCAATTCCGATCGCTCCCCTAAGTCACAAATCACCTCCCGGAACTAACCGAATCATCAGAATTCGATTCCGAGCCCTCTAACCAAATAGTCAACTCCGGGTTGATTTTCCTTATTCAAGTTTCCTTCAAAAAGGCTATATGCCTCATTTTCAATCCATTTCACTCCTAACTCACCCGATAGATTCTAACACTGATATAAAATCATAAAACATGTATTTACAACATAACGAGGTGGTAATTCTCGTGACGACGAGCCGGGTCGTCACAGTGCCCAGGACCATTTGGGTTCGCAACTGCGAACCAAACCTCGCAATTGCGAGGCCTCCAGTGAAAAGGCATGCTTCGCAAATGCGAACAATAGTTCGCAAATGCGAACAATGCCCTTTACTACCTGTGTTCGCAAATGCGAACAATAGTTCGCAAATGCGAACACTGCCCTTTCCAGCCTGGTTCGCAAATGCGAACAAATGTTCGCAAATGCGAAGCCCCAGATTTGCCTTGGCTTCGCAAATGCGAACAAAAGTTCGCAAATGCGAACTTCCCAGCCTTAGCTTATTTTTCAAACTCCAGAAATTGGTCGGGGTTCGCAATTGCGAACCCATGTTCGCAAATGCGAACACAGAGACCTGTAAAACACGATTTTCGGTTCATTTCTTCACTTTTTACAAAACAAAAACACCCATTTGCGATTCTTCACGGATTCCTTCTTCATCAAAACAATTGTAAGTCACTTTTTACTTAATTCTTTCAATTCCTAACATCATTAAACATGTTTTTCAATAGAAATCAAAGGTTTTCATGGTAGAATTTCTTGTTTTTGTTAGAATATAGGGTTTTTCATAAATTGGGAAATTGGACCTCGAATTGAGGTCCGATTTTGAAACAAATCATATACATGAACTCATGGGGGATGGGTATCCGGATTTTGGTCCTAACCCCGAGTTCCGACCATGTGGGCACGGGGTCGAAATTCACTATTCCGGGCAGAATGTTGTAAAAGTTGTATTTGGTCTTAGGAATTAGTTTGTTGAGTAGTATTGATGATATTAAATCAATTGTGTATAGATACGATTGGATTGGAGCCAAATTTGAAAGAAAAAGACATTGCCACGGATTGAATTGTTCATAAACATTCGAGGTAAGTGTTTGTTCTATCCTAGCTTGAGGGAATAGAATTATGTGTTATGTGTTATGTGATCGAGTGCGGTGTATGGGCTGTGGTGACGAGCATCCATACACTGGCGTCTAGTATGACCGTGAGTCATTGAAAATGCTTATTTTGAGATATATTTATAGATGAATTGTTGAACCTTTGTCAGGTTGTAGAATTGTTATTGTTCTCCCTGGTCGGGACTTGTTGTGAAGATAATTATTGATTGCCCTTATTGGGACAGCTTATGAATTACTGCTTCTTTCTTTGCCCTTAATTGTGATTGTTATTTGGGTGAGGAAGAGTGATAATGCACGAAGGGTGATGTCGTGCCTTGTTTTATTATTTATGCACGAAGGTTAATGTCGTGCCATGTTTTATTGATTATGCATGAAGGATCATGCCGTGCCCTGTTATTGAACCATGTACTAAGGATCATGCCGTACTATGGATGTGAGGATGAGAGTAAAAGCACGAAGGGTGATGCCGTGTACTTTATTTACTTATTTGGTGAGGATGAGAGTAAAAGCACGAAGGGTGATGCCGTGCAACTGCTTGCTATTCCTTGACTTGATATTACTTGTGTTTCCATTTTACTTTGTTTTCCTTGTGCACTTATTAACTGTTGTTAATTGTTGAGTTCTTTGAGATATTCCTTGTTGTGTTA
This sequence comes from Nicotiana noctiflora, assembly GCA_032618575.1. Taxonomy (NCBI): domain Eukaryota; kingdom Viridiplantae; phylum Streptophyta; class Magnoliopsida; order Solanales; family Solanaceae; genus Nicotiana; species Nicotiana noctiflora. The sequence continues at coordinate 196,492 of JASVEL010004800.1, forward strand.
TTACTTGGTTATTTCTTGTTATTCTGTGGTATACATATATATTGAACTGCACAGGTTTATGTGGGTGTCTGGTCCTAGGCTTGTCACTACTTCGCCGGGATAGGCCGGGCACTTACCAGCACATGGGGTCGGTTGTGCTGATGCTACACTTCTGTGCGTTTTTGCACAGGTCCAGGTTACGATCAGGAGCAGCAGCAGCAATAAATAGATTGCGTGGGAGTTGATCACATTTGAGACCGAGGTAGCTTGCAGACGTCCGCAAGCCCGGCGTCTCTCTCTTTACTTATGTTACTAGTTGTAGTCTCTTTGTTCCGAGACAAACAGAATTATGTTATATTTCTTTCAAACTTTTATGTGTAGTATTCAATAGTAGTTCGTGAGTTGGTGACTCCACGTCTTGGGTAGAGAATTTCGGTATGATTTTCATCTTGTAATTAGTTATTTCTATTTCGATAAAGTATTCCGCATTTATTTAATTAAAAATTGTGTTAAAAACGGGATAGTATGAATACGGTGGCTTGCCTAGCTACCACGAGTAGGCGCCATCACGATCCCGATGTTAGGGGGAAAATCCGGCTCGTGACAAGTTGGTATCGAGCTCTAGGTTACATAGGTCTCACCACTCACGAACAAGCTTAGTAGAGTTTGAGAGGTAGGTACGGAGACATCCTGTACTTGTCCTCCAGAGTATATTGAGTTAGGAAAGAGTCTCTTATTTGTTCTTTCTTGTTGTGCGACTTGTTCCTCAATTGTTGATTGAATTTCTATTCTGTCCTTTCGCGGATGGTGAGGACACACGCTTCTTCGTCCGCCGACCAGCCAGCCCGAGCCCCGGGCGGCTCCCGTGAGGGCGGGGGCCGAGGCCGTATCGAGAGGCCGTGGTAGGGGTAGAGCTCGGCCCCAGGTAGCTACCCCGGAGGTGGAGCCTCGTATTGAGATTGACGAGGAGGTTCCAATCCCGGCGGCTCCGGTGGGCCCAACTCGGGTCCCGGGAGAGGCTTTATTTACCCGGATCTTCGGGATGCTTTGGTCGAGAATAGCGGGATTTATGGACGACATTGCCAAAGCGGGCTTATTATCGGTTGCACCGGCCGCTTCTCGGGCTGGAGAGGGGCCCGGACTCCTGTTGCTCGTACTCCGGAGCCAGTAGCTCCTCGGCCTCGGGCACCAGTGGTTCAGCCAGCTGTGGCCACTCAGTCGAGTACCACGGCTCATGCCGGAGATGGAGCGGCCATGACTTCTGATTCGTTATGGAGACTTGATCGGTTTTCCAAGCTATTCACCACTACATTCAGCGGTGCCACATCAGAGGATCCTCGGGACTTCTTATTCGGTTGCCATGAGATTCTCAAGACTATGGGGATCGTGGAGACAAACGGAGTTGACTTCTGTACATTCAGGCTTGCAGGATCCGCCAAGACTTGGTGGAGAGATTATTGCTTGACTCGACCAGTAGGGTCCCCAGCTTTATCATGGGATCAGTTTGCGGAACTATTTCTATAGAAATTTCTCCCTACTACTCAGCGGGATGTACTTCGGAGGCAGTTTGAGCGCCTCCATCAGGGCACTATGACGGTTACACAGTATAAGATGAGATTTGTCGATTTGGCTCGTCATGTAGTGGTGATACTTCCCACGGAGCGGGAGAGGGTCCGCGAGGTTTATAGATGGGCTTAATCGGCCAATTAGACTCCGGATGGCTATGGGCGTGGGGAGTGACATATCTTTTCGGGAGGCGGCTAATGCGGCACGCGAGTTGAGATGGCTCTTGCTAGGGGAGGTGGTTATTTTTCGGATAAGAGGCCTCGTCATTCGAGCGAGGTTTGGTGGTTCTTCCTCTAGTGGCGAGAGAATCCTTTGATAGAGGCCGGTCTTCCGAGCCTTTTCATTCCGCCCTTCGAGCTTCACGGGTGGACCCGGTGATCGTGGTTTTCGTGGGCATTATTTAGACCGACCTCCTATTAATGCTCGGCCTCTTCGGGGGCGTTCGTGGAGGCCATTCGGGTCGTCGGGGCCGGCAGCCCTATCGGTCCAAGAGTTGCTACGGTTGTGGTGACCCGGGTCATTTTATCGGGTATTGCCCTTTAGCAGCGGGCAACTCTCAGCAGCGAGGTCCTCGTCCCATGATTCAGGCCCCAGCCGACCCCGGCCTGCCCAGCCGGCCGGAGGCGGGGGTAGAGATTATAGAGGTGGAGGTCGAGACCGTAGAGGTGGAGACCGTCCGGCCAGAGGTAGAGGTCGGCCGGTTGATGGTCGTCCTAGAGACGCGGCTCGGAGGGAGGTGCGGATCCCCGATTCTATGCTTTACCGGCCGAGGCCGAGGCAGAGGCATCAGATGCCGTGATTACAGGTACTATTCTTGTGTGTGGCAGAGGTGCTTCAGTATTATTTGACCCGGGATCTACATATTCCTATGTGTCTTCCTACTTCGCACCGTATTTGGTCGTGCCCGCCTATGCTCTGGATATTCCCATTTATGTGGCTACACCAGTGGGTGACTCCATTGTAGTTGATCGGGTGCACCGTTCGTGCGTAGTTATATTTGGGGGTCTTGAGACCCGTGTTGATCTGTTGCTTTTGGATATGGTGGATTTTGATGTCATATTGGGGATGGACTGGTTGTCACCATACCATGCTATTCTAGATTGTCATGCTAAAACTGTGAACTTAGCCTTGCCAGAATCACCCCGATTAGAGTGGAAGGGTACCTCAAGCCACTCCGTTCGCACTATTATTTCCTATGTTAAGGCTCGACGCATGGTCGAGAAGGGGTGTCTAGCTTATCTGGCTTATGTTCGTGATTCCAGCGCAGAGGTTCCTTCCATTGAGTCGGTCCCTATTGCACGGGAGTTTCCGGAGGTTTTTCCTTCGGACCTGCCGGGCATGCCACCCGACAGGGATATTGATTTCTGTATTGATCTGGCACCGGGCACTCAGCCCATCTCTATTCCACCCTATCGTATGGCCCCGCCGGAGCTAAAAGAGTTGAAAGATCAGTTGCAAGACCTTCTTGAGAAAGGTTTTATCAGGCCCAGTGTTTCCCCCTAGGGAGCACCTGTACTATTTATAAAGAAGAAAGATGGCTCGATGCGGATGTGTATTGATTACCGGCAGTTAAACAAGGTGACTATCAAAAATAAATATCCACTGCCGAGGATTGATGATTTGTTTGACCAGCTCCGGGGAGCGAGAGTATTCTCTAAGATAGACTTGAGGTCAGGCTACCATCAGTTGAAGATCAGGGCGGCTGACATTCCTAAGACAGCCTTTCGCTCTAGATATAGGCATTATGAGTTCTTGGTCATGTCCTTCGGGTTGACCAATGCCCCAGCAGCATTCATGGAGTTGATGAATCGGGTATTCAGGCCTTACTTAGATCTGTTCGTGATAGTCTTTATAGATGACATCCTGGTGTACTCCCGCAGCCAGGAAGAGCACGAGCAGCACCTCAGAGTGGTTCTTCAGACTCTGAAAGATAACCAACTATATGCCAAATTTTCTAAATGTGAGTTCTGGCTGAGTTCGGTAGCATTTCTAGGTCACATTGTATCAGTGGAAGGTATTCAGGTAGACCCAAAGAAGATTGAGGCAGTCCAGAATTGGCCTCGACCAGCTTTAGTGACTGAGATCCGGAGTTTCATGGGATTAGTAGGTTACTACCGTCGATTTGTAGAGGGGTTTTCTTCTATTGCAGCCCCGATGACCAGGTTGACCCAGAAGGGTGTCCAGTTTCAGTGGTCAGAGGAGTGTGAGGCGAGCTTTCAGAAGCTCAAGACAGCCTTGACCACCGCACCGGTGTTGGTACTACCTACAGGTGCAGGGCCTTATACAGTTTATTGTGACGCATCTCGTACAGGGCTTGGAGCGGTATTGATGCAGGATGGTAAGGTTATCGCTTATGCTTCGAGGCAGTTGAAAATACATGAGAATAATTATCTAGTTCATGATCTTGAGTTGGCAGCGGTGGTTCATGCCTTAAAGATCCGGAGGCATTATCTATATGGTGTGACATGTGAGGTGTACATTGATCAAAAAAGCCTACAGTACTTGATAAAGCAAAAGGAGTTGAATTTACGATAGTGGAGATGGATAGAGTTGCTAAAAGACTATGATGTTACTATCTTATATCATCCAGGTAAGGCCAATGTGGTGGCCGATGCTTTGAGTAGAAAGTATGCCGGCATGGGTAGTCTTGCATACATTCCGGTCAGTCAGAGACCATTAGCTCTAGATGTCCAGGCCTTAGCCAACCGGTTCGTGAGATTAGACATTTCTGAGCCTAGTAGGGTGTTAGCCTGCACGGTCGCTCGTTCTTCTTTATTAGAGCGTATCCGTGAGAGGCAATTTGATGATCCTCATTTGCGTGAGTTGAGAGATACAGTACAGCGGGGAGGTGCCACACAGGTAAATCTGGATGATGATGGGGTATTGAAATTGCAGGGTCGAGTTTGTATGCTCAATGTCGAAGAGATTCGAGAGTTGATCTTAGCGGAGGCCCACAGTTCGCGGTATTCTATTCACCCAGGCGCCGCGTAGATGTACCAGGACTTACGGAAACACTATTGGTGGCGCAGAATGAAGAAAGATATCGTTGCGTATGTCGCTCGGTATCTAAATTGTCAGCAGGTGAAATATGAGCACCGGAGACCTGGTGGTGTATTCCGGAGGATTGAAATTCCCGAGTGGAAATGGGAGCGGATCACTATGGACTTCGTTACTGGACTTCCTTTGACTCGGAGGAAATTTGATGCTATTTGGGTCATTGTTGATAGGCTGACCAAGTCAGCACACTTTATTCCAGGATCTGTCTCCTACTCGTCGGAGAGGTTAGCGGAGGTTTACATTAGGGATATTGTTCGTTTCCATGGAGTGCTAGTATCTATTATCTCCGATCGGGGTACGCGGTTTACCTCGCGGTTCCGGAGAGCGGTCCGGCGAGAGTTAGGCACCCAGGTTCAATTGAGTACGGCATTTCATCCTCGGACGGATGGCCGGTCCGAGAGGACTATTCGGATTCTAGAGGACATGCTTCGAGCCTCGTGTTATTGATTTCGGAGGCTCGTGGGACCGGTTTCGCCGTTAGCGAGTTCGCCTACAATAACAGTTACCAATCTGGCATCCGGATGGCTCCGTATGTGGCGTTGTATGGTAGGCGATGTCGATCACCGATTGGATGGTTTGAACCGGAAGAGGCTCGGTTGTTGGGTACGGACTTAGTTCGGGAGGCCTTGGATAAGGTCAAGACTATTCGAGAGAGATTGCGTTCGGCTCGGTCCAGGCAGAAGACTTATGCGGATCGTAAGGTTCGAGATGTAGATTTCATGGTTGGTGAACGAGTATTGCTCCGAGTGTCGCCTATGAAGGGCGTGATGAGGTTCGGGAAGAAGGGCAAGCTCAACCCTAGGTATATTGGTCCATTTGAGATTCTAGACAGAGTGGGAGGGGTGGCTTACAGATTAGCTTTGCCGCCTAGCTTATCAGCCGTGCATCCAGTTTTTCATGTATCTATGCTTCGGAGATACCACGGCGATCCCACACATGTGTTAGACTTCAGTACTGTCCAATTGGACAATGATCTATCTTACGAGGAGGAGCCGGTGGCCATTCTAGACCGGCGGGTTCGACAGTTAAGGTCGAAGAGTTATCCTTCTGTGCGTGTTCAGTGGAGAGGTCAGCCTCCTAAGGCATTGACCTGGGAGTCCGAGTCTGATATGCGGAGCCGCTACCCACACTTGTTTCCTGACTCAGGTACTTCTTTCTTTTGTCCGTTCGAGGGCGAACGGTTGTTTTAGAGGTGGAGATTGTGACGACCCAAAGGGTCATCACTTATTTTATTAATCATTTCGAGCTTCTGAGGCCTTGAAAACCTCATTCCATGTTGCCTCGATTTACGTGCACAATCCGAGCATGTAGCCGGAAAGATTTTGTGATAGAAAATATGAATTCTATGAGAAATTTGGATAAAAATGATATTAACATTGATATGGTTGACTTTGGTCAACATTTTTGGTAAACGGATCCGGACCCGAGATTGGATGGTCCCGAGAGGTCCGTAGGAAAATATGGGACTTGGACATGCGTCCGGAGTCGAATTCTGAGGCCCGGAGCCTAAGTTATGAATTTTTCTATGAAATTGTTTTTTGAAGTAATTGTTAAAGGAAATGAATTAATTGACCTTGGTATCGGGCTCGTATTTTGGTTCCGACGCCCGGTACAAGTCTTAAATATTATATATGTGATTTCCGTAAAGTTTGGTGACATTCGGATGTCGTTTGAGATGTTTTGGACCTTGAGTTCCAAGTTTGAAAGTTTTGAAAACCAAAAGTATGAAAATCATGAATTTGAGGCTTGATTTGATGAAAACGATGTGATATTGGCGATGTGATCGCACGAACAAGTTCATAATGTGTTTTTGATATTGTGTACATGTTTGGTTTGGAGCCGGGGAGCTCGGGTAAAGATTTGATAGGCCGTTGGATGAAATTCTGAGTTTTTGCACTGCTGGTTTTTCACCCAGCTGTTGTCTTCGCAATTGCGAAGTATTTCTCGCAATTGCGAAGGTGGCAGGTCAAGGCAGGGTTCGCAAATGCGAACCCTTGGTCGCAAATGCGAAGGGTGCCCAGGACCATTTGGGTTCGCAAATGCGAACCAAACCTCGCGATTGCGAGGCCTCCAGTGAAAAGGCATGCTTCGCAAATGCGAAGGTCCCTGCGAACAATAGTTCGCAAATGCGAACACTGCCCTTTCCAGCCTGGTTCGCAAATGCGAACAAATGTTCGCAAATGCGAAGCCCCAGATTTGCCTTGGCTTCGCAAATGCGAACAAAAGTTCGCAAATGCGAACTTCCCAGCCTTAGCTTATTTTTCAAACTCCAGAAATTGGTCGGGGTTCGCAATTGCGAACCCGTGTTCGCAAATGCGAACACAGAGACCTGTAAAACACGATTTTCGGTTCATTTCTTCACTTTTTACAAAACAAAAACACCCATTTGCGATTCTTCACGGATTCCTTCTTCATCAAAACAATTGTAAGTCACTTTTTACTTAATTCTTTCAATTCCTAACATCATTAAACATGTTTTTCAATAGAAATCAAAGGTTTTCATGGTAGAATTTCTTGTTTTTGTTAGAATATAGGGGTTTTCATAAATTGGGAAATTGGACCTCGAATTGAGGTCCGATTTTGAAACAAATCATATACATGAACTCGTGGGGGGACGGGTAACCGAATTTTGGTCCTAACCCCGAGTTCCGACCATGTGGGCCCGGGGTCGAAATTCACTATTCCGGGCAGAATGTTGTAAAAGTTGTATTTGGTCTTAGGAATTAGTTTGTTGAGTAGTATTGATGATACTAAATCAATTGTGTATAGATACGATTGGATTGGAGCCAAATTCGAAAGAAAAAGACATTGCCACGGATTGAATTGTTTATAAATATTCGAGGTAAGTGTTTGTTCTATCCTAGATTGAGGGAATAGGATTATGTGTTATGTGTTATGTGATCGAGTGCGGTGTATGGTCTGTGGTGACGAGCATCCATACACTGGCGTCTAGTATGACCGTGAGTCGTTGAAAATGCTTATTTTGAGATATATTTACAGATGAATTGTTGAACCTTTGTCAGGTTGTAGAATTGTTATTGTTCTCCCTGGTCGGGACTTGTTGTGAAGATAATTATTGATTGCCCTTATTGGGATAGTTTATGAATTACTACTTCTTTCTTTGCCCTTAACTGTGATTGTTATTTGGGTGAGGAAGAGTGATAATGCACGAAGGGTGATGTCATGCCTTGTTTTATTATTTATGAACGAAGGTTAATGTCGTGCCATGTTTTATTGATTATGCAAGAAGGATCATGTCGTGCCCTGTTATTGAACCATGTACGAAGGATCATGCCGTATTATGGATGTGAGGATGAGAGTAAAAGCACGAAGGGTGATGCCGTGTACTTTATTTGCTTATTTGGTGAGGATGAGAGTAAAAGCACGAAGGGTGATGCCGTGCAACTGCTTGCTATTCCTTGACTTGATATTACTTGTGTTTCCATTTTACTTTGTTTTCCTTGTGAACTTATTAACTGTTGTTAATTGTTGAGTTCTTTGAGATATTCCTTATTGTGTTATTACTTGGTTATTTCTTGTTATTATGTGGTATACATATATATTGAACTGCACAGGTTTATGTGGGTGTCTGGTCCTAGGCTTGTCACTACTTCGCCGGGATAGGCCAGGCACTTACCAGTACATGGGGTCGGTTGTGCTGATACTACACTTCTGTGCGTTTTTGCACAGGTCCAGGTTACGATCAGGAGCAGCAGCAGTAAATCGATTGTGTGGGAGTTGATCACATTTGAGACCAAGGTAGCTTGGAGACGTCCGCAAGCCCGGCGTCTCTCTCTTTACTTATGTTACTAGTTGTAGTCTCTTTATTCCGAGACAAACAGAATTATGTTATATTTCTTTCAAACTTTTATGTGTAGTATTCAATAGTAGTTGGGGATTCCACGTCTTGGGTAGAGGATTTCAGTATGATTTTCATCTTGTAATTAGTTATTTCTATTTCGATAAAGTATTCCGCATTTATTTAATTAAAAATTGTGTTAAAAACAGGATAGTATGAATACAGTGGCTTGCCTAGCTACCACGAGTAGGCGCCATCACGATCCCGATGTTGGGGGAAAATCCGGGTCGTGACACAAAATTCGTTCTAAATAATTGGGCTTGTGACCACCATCCGATGCATATTCGGATAACTTAGAGGAAAATAATGAAAGAAAGTCAACAATGTTATAAAATAATAGAAAACAAGAACAATATTACAGAGAAAGATAAAGAGAGAATTCTTATTGAATTTTTGGGATGAATTACAATGAAATAGAACACTTTATTTATAGGAGAAATATCACTTAGTCACAAGATAGACATTCACTCTAAATAGAATTCTATTCATAACACTCCCCCTTGAATGTCTACTCAGTAAGTAATGTGCCCCATTAAAACCTTAACTAAAATAAAATCCAATGGGGAAAAAAATCTAGAAAAGGAAAAAGAGTACACATATCTAATAATACGCATTTTGGTTGCCTCGTTAAAAACCTCGCAAGAAAACCCAGTGGGACAAAACCTTGTAAGGGAAAAAGAGTACAACGCACATTAATTCTCCATGATGAGAGCATCAATTCACATCCTTAAGCCTTCGCGTCCCAATCTTGTGCACTAGCTTCTTGAAGGTTGACGTCGACAAAGATTTTATATCAGTTTCAATGTATTTTCATAATGACATAACATAGAGATCTCTTCATTCATATATTCAGGTACCTGAATCTCTCATGAGATATTATGAAGTGTTATGTCATGTAATCTTCTAGATCACTTGCCTCCTTTATTATGATCATTTGCTCATCTTCTTTATCAAGAAGTTTATTTGAAACCGATTGTCTATACGCTTTAAGCTTACCATAGACTTTGTCCTTCTAGGACTTAATATGAGCATTTGCAATGAGAATATAGTTACTTTATTTGGGTCAGCAAAATGCGTCTCGCATGCTTTGCAATAAATTGCACATGAATTATCCTTTTATGAACTTCAAGTTCATATTATTTTATTCGAGGATCTAGATGTATAAATGATAATTCATTCCCTGTAACATTTTCTCAATGGTTGTATCTTGTCTCTCCCTCATGTTAGAAAAAACTAACTTATTTCCTCAACTTTGAGAACTCATCTTTGTGCGTTATGGTGTTAATCAAAAATACATTGCACATCAATAATATTAAGATGAAATTATTTGGTTCCAGACCCTGAACCACTTGTGAGGGGAGAATGTAATATACTTTCGTATATATTCGCACAAGCAATTGTTTAGCTATTAAGTGGAGGCACTCAATAAATTATTTTGCTAAACCAACTGTGATTTAAATCAACTTATCAAGATGAACTATCTTGAATAGAAAATCTGGAATATGCTCTAAATTAAATTATTGAGCAAGTTACCTCGCAAATACCATATTGCGGGTTAATAATAATCGCACATGTAACAATCTCATAGATGCATCTTATGTGGTATACATGGCGGGTGAATGAGCTCATATTCACCTTTGATATTTCCAGCATTCATGGGATTCAACCCTACTTTTAGTTGGTATATTAATTAATGAGAACAGACACATAAAAGAATTCGTAAAGAACTTTCTAGTTCTTTTAATATTTACCCATGTGAATTCTTTTTATTTTTGCACATTATACTTAAATGGATATGGGTAAATCAATTATTCCAACTAAATAAATTATCAATATTGATAAATTTCAGATTTACACCATGATGTGTGCAATTATGAATAAACTCCAAGTTTATTATGATATGAGTTTTATATCAATAAAATACTTCATTGTGGTATTCTTTTGTTTATGTAGTACAAATTGGAGATAAAGCGGGTAGCTTTTTACATACATATTATCCCGCTACAAGTTGTAGTAATAGAAGATATTAAATCTTTCCTTTATTTATAGTCTCAATATAATCAACCGCCTTCGCGAATACTTTGGAAACTGAATATGTTTCTTTGAGACGTACTACAACACAATACATTGTTAGTAATCAATTGTGTTTCTCCAAAATAGTGGTAATTGGCTCTTCTAGAGCTCTCAATTAATTGGTAGTACCACATAATCATTAACACCTATATGGCGAATATCTCTTTTAAAGAGAAACTTATACCATTATGGTCATGGCCAAAATTAAATGAAAGATATATTTCTTGCACTATTGTTGTCCTTTAATAATCACATGGCCAAAATATTTTAGCGTACAATAGGTACGTGACCAATGACCATTCATGCCAAAATAATAAAATTATTTATGGTATCATCTCAAACCTTCTTCTAGAGGTAAGTGTGGTATATTCACTACCACTAGCACGTTCATATTCTTTGAAGAATGAATATGTATTCATAAGTAAGATGTTGTCACATTCACATCATGAATGAACCATAATCATCTATATGTGCTTTATAAAATCTCATGTCAAATCGATGACAAATATTACTTTCACAGAGTGAAGGATTATTTTGAGAATACTTATTGTTCTCATTACCATAATAATGACGATATAATTTCGTCTATTGCCACGTCCATATCCATTGATTATTCATGGTAATAATTTTGTCTTCTTTCAGACTTATTACATACCGCTATCACATTCTCTAAAGGGAATGAGAATGGAGCAAATTCAATGAGACGGGTTTTCAATTCTTTGCCAACAATTATACATAAATTTAATCATAGCAAGGCATAAAAATTTTACCACTTTGGATGGTTATAATTTCTTTGAAACTCCGTTAGAGTTATAATCATACTTTAATCTTTGCTTGTATATAAAATTAAATTATAGAATAAAAGAAAAAAAGTAAAATAAAACACTTACCTTAAATCCAAAATTTAATTGATCATTGTGCCCAATTCCAAAGCTTCTACTCAATTGATTAGAGTCTCGTGCTGATAACGTATTATAAAATAATAGAAAACAAGAACAATATTACAGAATAAGATAAAGAGAAAATTCTTATTGAATTTTTGGAATGAATTACAACGGAATAGAACCCTCGTCACAAAGTAAAACTCTCCACAAAATAGACATTCACTCTAAATAGAATTCTATTTATAATAAACAAAAAATACTTGAACAACTTAGAGAACATTATATGTTGGTACCAACTAAACAGAAGATGATTGAAGTACCTGCACAACATCTAAAGACTACTAGATAACATGTCAAATTCAAAAGTCAGTATAGCTAAGCAGTGTCTTCGAGGGCACTACGTCTTGTTATATACAAGATTAACTTCACTATCCTTTCAGATGATGACAAACTAAGCACATGCTATCTAGCTTGGTACTCGGAATCTTCATAGATATTGAACAAAAATTGAGGCAATGATGCTATCCTTGGCAGATTCATCAACAATTCCCCTACGGAGTCTTTTCTTGACATTGACGGAGGTGGATCATTTGATTTATCCTCTGTTGTAGAAGGATCTTCAACCTTATTTACACTTGCTGCTACGGGAAAGAAACTCAATTCATCAGTTCTATTTCCTTCAACAGCAACATAACCTGAATCCTCACTCTTATGAGCTGTTGCAGGATCCTTCTGAATGAGACAGCACAGAGAATTCACCCTTGACATGAGGGATTTCTCATCTGATTCTGGCATATTCTGAGTGTCACTAAACAAGCACCTCGAGATATCTTCCAGAATCTGCAAGCTTTGCAGTTCATCACTTGACAGGTTGATAACTTCAGATGTACCCTGCGCGGAGAAACGTTGTTCAAAGTGGCTCACCAAATCTTTCATTGACATGGAAGGATGAAGACCAGGCACTTTGAGCTGCTCCAGGTTACTGAGACCTTTCAATTTCTCCATATCTCTACTCATAACATCTTGAGTTGCCCTTGTATCCATCACTGCAGATTACATCACACTAAAACTAATTAAAACAAATTCAAGACCATCAAACCTCCATAATAGTTGCTTGTGTGGGTAACTAGCATTAGTTCAGGATCAGTTAGATGCAGCTTAGAGCATCAACATAGTTTGGAAGTGTCAATGGTTCTTAGATGCTAGGTTGAAGTAACTAAGGAGAACTGTAGCGACAGAAAAAGAATATAATATATTAAATAAAACCAGGTCCCGAACAACAAAACATTAAGAAAAAGAAATAAGACGTCCTCGAAGAGGAATCAAACAGAAAAGTCCCAACTTGTTACAAGGCTCAGGTTCCTACCCAAACGAATATTATTAATATATTATTACCTGAGATTGGCGAACGTCTCTCTGGAGGAACACCTTCCAATGGTCTTCTAACAACATCTTGCTCAGCCTTTGAGGTAGAACAATAGGCTCCTGAAGGTGAGGCAGGACCTTGCAAGTTGAGAAAGGGGGTATTTTTCTCATTATTCAGATTAAATTCTGAGTCGGATACATTTGGGTCTTCAAATACTGAAATTCTTGATTCGAAATATGGAGAATCTAGTGTAATCTCTGGTTGTTGACTTAGGAAGTTAAGACGAGGATCGCACTGAACGAGCTTTTCAAAATGCTTTCCCATCAAGCCCGGTGGACACTGTAAGTAATGTTGCCTAAAAAGGAAAACATAAAAATAGGGTTTAACATCAAAACTGAACCACGTTAACGATAATGGTCAAGGAAATGCTACAAAATTGCGAACAATAGGTGTAATGCCTCACTAAGCAGGCTTATAACAGCAGTGCCATTATATCAAGTACATGCAAAGACTTAAAAATTATAAATCCTCTGGATGACTGCTGCTGCAAAAAATGGGGGTTAGGTGGCTGCGCTAGGCTGCTATTTAACTTCATAGAGTAAAGTAAAGAGAGGTAGAATGATCCTAGTGAAAAGTTTCCTTACATCCAAAGGAAAAAAGGGCATAAAGAGGCCCAACAATCCGCAAAGCTTTCTCAAACTCCAGATAACAACATTAAATCAGTAATGACTCACTTTATGATTTAAAGTACACAGTTTCCGAGGAGGTTGCAATTAAGTTTCAGTCATTATCTTGATACTTTCATAGTCCTAGCAACCGGCTAAAATAAGCAACCGAAGATTACTTGGTGCCCAGGAAAAAAAAGGAAAATTAGTAAAAACAACAACTATAAGTTCTGGTTCATACAGAAAGCAAGATAAATCGCTAATGACTAAAAACAAGATCAGAAACATACTTGTGTATGCTAGCCTGTCCTCCAGTAAAATCAGATGTTGCTTGCCACAGAGTATGCTTCCTGGGTTGTGGATTTGTTTCCCTGAAGAAAAGTGGTTGTCTTGCTAGCTGCAACACAAGAATTCCTTAGTCCTTTCATCACCTTAAGGACAATGAAAAGAGTTGCAGAAATACATTTGCCAATTCTTATATAGCATATAGTTTAACAATAACAGCAGCAAAAGAGACGACCCAATAGCACTTACCACTACATCTAGAGTTCCAGGTCCATCCTCTGGGTAACTTGCCTTCAGACCCATAATATCGGACCACTGGATTTCTATCTTATTCTTGAGACCGCCGTCAAGGACTTCCCAAACAAGTTTATGCTTCGCAAAGTAACATTTTGCTACTAAATCCCCTTCATATCTTGACTTATACTGCACACATAACAGAATTTCAATCACTACAATTTGTAAATTATATATTATTCTCGAAACTAAAATACCTCCCAGCTCCCAATTCTCAGGACTGAGGCAGAAAAGTTTGAAGCCTTTAGTTTTTCAGTAGTTACAGAGTTTCCTTTCTGCTCCTTCTTCCCATGGTTTCCCACCTTGGGGTTGTTCCCCTGGGAAAGCTTCATCTGGATCAAATCCAACAGCGACGGGCTCTTCCTCAGCCTCAAACCTAATGGACTGGGCTCATCTAGCGGGTTGTACTGCGATGGTGGTACTGGGAAACCATCAGCTACTACACTCAATTGCTGCTATAGCAAAAAGATCCGGATTCAGGTAAGCTAATCATACAATAAGCGTCTCAGGAATCACCTTAAAGCAGTATAAAAAGGCATAGCCAATAATAATACATCAATAAGCATGGGTCTACTACTTACACCCAATTCGACCAACGGTAAAATTTACGCACACCCGATAATACACCAACCCAATGATTATATGACATATATCTTCACATACACTCTTATCACTAAACCATAACTAATTAGTACACATTTTCACTTTAATTTATGACTTAACCATAATAAATTAGTATGATCTGGTGTAAACACGGGGTGGGGGTAAGTTTTTATTGTAGTTCTGCTACAGATATTTATAAGATACTCCCTCCATTACCTTTTATATCGCACTCTTCCCCTTTCTAATTTCTATATCTTTTTATATTTACAAACTCTTTAATCTTAACATCCTATTTGTCATTAATTTCCCTTAATTGACTTACCCATGGCATGTTGAATAAGGCTAAGGCTAAAGCCAATTTGAAATAATATTTGTTTGACCCAGAATGTTTATGAACATCTATGAACTCAAAACAATTATTAGAAATGGAGGGTCAATCATAGCAGGTCGTAACATATCTGAGATTCAGTAAAGGAAAAGAGAAAAAGAACATAGCAGAAGATATTTAGCGATCTTTTATTCATGACAATGGGTTAGTCTGCCTCTCCATGGAGAGGTTCGGATCCTTACAATCATGTTCTTGTAGATCTACTGTCATTCTGCCTTATGTTGTCTTGGTTCTCACTATGTGCTATACTCTATATTTCTTAGAGCCCCATGGGGAGAGAGTGGAACCCCCTTTCTGATGATTGCTTCGGTATTTATAGGTGTTAATTATGATAGTTGACTTACTTTGGAGATCGAGTCCGTGTCGTGAAACTATTGTGGGCGTACCGACAAGTCGTCAGTGTCTGACAAGAGAGCTTTAGGCGGCTATAAACAATAACTTGTGGTCGAGGACGGCCTCGCTACTTATGGCATCTGCACCCAGTCGGGGGCGGCCTCGACGCTTGTTATGCGCATTTGGGCCGAGGGAGTGATTAATATTATAAGGTCTAATTGTAGACCATACAGTATTGTTTATACTGTTAAGCTTATATCTGGAAAATCCATTTTTTAAAGCTAGTGTCCGCGCAACGCTATAATGAAGCGGAAGGAGTAAACTCTCTCTGTTATTGTTCTAAAAAGCAAGCAAAGCAAAAACACAAAAACACTAGAATACAAACTGGCAGAGAAGAGGGGAAAAAATATCTCCGGGAAGCAAAATAGCAAAAAGCGTGAGTACATGTTTGTAAATATGCAAATAGAAGCAATACAGATACTCAGTATGCGGAATAGAACAAACAGGGAGATAAGGAAAAGAAAACAAACTTGGAGAGAAGAGGAAAGCTTTGATCGCTTGTTAAGTGGGCCATGTGCTTCATCCAAATCGTCCTCTATCTCCACCTTCACCACCGCCGTTTTCCCCTTCCGCCACTGCAACTCCGGCAACACTTCAACAGTATTCATCAATTGAACCATAGTTGAAAAAACGAAGAATTAATCAAACAAACACCAATATATCTAAGCCGTACGAATCGGACCAGAAGAAGAGAAATCAATTTTCGTTTTTACTGCTAGCTACCTTAATTATAAAGTCCCAATATGTATTATTTTTATATTTATATATGCTTTATAAACACGTGTCAATTTCACGCGCTTGTTCTCCACTCCACCTCTAATGTGCTGGAGGCACGTGAGGGGCGTGAGAGTTTTGGATAAAATGCTGACGAGGCGCAAACTCGGGAAGGTTCGAGTTTCGGCTAGTGGGAACGGCTGCGATGGGGCAAAGTGACACGTGGAAGAATCTAACGGTTGATGACACGTAAGAGGCTGAATTGGATGTGTTAGATGGGCTGCGTTTGTGGATAATGTTTTGGATTCTTTGCTTTTTAATTTGGCATTTTATATATATATTTTTGTCCGGATTCGAATGACGGAATAAACACGCGTGCACCTACTTCCTACCTCTTCCTTTCATATTACGGCGGCTTTATAAGTCACGCGCTGTCTTTATAAGACCAATCATTAATGATTTTACACCTCAATCTCTTTGACTGTTAATTTCTTTTTTGGAAGAAATTAATTAGTAGTAGACCATATATATTACTCCTCACAATGTAATTTCTATTTTTAGAAGAATTAACTCTATACTTAACCCTTTTTTATTTTAGCAACCTGAAACAAACAAAAAAAAAAACTTTTTTTGGAATCATCTTCATATATTACTTGGATAAACTCAAAACTTAAGCTAACGTTTGATTATAGATCTCAAATTTATTTTAAAAAATCCGATTTGGGTAAATTTTGATTTAAAGATGAAAATGTGTTTGGACATACATTTTCAAAACGTATTTTCCAACTTTATTTTGGAAAAACATAAATATAATTCTCACAATTTAGAATTTGGCCCAAAATCAGCAATTGAGGTAATTTTGAGATTTAAAATTTTGCCAAAATATGGATAAAATTTATGGCCAAATATAAATTTTGAAAATAAATTACAAATTTATTTTAACAAAACTGATGACCAAATGGGACTAAGGGTGTGTTTGGTATGAAGGAAAATGTTTTCCATGGAAAATGTTTTCCTAGAAAATGTTTTCATGGAAAATGAGTGATTTTATCACTTATTTTCTCTTGTTTGGTTGGTAAGTGGAAAATATTTTCTATGTTTGGTTAGAGAGTAAAAAATAGTTTTTTTAGAAAAATATTTTTTTTGCAACTCTCCTACCCCTCCCCCTCCCACCTCCTCCACCCCTCCCATTCCCCAAGTCTCTAAAAATTGACACAATCTAAAGGAACTAATGTGATGCTTTACTTTTTAACGCAAAAATCGCGTATTTCCGAATCGGTAAATTTATAATTTCTAAACCCGTAAACTTCCGAACTCATAATTTTGGAACTTGTAAAATATTGAGTTTTTAAATGATAAATAATAAAATTAAAAATTGAAAAATATATTTTAAAATTTTTTCGGGGGGAGGGGGGGGCTGGGTCTTTGAGAATTGAAGAGAGTTCAAAGCTAGAGAAAGAAAGCAAAGAGAAATTTCGAAATATATTTTTCTTCTCTATTTTTACTGGTTTTTCTCCATATTGTTGGGATATGCTTGATTGAGGTGTTGAAGCTACTGCTGGTTGTTATTGTTGTTGCTGTGTTGTTGCTTTGCTACTGCCTGACTATCTTCTTCTTTGCTTTCCAAATACCAGGTACACAACTAATACATTGGTTCTTGTAAGTTGAAAATTGAAGCATGAATGCAAAGAAAAATGAAGATCTGAAATTTTAAACTTGTTATAGTTCTTTACTTATTTTGTATATACATTAGAATATTTATTCCTTTAGAATCATGTAGATGTTTGTTTATGTATGACTGAACATTTTATAGTAGTGTAGTGTGCGAACTTCACATGTATGATAGTTAAAAGGTATTAATGGCGCGATAGGCTATTTTATGTTATTATAGTTTTTTTTGAAAATGTCATAAACAATTTAAGCCATTTAGACTATTTTTGGATAATCCGATAGTTACCACTAAACAAAAGGTTTTTTTGAATCTTATAGGAATATTGTTTAATTAGATATAATTGGTTAATTTCAGCATGTAAATGACTTAGGATAAATAAAATCAGACTTTCAAGTTCTTTCACCTTAAGTAGAATACCACTTTAAATTGGCAGAATATTTGTTAACAAAAATAACACCATTTTTAGTTTGCAAAGTATGAGTATGTATAAAATAAGCTAGTTTGGCCCAACTAAAATAAAGATTGGCCCATGTCCATGTTTTGTACTACTCATGTTGGGCCTGGGCCCATAATTGTCAAAAGACTGCATAGCCATATTTATTTTAGAATTAGCAAATTGTGGTCGAAACCCGGTTACAATGAGTTTAAATCATGTGAATAAATTAGAATCTTTTCTTATTTTACATTTTTAGAAATGATTTTAATAAAGAAAATATAAGGAATGTAGTCATTTTAGGATTATATTGTTAATAAATAAGACGAGACTCGCCAAACAAAACCACATAATTGCGGGGCACTCAATTAATTGTAATAAAATTTAGACTCGGGAAGACCATTTAGCAAATTTTACGGTCTTTCCAAAAGTTAATAAAGATGATAGACTCTTTAGGCACGATTTGTTAATAAAGTTACTTTCCTAAATACGGGTGCGCATTTATGTGACCCAAATCTATCTCTCGACGAAACTGAAATACATTAAAGTCACAGGTGTACTGGTTGCGGTGTGACTCGAAATGTGTTTTCGTGACGTCGCAATTCTTAAAATTGAAAAGCGGAACATTAAAAGCACATAGTTAAAATATATAAAGAATTCAGATAAAAACAAAAATTGCAGTTGAGCGACCGTGCTAGAACCACGGAATTCGGGAGTGCCTAACACCTTCTCCCGGGTTAACAAAATTCCTTATCCAGGTTTCTAGTTTCACAGACTGTATTACAGAATCATAAATTTTCTCGGTTCGGGATTAAACCGGTGACTTGGGACACCATTATTTTTCCAAGTGCCGACTCTGAATAATTAAATAAATTGATCCCGTTCCGACTGTCCTTCAAGTGCCGACTCTGATTTTTCCAAGTGCCGACTCCTACGTC
Organism: Nicotiana noctiflora; assembly: GCA_032618575.1. NCBI lineage: Eukaryota > Viridiplantae > Streptophyta > Magnoliopsida > Solanales > Solanaceae > Nicotiana > Nicotiana noctiflora. The sequence continues at coordinate 215,661 of JASVEL010004800.1, forward strand.
ACGAAAATACATTTTCCAAGTCACACCGCAGCCGTGATAATTTAATTATGTGATCGACTGATATTGAAGCAAGACGATGATACAAGAGGACTGCAAGATGGTTCAATTCGTAGCATAAAAGGTCGATTTGACATACCCCAACATTAAATCATGCAAAGGATTCTGTTTATTTCCTTAAAAGCGAATACAACTCAGAGGTGTGTTTTGGTAAGACAAAAGAGAAATCAGTCACGCCATGGCTATAAACAATCAATTGCATATGAAAGAGGAGCTTCAAATCACAGCTCATACCAAGCCAAGATATGGGTCGAATTGTCTCTATGCCTTAATGGATTATCGCACAATTAAACAAGTTCAAGAACTGCCTCTTTCATAATGTTAATTCTGTCGTTCATTTCATGCCAATGTGGTAAATTTGGACTAAGCTCATACTAAGGATTCTGTAACGACTAACAAATCTTAATCAAGTATACACTGCATTCTCTGCCTTCTTAAGACATCTTATTTCAATACACCTAAATAGCCCAACTTTTTAAACTTAAAACAGTATCACTTAGATCACTTCACTTCGATCGATTGTCCATTAGAAAAGCAAGTACAATGAACAAATGTTTATCCACAATCTATCCATTTAGATAATAAAAAAAAAAACCTATCAACAAATATGAGCATTTCATTTCTTAGCTCCTCTTCCCAGTTACATCAAAGTGAGCTCACGAATGTGTACCTGGAAATTGACAAAAAGTAGAGGACTAAGGGATCAGCTATGGCAATGAAGCAACAGCAGCAGTAGACCAGCAGCAACAACACACAACAGCAAACAGCCAACCAGTAGTAGCCAAACACTCAGCAACAAACAGTGGCCAAAAACAACCCACAGCAGTAGCCAAGACACAGCACTAGCAGTGGCCAAACACAACACTAACAGTGGCCAAACACAATCACTCAGCAAACCAAACACAATCACTCGTTAAACCAAACACAATCACTCAGCAAATCAGTGACACCACCTCGACTAACAGAAATAAACGACCCAAAATATATGCCAGGGATCTGTGTGAACTTCAAACAGGAATCCAATGAAACAGTAAACAAAGACCCAATGACAAACCAAGAAGAATCCAAACTCTCACTGTCTATTTTTCTAAGGTTTCTATATCTCTCTTTATATTTCAGAGTGCCCTCCCAAAATCCAGTCTAAGCCTGTGTCTATATCCTAATGGTGCCCCCCCCCATCTTAAATAAAACCCCTTGCCCATTATATTCTCTGCCTAGCCCTGACACTGGTTTTAACACTACCATATGTCTGAGTATGGAGCTTTTCTGTTAAAAATTCCCTAAGTGTAAAGCCTAGGTGGATACCTGTTGTCCAGCAGGTTCCACTGACCTAAGGCATGTGCACTACACTGTTGATTTCCTAAAGCTTCTATCAGTCATAACAAACAACAACTACTAATTCAAATACACAGACCCGAACAAACAGTCATAAAGTTCAATTTAGACAAAACGAGCCACTTGCCCGAGATTTCACACAAACAAACTCTACGAGATTAGACGACGACATTCAATTAACTATAACACGTAACATGGATAACAATTTAACCGATAAAACAGTGATTCTAAAAATCTCGGCAAAAATGAAACTAAGTATTCGACGACGCTAATCGAAGCGAATACGCATTTGACCACATACGTAATCAAACAAACAATATAGACGAGTAATTGACCAAATAAAAGGTCTTTGAGAAGAAGTGAAAACAGGGGTGGCCAAGAAAGAAAATGAGAAGAATTCAAGAGTTAAATTAAACAAATATACAAAACAAACAAATACCTAATTGAAATAAACAGGACGGAAGAAATTACCTCAAAAGAAATCGACATCGGACGGACCCGGCCCCAAAGGATTCAAGTTTTTCACATTTTGAAGTTAAACGGATTTTAATTGAAATGTTTTCAAACGAAAACACTTCAATTAAAATCCATTAGCTTCAATTACTGTTACTTGGACCAACCTCCCTAATTCTCGAATTCTAGGGTTCTTGAGAGGGGATTTGGGGTTCGAACATTTCTAGCCGGATTCGAACCAAACCAAGTTTGGTTCGGTTACGAGGAAGGTCCGGAGAGCAATTGGTACGAGTTTGGGGTCAATCGGAGTTGGTTCGAGTTTAACTCGAATCTTCAAATGAAGATTCGAGAATTTCTTGATTGATTCGAGATTAGGGATTGCCAGATTCTTGTAGAGGGGGTTGAGGTGGTCGTGTGGTGTTATTTTGGTGGCCGGCGGCGTTGTTGCCCCTTTTTTCAATCCCTCTTCATAATTTCATTCTCCGCTATTCACATACCACTTTCACTCAAAGGAATTTTAAAAGAAAATTAATATGGAATAAATGGCTCGTACATTTACATGAATCTTTTCACTAAGCTTTTTTATTATAAAGAAATAAAGAAACAGACTATAATATGAAAGCTCATATCACATAGTCTAAGCTGTTAAGATTTACAATTGCTTGATGAGTTGTCCTAGTAAACCAAGTTGATCTAGTGGCCCTTTACCAAGTTGGGTAGAAAGAGATATTTCCAATATATATAACATTTGATTGAAGTGAGAGTCACACAATATCACAGTACAACAATAACAAATCTAATATACTATCAATAAGTAAGATTTTGGATGGATAATATATATAGAGATCTTACCTCTACTCAATAAAAAAGACTATTTCTGGTATATTCACACAATATTGAAGTATTGTCATAAAATTAAATAGTTAATAGCATAAGAGGTTGGTTTCATTTTTATAAATAAAAAAAACTACTTTACGATTTACGAGTGATATGTTTTGTATTAATTTAACTATGTAAATTATGTATGTACGTAATTTTTTATGCTAGTATCGTAATTTTACTTATCATAGTAGGTTTAATTTCCATTTTTTCTTAGTTGCAATATTTAAATACACACCTTTTTAAATCTTTTTGAAAATCCTTTCCTTATATTAATTGGATAAAGTAAACTAATTCCTAAGTTTCAATCTCTCTTCATAATTTTCGTCTTCTTTTCACTTTCAATCAAAAGAATTAAAAGTGAAGCAATTTGCAACTAGTGGCACGTACATTAACATAAAGTTTCTCACTAATTAAACTTCGTTATCACGATAAAATAATAAAGAAACAGATTATAATATCAGCGAACGTATGACGTAGACATAGTCTAAGCAATTAAGATTTTATAAGACGGAGAAAACAAATTGGAGTGATGGCTATGATACATAAGTGTAAACAATTGCTTCCTCTAGTAAACCAAAGTTGGCCCACTTGCCCTTAAGTACAGGAGACAAAGATATATATTAATGGTGTTAAAAAAAATTAGATTACAGTTCACAAAAATTAAACCTGCAATCTTCTACACATTCTAAATATCCTTGACCACTGAGTCAAACGTTTTTCTTATGTCAAGGGTGTTTAAAACTTAATATATAAATATAAAAAATAGATTTTGCCTTATATACACCGTATAATTTTTCGACGAAGGGTGTTCCGGTGAACACCCTTGCGCCCCCTGCCTCCGCCCCTGTGGCCCTTTACCAAGTTGAGGAAGAAGATATATTTCTAAGCTGATATTATTTTTCGGTCGGAAAATTTTCATAAATCACTATCTTTTAGTGGTAATTAGTTATTTATAAATATCATTTGCTATATTACGAATTGTAGATAAGTTTTTTGTTGTTATAAGATATGTTAAATGTATTTAAGCTAATGTATTCATAAATACAATGGCGAAAGAAATTTTTACCTAGCTATAGTATAGTAAAAATCTATTTACCACATTTATTTAGGTTCTTTATTAATTGCTTTGTATATCTATATTTACAACTTATATACAAAACTATTGAAAAGAAAAAATTCAAGATCCGTTAATTTTAGCTTGTCAGTTACAACTCATTTCCAAATAACTCCCCATACATTTAAGATTATGTTCCTTTTTTCTCTCTTTCTTAATAATCACCAAAAATCTGCCTTTTATTTTTATATCCCCCTCTCGCATTTTCAAAAAATTTTCTTTTCCAAAAGTTTCAAATTTAATTTCTCTCTTTCTTCCTAATCACCCAAAATCTCTATTTCTTATTGATATAATGTAGACGAAATTTGAAATATTGCTATGGAGTTAAGTTCTGGGTAAGTTTTGAATATTACATTCTTTTTTCCTATAATTTTTATTGAGTTGTATATGAATACCCAAAATAATACTCGATACAATACTAGCACAATTTTAATATGAGTATATTAAATTTTTAATGTAGAGTCGTAATTGAAACTTGAATAAGATGAAAATCGTAATTGTATCACAAATTTTGAAAAATTAATGTATCACGATTGTATTATAATTGTATGTATATCATAATTGTTGCAGGAATTGTATTACAAATGTATGCTAATTATATATTGTTATATATTATTACGAGCGAGTTCATGATGAATTTCACAGTTTGTATCACGAGTACGATAATTGTATATTAATTTATTAGTATTGTATCATGTAATATTTTAGGTATTAATGTATCAAATACAAGTTAGATACAATTGAAATACAAGTTTGATACAATTATGTATTAGCCATTGAGGTATCTAATACAATTCAAATACAATTATCATACAATTTTTGAATATTTTTTAATAATATAAATCTGTCGGAAACGGTGGGAAGAGAGAAGATGGAGATTCTTAGTCTAAATTAAGAGATTTTGATGTAAGAAAAAGGAGAGAGAAGAGAAGAGAGGGAAAAAAGGAAAGGATGTAATTGAATTCCTTAATTGAAGACACTAATAATGGGGTGAGAGCCTTTTAAGGAGTAATATATGTCACACCTCCTTTTTCCACACATGCACAAATGTAATGTGCCACTGTTTAATACTACATCCCGAGAAGGGATATAATAATAATCAGTGAAGGAGTTTTTCCACTTGAAGGACAATCGGAACGGGATCAATTTATTTAATTATTCAGAGTCGCCACTTGAGAAAATAATGGTGTCCCAAGTCACCGGTTTAATCCCGAACCGAGGAAATTATAACTCTGTTTAACAGTCTGTGAAACTAGAAATCCGGATAAGGAATTTTGTTAACCCGGGAGAAGGTGTTAGGCACTCCCGAATTCCGTGGTTCTAGCACGGTCGCTCAACTGCCGTATTTGTTTTATTTGATTTCCTTATATTCTTCAATTTTTCAAATGCTATTAATGTCCTGCTTTGTCAATTTTAGAAGAATTGCGACGTCACGAAAACACATTTCGAGTCACACCGCAACCAGTACGCCTGTGACTTTAATGTATTTCAGTTTCGTCGAGAGATAGATTTGGGTCACATAAATGCGCACCCGTATTTAGGAAAGTAACTTTATTAACAAATCGTGCCTAAAGAGTCTATAATCTTTGTTAACTTTTGGAAAGACCGTGAAATTTGCTAAATGGTTTTCCCGAGTCTAAATTTTATTACAATTAATTGAGGGCCCCGCAATTATGTGATTTTGTTTGGCGCGTCTCGTCTTATTTATTAACAATATAATCCTAAAATGACTACATTCCTTATATTTTCTTTATTAAAATCATTTCTAAAAAATGTAAAATAAGAAAAGATTCTAATTTATTCACATGATTTAAACTCATTGTAACCGGGTTTCGATCACAATTTGCTAATTCTTAAATAAATATGGCTATGCAGTCTTTTGACAATTATGGGCCCAGGCCCAACATGAGTAGTACAAAACATGGACCTGGGCCAATCTTTATTTTAGTTGGGCCAAACTAGCTTATTTTATACATACTCATACTTTGCAAACTAAAATGGTGTTATTTTTGTTAACAAATATTCTGCCAATTTAAAGTGGTATTCTGCTTAAGGTGAAAGAACTTGAAAGTCTGATTTTATTTATCCTAAGTCATTTACATGCTGAAATTAACCAATTATATCTAATTAAACAATATTCCTATAAGATTCAAAATAACCTTTTGTTTAGTGGTAACTACCGGACTATCCAAGAATAGTCTAAATGGCTTAAATTGTTTATGACATTTTCAAAAAAAAAAAAACTATAATAACATAAAATAGCCTATCGCGCCATTAATACCTTTTAACTATCATACATGTGAAGTTCTCACACTACACTACTATAAAGTGTTCAGTCATACATAAACAAACATCTACATGATTCTAAAGGAATAAATATTCTAATGTATATACAAAATAAGTAAAGAACTATAACAAGTTTAAAATTTCAGATCTTCATTTTTCTTTGCATTCATGCTTCAATTTTCAGCTTACAAGAACCAATGTATTAGTTGTGTACCTGGTATTTGGAAAGCAAAGAAGAAGATAGTCGGCAGTAGCAAAGCAACAACACAGCAACAACAGTAACAACCAGCAGTAGCTTCAACACCTCAATCAAGCATATCCCAGCAATATGGAGAAAAACCAATAAAAATAGAGAAGAAAAATATATTTCGAAATTTCTCTTTGCTTTCTCTCTCTAGCTTTGAACTCTCTTCAATTCTCAAAAGAAACTCTCCAAAAATTAAATTCTGTCCTGTGTATATTTCGGTATCCAGAGTGTATATCGAGTGTATATTGCTCTCTTTTTTTCCTTATTTTTCTCCTCTTCCTATTGTTTCCTCTCTTTTTTCCCCATCCCCTTTTTCATAAATCCTCTCTTCTATTTATAGGCAAGAATTTAGAAAATTTTCAGATTTTTATTAAAAATAAAAATATTTTTTTAATTTAAAGAAAACCCACTAATCCATGTTTTCCTCTCCTTGTTTTCTTCCTTGATTTTCTTGCCCCTCACTACTTTATGTCATGTGATTATGATTATTTTTGGCTAAAAAAAATCTGAAATTTTTTTCTTGGGCCAAGGGGTTTTGGGTTGGATAAGGGTGCTTAGGATTGAGCTTGTAACTTAATTTGCAAGATGGCCCAATCCAATTTTTTCTATTTTGTTCTTCTCCATTATTCAACTTCCTAATTAATAAAGCCCAAAATACTAAGATTAATTTATAAAAACTAAAAATTATCTTGAAATACTAATTAACTCATAATAATAATTATCACACAAAATTAAACATTAATAAAAATAAAATTGCACGATTTGGACATTAAATGCTTAAAAAATGCAAAATACATATTTTTATGACTTTTCATTTCTGTAAAATAAACTCAATTGTAAACTTGAATTTTATATACATATGCAACATATTTTTGTATATTTTATTTATTTAAACAAGCAAATATGCACAGATAAAAATGCAAATAATACAAGAAAAATAACACAAAATTCACAACAATTGCAAGAAAACTAAAATTATTTTATTTTGAATCTTTGGGAGTAATTTTCATATAGGTCAAAAATCACGTGCTCACATCGGCCCCTCTTTGCGCGTAAACACGAAGAGTTTCTGTGCAAAGACAAGTGAGCGGATACGAGCGATTTTTGCCCGTTTGAGCACTCCGTGAGAAGCATTTTTTTTCAAAATTTTTGACCGAACCTTTGATTCAAAAGGTTTCCTACATATCCCTGGCTAAAAGGGAATCAGGTCAATGTAGTTCAGAAAGTTTTGGTAGCTGAGATTACCAATGAAACTGCGATTTTTGATATTGCCGTTGCTGCTGTTGCGGTTACTGCTTGCTGACCTCCTTATTACACCGGGGGGGAATGTAATATGAAGAAGTTATTCTAGGCTATGATTCTACAATTACAATTGTTCCTATCCTAGCTTTTGTTTGCTTCTCCTTGTCTCTTTTTTCTTTGATTTTTTGAGATGCTCACTCTCCTTTTTTGTTGATTTTCTTTTCTTACTTCCCCCTTTTTTTTGATTTTCAATGATACTTCTTGTCGTCGAGCTGAAGCCTGCTCAAAACAAAACAAAAACAACAAACTTTTCTTCTGCCCCAGTGTGGGCTTTTAGCTAACACAAACCAAAAATTACGGGAAGTAAATATGCAGAAATGTATTCCCTTTGTTAGAAGGTGGGCGCCTAACAGAAATTAAACGTACAATGCAGAAAAGTATTCCCTTTGTTAGAAAGTGGGCGCCTAACAGAAATTAAATGTGCAATGCAGAAAAGTATTCCCTTTGTTAGAAGGTGGGCGCCTAACAGAAATTAAACGTGCAATGCAGAAAAGTATTCCCTTTGTTAGAAGGTGGGCGCCTAACAGAAATTAAACGTGCAATGCAGAAAAGTATTCCCTTTGTTAGAAGGTGGGCGCCTAACAGAAATTAAATGTGCAATGTAGAAAAGTATTCCCTTGTTAGAAGGTGGGCGCCTGACAGAAATTAAACATGCAATGCGAAAAGTATTCCCTTTGTTAGAAGGTGGGCGCCTAACGGAAATTAAACGTGCAATGCGGAAAAGTATTCCCTTTGTTAGAAGGTGGGCGCCTAACAGAAATTAAACGTGCAATGCAGAAAAGTATTCCCTTTGTTAGAAGGTGGGCGCCTAACAGAAATTAAACGTGCAATGCAGAAAAGTATTCCCTTTGTTAGAAGGTGGGCGCCTAACAGAAATTAAACGTGCAATGCAGAAAAGTATTCCCTTTGTTAGAAGGTGGGCGCCTAACAGAAATTAAACGTGCAATGCAGAAAAGTATTCCCTTGTTAGAAGGTGGGCGCCTAACAGAAATTAAACGTGCAATGCAGAAAAGTATTCCCTTTGTTAGAAGGTGGGCGCCTAACAGAAATTAAACGTGCAATGCAGAAAAGTATTCCCTTTGTTAGAAGGTGGGCGCCTAACAGAAATTAAACGTGCAGTGCAGAAACGTATTCCCTTTGTTAGAAGGTGGGCGTCTAACAGAAATTAAACGTGCAGTGCAGAAACGTATTCCCTTTGTTAGAAGGTGGGCGCCTAACAGAAATTAAATGTGCAATGCAGAAAAGTATTCCCTTTGTTAGAAGGTGGGTGCCTAACAGAAATTAAATGTGCAATGCAGAAAAGTATTCCCTTTGTTAGAAGGTGGGCGCCTAACAGAAATTAAATGTGCAATGCATAAAAGTATTCCCTTGTTAGAAGGTGGGCGCCTAACAGAAATTAAACGTGCAATGCAGAAAAGTATTCCCTTAACCTGATGACCGGGGAATGGATTATAAAGATGCTACCTTCCTCTTTTTTTTTTTTTTGACCAATTGTCTCTCACCTGTGAATTTCTCCATTTATTGGCAAACTTTCTGTTTTTGGTGTTTTCTATTTTTCACATTGGTCACATTCACTTTAAAGTGAATAGTGACAATTTGTTCCTGCATGAATCATGAAACAGAATTTATTAGATATAAACTGCTGGCAACTTGCATCTGCCGTCCCTGCCTCTTATTGCTTTTCTCTTTTTTGCTTTTTCTCATGTTGTGTGGCTTTTCAGCTGCCTATCTCTTGCGAACTCTTTTTGTATTTTCTTACTTTTCCTTTTTTTGTTTTGTTTTTTTTCTTTTGGCCATGTTTGCCAAACTTCTTTATTTTCTCCCCAACTCTTCTTTCTTTCTGATCCAGTGTTGTTTCAACTTTCGTCATCATGAGCTGGTAGTTAGCTCTCAAAAGGTAAACAATGAAATGCAGAAAAATGAAAGAGAGAAAGGGTGTTTTGGGAGAGATGATAGACCTTATCTGGGCGTTTTGCTGGCTGATTCCGCTGACCATGCCATGTATTTAAACTCCGACCCAGTTCGTTCCAATCATTATTCTGACTCTGAATTGTCTTCAACCCCAAACCGATACTATTTTTTGTTGCCTTTTCTCTTTTTCTGGTAGTCCTTACGATCGCCCTACGGTGCCTCAAAAGGTTTTCACCAATAGGACTCTCTCATTTATTCCCTCAAATCCTCACTATCGCCTTGCAATGCCGTTTAAGATTTTCACTGACAAGACTCTCTCATTTTATTCTCTCAAACTCACCATCGCCTCACAGTGCCGGTTAAGTTTTTCACCGGTGAGACTCTCTCATTTTTTTTTTCATTTTTTCATTTTTCCTTTTGTCTTTTGTTTTCTATACCACGGGTATTGTCCAACGTCTTGCTCTTCCTTCATTGCATTTCGTTATCATTGTGGAATTGATCAGAAGGTCTTTCTTTGGACCGTAACGTGGCTTTTGAATGGGTTAAAGAAAGAAAGGTATGAAGGCTCAAAAATTTATGATGTTCAAAAATATTTACAACTCTCGGAATTATTTAACATAACTTCTGCCCCAGTTTCAATATGTGGGTAATTTTTGGATTTTTTCTTTATTATGACTGAACCTCAGTGAGGCTGACTACGTACCCTTTCGGGATCAAGTCAAAACGTAGTTTGGAAACGTCATTAGTTAATGAATTTCTTTTGACTTTTTCCCGATTTCTTTGTCTTTTTTTTCTTTTTTTTTTCATTTTTTTTTTCATTCATTCATCACTTTCCATTTTGTCAATTTTAATCTTCATTTTCCTTATCGCGCTATAAGCGATTCCGAGAGAGGGGTATGAAAGAATATATTCATTAAGGCTCAAAGGGGGATGTCAATGGATAAAGTATTTGGATAGAGAATAAAACGCTTTCGTCATTTCAATTCCAAAATCACAACAAAATACAAAATATACAATTGAAAAGGAGTCATACATAGTATCTTTTGACCGCATCTGAATTGATAGCAGTCTCTACGCACCTTCCTTCAACATCTGTTAAATATAATGCCCCATTGGACAACACCCGCGATACCACAAATGGTCCCTGCCAATTTGGCGCAAATTTGCCCTTTGTCTCGGCCCAATGCGGTAAGATACGCCTCAATACGAGTTGCCCAACTTCAAACTTCCGAGGACGCACCTTCTTATTGTATGCTCTGGCCATTCTTCGTTGATACAACTGCCCATGGCAAACTGCGGCCAATCTCTTTTCATCAATCAAACTCAGTTGTTCCAGTCGGGCTTTTACCCATTCTTCGTCATCTATTCCGGCTTCAGCTATGACCCATAATGACGATATTTCTATTTCTGCGGGTATAACAGCCTCCGTCCCATACACCAGTGAGTAAGATGTGGTTCCGATAGAAGTACGCACTGTCGTGCGGTAACCCATGAGAGCAAAAGGTAACTTTTCATGCCATTGCCTGGATCCCTCCACCATCTTTTCGGAGAATCTTCTTGATATTCTTATTCGCCGCCTCTACTGCACCATTCGCCTTTGGCCTGTAAGGTGTGGAATTGCGGTGTGTGATCTTAAATCTCTCGCAAACTTCCACCATGAGATGACTGTTTAGATTGGCTCCATTATCCGTGATGATCATTTTGGGAATTCCAAATCGGCATATAATATTCTCATGCACAAAGTCAACCACCGCTTTCTTTGTCACTGCCTTGAACGTCTTTGCCTCAACCCACTTGGTGAAATAATCGATTACAACCAAAATGAATCTATGCCCATTGGAAGCTGCTGGATCTATCGGGCCGATAACATCCATGCCCCAGGCGACAAAGGGCCAAGCTGCAGACATCGTATGCAATTCATAAGGCGGGGAGTGGATCAGATCTCCATGTACTTGGCACTGGTGACATTTCCTCACATACCTGATACAATCACGCTCCATAGTGAGCCAATAATACCCAGCTCTCAAAATCTTCTTCGCTAGGACATATCCGCTCGTGTGGGGTCCACAGGCTCCAGCATGTACTTCAATCATGATTTCGTTAGCTTGTTGTGCATCTACACATCTCAACAACCCCAGATCTGGTGTTCTCTTGTATATAACTCCTCCACTGAGAAAAAATCCATTAGCCAAGCGCCTGATAGTTCTTTTCTGATCTCCAGTAGCCTGCTCCGGGTATTTACCGGCTTTCAGGTATTCCCTAATGTCATGATACCACGGTTCTCCATCCAATTCTTCTTCCACAGCAAAGCAGTAAGCATTTTGATCACGGACTTAGATCTGGAGTGGATCTATATAGGTCTTATCCGGATGATGCAGCATGGAGGACAGTGTGGCCAAAGCATCTGCAACCTCATTGTGCATTCTTGGGATGTGCTTGAATTCTATGAACTGGAATCTTTGGGACAACTCGTGCAAACAATACCGGTAAGGTATCAATTTCAAATCTCGTGTCTCCTATTCTCCCTGGATTTGGTGTACCAAAAGATCCGAGTCACCCATGACCAAAATCTCTTGAATACCTATGTCTATTGCCATCCTTAATCCCAAGATACACGCCTCATATTCGGCCATATTGTTGGTACAGAAAAATCGAAGCTGAGCTGTGACGGGATAGTGTTGACCCGTACCTGAAATGAGTACTGCTCTGATACCAACGCCCTTGATGTTGACGGCTCCGTCGAAGTGCATCTTCCATCCTGGCTTCTCATCTTGTTCTATGTCATCGACATTCATTGCCTCCTCATCCGGAAAATACGTCTTTAATGGCTCATATTCATCATCCACTAGATTCTCTGCTAAGTGGTCCGCAATTGCTTGCGCCTTCATTGCCGTACGAGTTACATAGATAATGTCAAATTCTGTGAGCAGAATCTGCCATTTAGCAAGTCTCCCTGTAGGCATAGGCTTCTAAAATATGTACTTCAGAGGATCCAACCGTGATATCAAGTATGTGGTATATGCTGACAAATAATGCTTCAATTTCTGAGCTACCCAGATCAACGCACAACAAGTTCTTTCTAGTTGAGTATATTTCACCTTGTAAGATGTGAACTTCTTACTGAGGTAATATATAGCTTGCTCTTTCTTGCCCGTCTCGTCGTGTTGGCCTAGCACACAACCAAAGGAGTTGTCAAGCACTGTCAAGTACAAAATCAGAGGTCGCCCTGGTTCTGGAGGTACTAACACCGGAGGATTGGCCAAATATTCCTTAATCTTGTCGAAGGCTTCCTGACACTCGTCGGTCCATTTCACTGCCGCATCTTTCTTCAACAACTTGAAGATCGGCTCGCATGTTGATGTCAATCTGAGCGATGAACCGGCTAATGTAATTCAACCTCCCCAATAAGCTCATTACCTCCTTCTTGTTCTTCGGCGGAGGTAGACTTTGGATGGACTTGATCTTTGATGGATCTAGTTCAATACCTTGCCGACTCACTATAAACCCCAACAACTTCCCTGAAGGTACTCCGAAGGCGCATTTCGCAGGATTGAGCTTTAGATTGTACCTCCGGAGTCTTTGGAAAAACTTTCTCAAATCCCTCACATGATCAGGTTGCTTTTTGGATTTTATGATGACATCGTCCACATACACTTCGATTTTCTGATGCATCATATCATGGAACATCGTGGTCATTGCCCTCATATAAGTTGCCCCGGCATTCTTCAATTCAAACGACATTACTCTGTAACAATACGTTCCCCAAGGTGTAATGAAAGCAGTTTTCTCCGCGTCTTCTTCGTCCATCAAGATCTGGTGATAACCTGCATAACAATCTACAAATAAACCGATCTCATGCTTGGCGCAATTGTCGATCAATATGTGGATGTTTGGTAATGGGAAATCATCTTTTGGACTAGCTTTGTTGAGGTCTCTATAGTCCACACACACTCTGGTTTTTCCATCTTTCTTTGGGACCGGCACGACGTTCGCCAACCAGGTGGGGTATTTAGTGACTCGTATGACCTTCGCCTCAAACTGCTTATTCACCTCTTCTTTTATCTTTACACTAATGTCCGTTTTGAATTTCCGCAACTTTTGCTTTACTGGCCGGCATTCGGGGTAGATAGGCAACTTGTGTACTACCAAATCAGTGCTAAGTCCAGGCCTGTCATCATAGGACCAAGCAAAGATGTCCTTAAATTCATGCAACAACCTTATCAATTCTTCCCTGAGGGGTGTCTCCAAATGAATACTAATTTTTGTTTCCCGGACATTATCTTCGCTCCCCAAATTGATGGATTATGTATCACTCAAATTTGGTTTGGGCTTTTCCTCATATTGTTTCATGTCCTTACTTATTTCCTCCAGGACTTCCTCATCCTCACATTCTATCTCACTATCCTCCTCAATTTCTTGTATGGTAATGCGACTGTCAGAACTGGGTCGAGAATCCTTCACGCATGACATGGCATCAGAATCAACATATAAAGAACTGTACAAAAGAAAAAAATAAAGAAAAATAAGGCAAAAATGAAGAAAAGGAAAACTGCATTTCATTGATAAAAGATGAACAAAGTTCGGGATACATTTTGATTTTTCTTTTCATGAGGGGGGTGGGAGAACTACAAAAAGTAACAATTATTTTTCTGGGAAAGCGATGATGAAATTTCAGAGCTAACTACCAGGACTCCTTCCTGATAGGGAAAGGAGTGGCTTCCCAATTGTTCAGCATGACGCCGGATCCCACAAACTGCACATCCATTTTGCTAGTGCCTTCCCCCACCTCAACCATGTTCACATCCCTAAATATCTTCTCAAACCTCAGAAGCTCTTCATCAGGTCGGGTCTCGATGTACCTTGACACAACAGATGTCCGATTTTTAGTACCAGGCTTGGTGAAGGTATCATATAGTTTGGGTATAGGCTTAGGCAAGGTCGAGTTCTTTTTGTTCTTGGAGGCTCTCTGGATGTCGGCATAGGTGGGTTTGAACCCTAAGCCGAAAGTACCTTTGTTCTCTTGCAGTTGAACCGGTTGGGTGACCCCTTGCAATGCTTTGCCCAATCCCTTTCCTGGCGCAAACCCGTTTTTAAGCATCTCCCGGGCCACCATCACAGCAGTTGGTGCCACCGTAGGGATCGGCAGTTTCTCTCCTTCAGCAATTCTGTTCACTGCTATGGCATCTGTCACTTGGTAGACCCAAGGACCCCTATCTCCATCGGCATCATTAAATGGCATCACAACGCTGCAAGTATTTTCTTCCCCATGCACCACAATTTCCTGTTGCTCCCATTCAAATTTGACCATCTGGTGTAAAGACGACGGCACTGCCTTGGCCGCGTGGATCCAGGGTCGGCCCAGCAATAAATTATAGGACACAGCAATGTCCAACACCTGGAATTCCATAGTAAAATCCACAGGACCAATGGTCACTTCCAAGATAATGTCTCCCAACGTGTTCTTACCTCCACCATCAAATCTTCTCACATTTATACTATTCCTCCGAATTCTATCCGGACTGATATTCAGCTTCCCCAGAGTTGACAACGGGCAAATATTAGCGCTTGAACTATTATCTATCAACACTCTGGTCACCACCGACTCCTCGCTTTTTGCCGTAAGATAAAGCGCCCTATTATGCTCGGTTCCCTCAACAGGCAATTCCTTATCTGAGAACGTAATCTTATTAGACTCGAAGATCTTACTGGTAATTTTTTCAAGGTGACAGACTGAGATATTCTCTGGAACATGAGCCTTGTTCAGTATCTTCATTAGAGTTTTCCTATGTTCTTCCGAGTGTATTAACAATGAGAGCAAAGAGATTTGTGCGGGGGTTTTCCTCAGCTGCTCAACTATAGTGTAATCCTGTAACTTTATCTTTTTGAGGAATTCCTCCGCCTCTTCTTCTGACATTGGCTTCTTTAACTGATTCTCTTTCACTGTTTTCATTCTTCTTAACTCTTCTGGGGCAAAACACCTCCCAGACCGAGTCAGACCGTGAGTTTCATTGATTTCCCCAGATATCTCTTTCCCTTTGTAGATTACTGCTACCTTGTTGTAATTCCAAGGTACATTCTTCGTGCTTACTACCGGCATCTGCACCACCGGTCTTATGATCACTGGTTCCACACTCGCGCCTTTCACTGTTAATATCGGCTTCACGCCTGTCACTACAACCTTCAAGTTCTCCACCACTACTTTCCTTTTTACTGGTCCCCCAACAATCACTTTTCTTTTCTCGGCTTCCTTTTCCGTTCTGCTACTGGCCCTAATCATCATAACAGACTGAGACGGCTTCTGACTGCTCTCATCCTGCGCCAATTCTATCATATGCGTTTCATGGTGAGCTGGCAGTGGATTTTGCGTGATGTTTGGAGCTTCCGGAGCTTGCACTTCAATTCTCCGACTATCAATAAGATCCTGGATAGCATTCTTCAGATGCCAACACTTTTCAGTATCGTGTCCTGGTGCTCCTGAATAATATTCACACCTGACAGATTGATCAATGTGTTTCGGAGGCGGGTTTGGAAGTTTAGACTCAATCGGGCTCAACATCCCAAATTATTTTAATCTGTGATAGAGGTTGGTATATGACTCCCCCAACGGGGTGAATGTTTTCTTTGCCTTATTTCTCCATTCTGGGTCAGGCCTGGGTCTGTTGTAGGTTCTAGAAGCAGGGTATGTGTTTTGTGTGTGGTAGATATTATGTGGG
>JASVEL010004801.1:0-94852 GCA_032618575.1 Nicotiana noctiflora
TTTAGATACATCATTAAAGTTCAAATAATAAACAAGTCCTAGATACCATGCTCATAAGATTTCCACACTACTGCTATGCCATTAACAACGCTAGAAAGCATGCCTATAGGAACTATCAATCAAATCTAAATCACTCATTTTAATGTTAGCACTAATTACAGAACCCACACCATTCTATTAAAACTGGCAACTTTCTACAATCAGTTTGTTTCTTTATTCCTGAAATCAGTAGATGACATGCCAATAGGTCATCACGCAGGCAAACAAGTAGGTAGTTAATTAATTGTACCAGTCTTCAATAAGTTGCAGCTAGGGTAGCCTAATGCGAACTTCTTGCCTGAAAATATGTAATGAACCAACCTGCCTAACGTTAAGCATAATTTAAACCTAATCAGTACATGTAAGACATGCTAAACTACATGATTTTATGTGATTAAAGGAGGTTTATCTGAGCCTTGATTGTTTTTTTTTGAGATCCCATAACTATATCATGCATTTTGCTTGACGCCTTAGTATTTTAACCTTTTAAACCTCTGACAAGCTAAGATCCCTCCCTTTAGTAGTCCTAAAAACCTCTAGGACTGATAGGTGGGATTGGTAATATCATGTTGTAGGTTACGACACCATTTCGTGCTTAATACCTTAATGGGTGGGAAGGGTACACATGGAGATGATGATCACATGATAACACTATGCGTACGATTGGTTATCAGTGTTGTATGGATGATCCATGTGATTTAAAAACCTAGGACCCCTTTCCTTATGTAACTTTGTTTAATCCTGTCTTTCCAACAACTCAAAAAACCTCTTCTTTAATTTTACTGCATTATTCATTTTTTCCAAATTTTTCTTCTTTGTTTATTTAATGTTTTGATTAATTTTCTTCATTTAGACCCTTCTTTAAATAAACTGTAGATCATCTAGACCTTGATACAACATACTTGTCACGTATCTATTTGAAACCATTATGTGTAAAATTATATGTGTATCTATTTGCATTAAAGTCACAATATAGCATGGCCGGGAACCACACTAGTGGATCTTGAGGGGTGCCTAACACCTCCCCCTCGAGATAATTTCTAGCCCTTACACAAACTCTGGTTTTCCAACTTAAAACCCCTTAGTGTCCGAATGCACTTAATCATTAGGTGGCAACTCTTCAAATCAAAGAACCCAATTCCCAAACGAGAATATAGTTGTGCTCCCAAATGTCATAAACCCGATTTTGCAAGAAAAAGGGGGCGTCAATAGAATGTATAGTGATTTTTCTTCTAGATGGGAATAATGGGAAGTTCTTGACTAGTGGAGTGCGTAGTGGTCTGTGGCTCGGAAGGGGGAAGAAGTTCTCATGTTTCTGTAACGATCCGACCCGTCGCTACAGGAATTATCGCTCTTTTTTTTTTATTTAACACTTCAATATGCTAATTTATATGTGTTCGGAAAGTTAGAAGCAAATCGGAAGAAATTTAGATAAAAATTAGGCCATAAACCTCTTTATGAGAAGAATAGGTTGGAAAAGTCAATCAAATATTGACCGATGAGTTAGACAGCTCAAAATTGGATTTTGATGATTCGACTAGTTTCGGGGGATCATTTATGACTTAGGAGAGCAATCGGAATCGAATTCGGAGGTCCGGTGTAGTTTTAGGCTTGAATTGGCTAAGGTCGAATTTTGGCGAAATCCGAATGGTAGGTGAGATTTTGATCCGGGGGTTAGGATGGAATTCCGACAATTTCTATAGCTTCGTTATGTGATTTTGGATATGTCTACAAAATTTCATGTCATTCGGACGTGGTTTGGTTGGGTTTTTGATTAAATGTGTGTTTTGGAAGTTTTAGAAGAACTTAGGCTTGAATTCGATGTAATTTGATGGTCTTGCCATTGTTTGATGCATGTTGATTAATGGAACAAGTCTGTATGAACTTTTAGGAGGTGTTTGTATTTTTGGTTGAGGTCCCGGGGGCCTCGGGGTGATTTAGGATGGTTAACGGGAATTGTTTTAAGTTGGAAAACTTTATAATAGGCGAAGATGTAAATGAGTGTGCATAATAGCTCACTTTAAATTATCATATATCCCTTTATATAAAGCATTGTGTGATCCACAACCTATCAAATTAAATCCCTTTGAGTCTAGTTTCCAACGCAACAAACCGTGCGTCATTTGGAGGTGTATACAGAAAGTTATGATCATTTTACTGGGCATGTGTCAGTAGCGCGGCCTTAGCGCGGGAGCGCTAGTAGCCCGCGCTAATTGGGTTATTTTCTGCCTCAACCCGCGCTAATTAGCGCGGGTGCGCTAGTAGCAGGCCCTAAATATACCTAAGGACGGGAAATGACAGAACTTGAGTCATTTCTCAAGCCTGGGGCTTCCCCAACACCCCCAATTCGACCAAGGCACTCAATTGCACTCCTAAGGTAAGCTTTTAAGTGTGTTTTCATGGTGATTTCTCTTCTCAATCACTAGTTACAACATGATTTTGGTTGGATTTCATAGGATTTCTTCAAAATCCCAAGAACACCCCAAAGTTGTCTTTCAAGATTTGATCTACAAGAGGTAATCCTACACCTTAGACTTACACATATGGTGTTATTATGGGAATATGAGTATGAATCAAGTATTACAACTTATAGTATGGTTGTTGGAAGCAATAAATTCCCAATTTAAATACATGAACATGGTAGGGATTTAAATGTGTATATTTTTTGGAATTTTGTTGGTGTGGGTGTGAATGGTTGATCACACACATGATGTTAGGAGTATAAATTGCTAAACAATGATAGGGAGATGAATTGTTGGTACATGGTGATAGTTGGAGGAACCAATGTTATAGTTAAGAGGTGAAAATATTTATGCCTACAAGATGTTTCATAATAGGCCTAGATGGCACAAGTTATGGGATTTATGACTAATATTGGCCCTATTGAATGTGGTATTGTAGATTGAAGTTACATAACTGTATTGGATCATTGTAGTATCATTAAGTGGCGAATTTCAGATATGTACGACTAAAACCCCATCTTTTAGAAATTGAACTTCATCGATGTTTCTATGAATTTGGATAGATTGGATGCGCGAGGAGGCCGGTTGAAGAGCAAAGGCGTCGCGGACTAGAATTCTCGCCGGTTCGAGATTCGTCATCCGAGGTGATTGAATTGCGAGGCAAGCGCAAGGCGGACTAAGGCTTCTACCGGCTAGAGGTGAGTAGTTTGTGTATATGGTAGCCTGAGGGTTCGAAACCCCGGCTTAGCACATTGTGACGCTAGTAGGGTGTGGCTCGTACCCCGTGGCAGGTGCGGGATTGATTGTGACTGGGGATTGAGACTTTGTCCATCCCGGATATGGATAGTATGCTATTAGTGCTAAAAATACACTGTGTTTGACTTATTTGTGGGTTGTAAGCCTTGTTTGGGGCCTTGTGCCGACCTGTAGTATCCCTAGGGGATAGTATATATGTGATAGTTATACTTGCTTAATCACTCATCTCAGTCCTAGAATTTGAAATCATAGTATTGAAATGCTAAGTCACCGGTTTTGCAAAAATTAAATAAAAGTTAAAGTATTTTCATAAATTATGAACAGGAGTCTGGAAATAAGAAATTTGAGCTGTTTTGTGACTTATCTGATTATTGTGGACTGTGGATGGATCGGGCTGCATGCCGCAGTGGTTATTATGATATGAGGATTGGGCTGCACGCCGAAACAGTATTTGTGCTTGGGCTGTAGGAGCCCCTCCGGAGTCTGTACACACCCCCAATGAGCACCGTCGACATTAAATGGATCAGGCTACACGCCGTAGTGGTTATGTGCATTGCATTGCATCTTTATCTGTTGAATTAATCTGTGATAATTGTATTATACTGTTGTTGCTAGTCCGTAGGAGGATCGGACTGTAGTTTAGGTTCATTTTGTGGTATTCTGTGGATTTCTTACTTTCAGCTACTTGTATATACTTTTTACTCACTGAGTACTTAGTACTCACCCCTACTCCCTACACCTTTGTGTGCGGATTCAGGTACGCAGGAGGGTTAGACGAGTGGTCCAGCTTATTTATGAGTACTCGAGTTGCTGAGGTAGTTGCTGGCGTTCGCAGGACCTGGCTTCTCTTCTTATTCCAGCTTTCCTTTGTATATACATTATTCAGACTTGAGTATTTGGTTTAGTTATTGTTATCCGATCATGTTTAGAGGCTCTAGACTCGTGACCCTAGATCTTTGGGTGGTTATTCAGTTTAGATTTATTGTTGAAACAATATCCAGGTAATTGATTTGAATTTCATGCTCAGGTGAGAGTGTAATGGCCGGGCTTGCCTAGCAGGTATGTTGGGCGCCATCACGACCGGGATTAGGGTCGTGACAAGTTGGTATCAGAGCATAGGTTACTAGGCCCCATGAGTCTTGAGCCGGTTGGTAGAGTCTCGTCGATCGGTACGGGGACGCCTGTATTTATCCTCGGGAGGCTGCAAACCTTCAGGAAACACTCCACATTTCTTGGAATTCTTATCGTGCGTACTTGATTCAGTATGAGATATAATTTTTGGAATTCCTTCCACACGCCTGTGTACGCATCGAGCGCTCAGTTGTATGATTGCCTTGATGGCTTGTGAATTCCTGATCGAGGACAAGATATAATCTTCGTGAGTTCATGTTGGGCCAGTCGGGAGGACTTGAGACTAGATCTTTGTGTATGACATGAGCACCAAGGTGCTGATTTTGTGAGCTAGTATTATAAAACTTATATGACCGGTATTGTCCCTAACTATGGAAATGGCAGCTTAATAATGTACAAGTTGTCGGGTGTTAGATCCTTATTGTAATATGTTGAGTAGCCCCGAGCTATGGGCGTGGTGAATATTTATCATATCACTTAGTTGGAAGGTAAAGTGCCTTACATGTAGTAAAAAGAGTTTAGACTCAGGAAGACTAAAGTTATTATGCTATGTATATCCTGGTGGAAGGTGTTGTACTGAAATACTAGATTGATGCAAAGTAGGTAGGTTGATTCGGATGTGTAATTGAAGGGTATTTGATATGTGTTATGATGCGAGCAGGTGTAGCGCATGTTCAGGTATAAATTGTGATAATATGATTCGTATAGTATTGAGATTTAATGTTGTTGAAATACATTGTGATGTCTTGCTGAGTTGTAGATGTATTGTTAGAATGGTTTGGTGATTCTCTCGCAGGTGGATAGGCCAAATTACAAAGGAAACTCTGCCAAAATTTTTGAAAAGTTTAGGAATTAGAAACTATTTATGTCACCTAGAGAGTAGGCTTAACTGTGGTGTGTGTATAAATGCAACAATTGCAGGAGAGTTAAGGTCTCTGATGATTCGGGTGTTTGTCAAGCTTGTAAATGACTTGAATTTAATCTCACTATAATATTGCGGCATCATTTGAGTAAGAATGCTATGAGTGGCTAAAAGTGATTTAACGTATGGCTCCGAGCCAAGTTGGGGAGGTTGCCATTGATTAACTGATTGCACTGTTGTGTGCTATGTTGGTTCTGTCCCTAAGTATGTTGGGAAAATTCTGATAAAGGTTATGGTGCTTCGTAGATATCAAGAAATAATAGGATGGTTTGAACTGCTGCTGGTAAGAATGTTCGGTGTATAGAAAGGAAAGATAGCTAAATGCATTTGTATGTAATCATGTTCTGCGGTGCCAGAGTTCTAACAGGGCACGAGTGGTCCTGTCCAATAAGACAGTTGAATTATAATTAAATAAGCCTGAATGACGCCCGAGAATGGCCTTGCGGTGTTCAAGACTTTGCTTGTAACGGTAAGGTGTCTTAAGATTGTGTATATGGCTAAAGACGATGGTTTCGTTAGAAGGGATCAAGACTTGTGTAATGATATGTGAATGGTGGGATTCTATGTATCCGTATTGGAAGGTAATGATACGAATTCAAAAACAAATCGCGTGAAGTTCGTCAAAATAAAGTATTGTAAAAGGTGGTACTCTGGGAAACATTTGAGAGAGTATTCGGCGGCCGTGAGCCTTAGACCGTGTGGTCTTGTGTATGAATCTCGTGTGGTAACATGAGTTGAGGTATTGTGATCCTTCAGTAAAAGAGAATACTAAGTTAAAGATGATTCAGAAAGGAAATTGAGTAAATGGAACAACTTGTTAATAAACTGAAACGGTATGATAAGGGTACTTTTAATTCCTGGTATGTGTTTGAAGTAATGAGTCTTGCAGCTATGGTCCAACCAAGCTCTTGAGTGCTGGCACTTGCGTAGCTCGATGTGGGTAGAAGGACATAGTCCTGACAGTTAAACTTATGCAATGAATTGGAAGAAAGAGTTTGTGATGTGTTCTACCGTGGTTTAAAAGTGAGTATATTCCCGTCGGTATGCGAAGCATGGAATGTGTAATGACTTTTCTTCTATATGGGATCATGAAGGTCCTTGACTAGTTGAGTGCGTTGATGTTTGCGGCGTAGGAAAGGGATAGAAGTTTCCATGTTATCTTAGTGTGGTATGGTATATGCGATGTGTTATGGAAAGTTGATAATGGCATGTTCAAGGTTTTGAGATCAGTTCATAATATATGGGAAGTCGTAAAAAAAAAAATTTTTGAGCAGCGCGGGCAACTGCAAGTGATCTAGGAATCGATCTTTATAGTTATTAAGGGAAAAATAATACTGCTATTCTAGTGATTTGGCAGGGTATATGGTCAAAAAGGGACAAGGTACTGTAAACTGATAATATCTAGCGGTATGGTGGTATTCTCTTGTGGGATCGACTGTGATGATTGAGTTGTTGATGGCATAGGAAACTTTCTGAATGACTTTTGTGGTATGAATGGATGCTTGATGTGTGTTATGTATTCATACAGTGTGGAGTGTGGAAATCAGGCATAGTGATTCATGTGCTATATATGTGATGAAGATTAGAAGTTCTCGTAATCCGCCTATGCGGTGGTTGTATATCGTGTGTATTGGCACCGTTTAGCGATTATTGGAAATTGGAAGCCCTAGTGGCTCTCTCTTAGCTTGATATGATGAATTTGGGTTATGATACCTTATTTCAGACTGGTTGACATAAGTCAGGTCGTCTAGACTAATGTGATATGGACTATGTCGGAAAATGGCACAAATTGCGTAGCAGAGAGCATCAGAGTATGCTCCAACATGGTGGTTGTACCCAGGACCAGCGGACGGTGGGTAGGTATTGCTTTGTCAATGGGGCCTTCGTGGCGGATATCAGTGCAGAGGTTTCTACTATTGATTCAGCTCCGGTATTAAGGAACTTTGTCAGATGCGTTTCATGTGGCCGAGCTTGAGGCTATATATATGTTTGTTGTAATGAGCAACTTGACTCGATGTGCATTTCCTCTTGAGAGATTTATGCGTGGATCGGGTGGCACGCCACCACAGGTATGGTATCTGGATCGGGTGGCACGGCGCCACAGGTATGTTATTGGAACGGGTTACGCGCCGCAACAGTGTGATGTGGAAAGTATAGTTTCCTATAAGTTACTTTGTATACAATACTTCCTAGCTTCTAAGAAATAGTCCATATTAGGTACCGCTCGGGGAATAGCACATCGGTTGTATCCATTCAGGATTTGATAGCATATATTAAATGTATCACTGTGGGTGTGACTGATTGCTTGAGTTCAGACCTAAATATGTGCATGGCTGACCGTTTTGAGCATGGTGACTTGAGGTGCTCCATGAGTAATAGTGCTCGAATAGAATCGTGAGTCGTGGCAATGCCACGTGATGTTATGACATTTGAGGAGGGTTCAGGTACTCTAATTCTATGGTGTGAGACGGGATCTCAGTTCTATGTTTTGATGGTACGGAGGAATTGAATTACAGCTCTTTTGTTTGAGTTATTTATCATGATTGAGTAAGTTCAAACGTTTCTTATTGGAGCTTGTGTTGTGCTCGTCGTGGCTTAGTGTCACGACCCTAGTTCACCCTCCATGAACATGTCGTGATGGAACCTAGTCTCTACGATTAGGTAAGCCTAACAACGCGGAAGATAACCAAAATTTGCGGAAGCAAGCAAAACAAACTGAATTAGAGAAATAAAATGGTGCTTAAGGTACCGCTTGGCACGTAGCATAACAAACTCAAAAACCGACGACAATTCCCAAAACCCGGAAACTCCCAAATCACAAGCTAAGAGGATACATAAGAGGCTCTAACTCAAGAATATCTATATAAGAAGAAATAATGAAACACTACACTTTTGTTTTTATAGAAAACTAGAAAAGGGACTCCTCGGTCTGCGGACGTAGCAGATATACCTTGAAGTCTCTACCGGTATGCCTCCTTCCAAGGCTGACAGAACTGAACGAAAGTACCTGTATCTGCACAACAAAAATGTGCAGAAGAGTAGTATGAGCACACCACGGCGGTGCCCAGTAAGTATCAAGACTAACCTCGATGGGGTAGTGACGAGGAACAGTCATGACACCTACCAGTCAATAAACAATATAACAGATAAGATAGAGATGCTATGTGAATATGTAAGGACTATCCGGATAAATAAGAACACAACAATTTACAATAAGGATAAAGGACAATAAGAAAAATCAAGATACAATAAATGATAATACAAAAATGACAGTAGAAATCACAACCCAAGTCCTGAGATCACAACATAACGAGACCAAACAAATCGCTAAGTCGCTATTCTGAAATGATCCTTACATGAAGCCTTTCCAACTTTTTCCTCAATCCTACCGCAACTCTCAGATTAGCCACAACTCATGAAAATACCCAGAATATGAAATCTAACACTTGGCATCTCGTGCCCCATCAATAACACCACAATGCTGGCAACTATCTAGTCAACTAGAGTCAGTTTCACATATACAATGGATAAACGATGTCATATCTCTACCCTCAGTCAAATCAGAAGGGATTCATCTCAAATAGAAGGGTCCAGCTACGTGTATGCTTGTGCAAGTGTATCTAACAGGAATCCTGCCAACTAGTAAGTATAAGAAATGGGAACAATTAGCACCCGACTCATTCACCCCGGATAGAAACAATAAAACTATCAGTCATATCACATTGAGTTTATAGGGAACTTTCGGGAATCGAACCCGTAGCCCGGCATACCAATAATAGAGGATCTCCCGGGAATTGAACCCATAGTCCTTCATAATAACAACAGAGGAGCTCCCGGGAATTGAACCCGTAGTCCTTCGTAATAACAACAGAGGTACTCCTGGGAATTGAACCCGTAGTCCTTCATAATCAGCCCCTGACATATCCCTCCTTATTTCGCCATGTGTGCAATCAAAAGTAACAT
Organism: Nicotiana noctiflora; assembly: GCA_032618575.1. NCBI lineage: Eukaryota > Viridiplantae > Streptophyta > Magnoliopsida > Solanales > Solanaceae > Nicotiana > Nicotiana noctiflora. The sequence continues at coordinate 9,274 of JASVEL010004801.1, forward strand.
AGCAACACCGCCTTATTTCGCCATACGTGCATCACAATATTCCCATCTTATTCCGCCACATGCGCAACCCACACATAAATATATAACATATCCTGCCTTATTACGCCGTATGTGTAAAGACATCAATAGCAACAACAACACGGCAAAGACCTCGTGTAAATCCCCAACAATAACCGCACGGCAGAGACCTCGTGCATCATGGTACCAACAACCACACAATAACAATAGTATCCAAACAAGGGAAAATCAACAGCAGAAATAATAACCTCCCGACAAGGGATTCAACAATAACTAATAAAGTCGCGGAACACCAAGGAAAAACACAATAACCTCAATGACAATCGAGGCGTAACAAACACATCACAACTACACTGATACCACAACAGTTGGACATATAATATAATTGCACAAGGATACAGGTAAACTTACAATCAAGGAGTATTCAATAGTAAGGAAGTTAACATGAATCAAATAGTTACCATTTAAGAAATATCAATTAATTATGAGATACATATCTTTCTTCCAATTAAAAACCGATTAATTATATGAGATATAACATTTATGAATTTTCAATTTAAAGGCGAGTAGTTAGGGCGGGCATTATGAAATATAGAAGGGTACTTCTCTTTAGTTTAAACACGTAAAAGCCCATTTAATAGCAGAAATAAATCAAGAAGAGCAACAAATATCAATCAAGACATGTAGAGGTGAAACTAATAACATGGGACTTAATCGTATCAATATTATCTTCCTACTCGGTAATTTCACAAGTCTAAGAACCTAAAAAGGACAATTTACCACAATTAAATCTGAGCACGCACTCGTCACCTCGCGTATACGGACTACAATCAATAGAGAAGACTCAAATCCTAAGGGGAGGTCCCCCACACAAGGTTAGGCAAGATACTTACCTAAATCCGGCCAAATCAATACTCAATTTAGCTTTTCCTTTACCAATTCATCAATGCTTGGCTCAATCTAGCCAAAAATAACTTGAATACATCAAACAATGCAAGAGAAAACAATTTCAATTAACAAAACTATGATTCTTACACAATTTGCAAAAAGTCAACAAAAGTCAACTCCTCGGGCCCACACCTCGGAACCCAAAAAATTTTACAAAAACTAAACACCCATTCCGCTACGAGTTCACCCATACAAAAATTATCTAATTACGATACCATTTGGTCATTCAAATCATCATTTTGCATTTTTGAAAGATTTCACAATTTTTCCCAAATTTTCCTTTAGATTCTCATGAATTTGATGTTAAATCTAAGATATAATCACAAAATATAGTTGGAAAATGATTAGAGACACTTACCCAATGATTTGCAGAAGTTTGGGTCTTTGGAAAATCGCCTATGGAGGTTCAGGTTTTGAGAAAATTGAAAAATGTGTGAAAATCCCGTCAAAAACCTCACTTAACAGGCCTCAGATGTCGCATTTGCGACCCAGGGTTCGCAATTGTGAACCCTTAGATATTGCGAACAAAAAAAGGCTGGCAGACGTCGCATTTGCGACAAAAAGTTCGCATTTGCGAACTGGGCATCGCAAATGCGACAAAAAGTTCGCATTTGCGAACATAGCAGAAACCAGCAATTTTTCCTGACACGAAAATGAGCATAACTTCCTCATACGATGTCTAAATTCGATGATTCTTTTTCCTATGGCTCCAAACTTTCGATACGGATCTAATGGTTCAAACAAAACTAAATTTATATATCATTTGCTTAATATGATATCATTTTTGCTTGAAGAAACGATGACAAAGTATCCAAAACAAGCGCAACATAGCCTAAACCTATCCGAAACTCACCCGAGACTCCCGGGACCCCGTCTAATCACACACACAAGTCATATAACCTAACACGGACTCGCTCAAAGCTTCAAATCATATAACACAATATCGAAACAATGAATTGAATCAAAATCAAGCTTATGAACTTCCAAATCTTCAAATAATTAACCTCATGCCGAAACCTTATCATTTCAACTCGGAATGACGCCAAATTTTGTAGACAAGTCCAAAATGACATAACGGAGCTGAAGAATCTTTCAGAATTAAATTCCAACCCTCAGAATCAAAATCTCACTATCGGACCAGAAATTTCAAAAATTTAAACTTCGGCATTTCAAGCCTAAATAAGCTACGAACCCCCAAAATTCATTCCAAACACGCTCCCAACCCCAAAATCTCCTAACGGAGCTAACGAAACCATCAGATTTCCATTCCGAGGTCGTTTTCACACTGTTCCAAATACGGACCATCTTTCAACTCTTAAGCTCCCATCTAGGGACTAAGTGTCCCAAAACACTCTGAATCCTAACACCGAACATCTCGCCAAACCAAAATAGCATAAATGAACTTATAAGAAGCAGTTAACGGGGGATCGAGGCGTAAATTCTAAAAACGATCGGTCGGGTCGTTACTTCTAGGTCGGTATTGAGGTGTCATATCACCAGTGCGGTGTGTTATATTCAGAATGATCGTTGGAGCCATTAATGAGTGCGGGCATATGTGATTTCAACTGGTTAGAAAGGAAAACACCAAGGTTTGGCTCCGAAATATATTGTAATGTCAGTCAAAAAAAAAGGAAATAGATTCATGAATGGATGACCTGAGAGATGGATTCGATATATCATGTGTTCGGTTGCCGTGGGCAATATGCATGAAGGTGTTGGAATAAGACTTTAGCTAACAAGAAAGGTTTTTCAGTAGTAACTGGTTATCGTGGGAAATTGTTGCAATTAGAGGCCATCGTCTCGAGTGAATGGGTTGTTTGGTACACCATAAGATCTCCCCCGGAGTGGCGAGTATGGGCTATTACAGTTGGTTCGGGTGTATTCTGAGTATAGACAAGAGAGTCGGATTTGGTATATGATTTCGGAACATGCAATGTGGTCTATGGTTCAGATGGACTGTGGAAGTTCAGCTATATTGTGTTATCTGACTAATGATAGATAGGGTGACGTAGTACCACCCCGAATATATGCTTGGCAACATCATTCTGCTATTGGGTTGCTTCTAGTACAACTCTGGGTATGCTCGAGGACGAGCATTTGTTTAAGTTGGGGAGAATGTAACGACCCGACCCGTCGTTACGGGAGTTATCGCTCCGTTTTCTTTATTTAACACTTCAATATGCTAATTTATATGTGTTCGGAAAGTTAGAAGCAAATCAGAAGAAATTTAGATAAAAATGAGGCCATAAACCTCTTTTTTAGAAGAATAGGTTGGAAAAGTCAACCGAATGTTGACCGATGAGTTAGACAGCTTGGAATCAGATTCTGATGATTCGACTAGTTTCGGGGGATCATTTATGACTTAGGAGAGCAATCGGAATCGAATTCGGAGGTCCGGTGTAGTTTTAGGCTTGAATTGGCTAAGGTCGAATTTTGGCGAAATCCGAATGGTAGGTGAGATTTTGATCCGGGGGTTGGGATGGAATTCCGACAATTTTTGTAGTTATGTGATTTTGGATATGTCTACAAAATTTCAGGTCATTCGGACGTGGTTTGGTTGGGTTTTTGATTAAATGTGTGTTTTGGAAGTTTTAGAAGAACTTAGGCTTGAATTCGATGTAATTTGATAGTCTTGGCGTTGTTTGATGCATGTCGATGATTGCAAAGAGTTTGTATGATGTTTTATGAGGTGTTGGTATTTTTGGTTGAGGTCCCGGGGGCCTCGGGGTGATTTTGGATGGTTAACAGGAATTTGTTTAAGTTGGAAAACTTCATAATAGGCGAAGATGTAAATGATTGTGCACAAGACTTCACTTTAAATGATCGTATCTCCCGTTATTTAACGATTTATGTGACTCACAACCTATCAAATTAAATCCCTTTGAGTCTAGTTTCCAACGCAACAAACCGTGCATCATTTGGAGGTGTATACAGAAAGTTATGACCATTTTACTGGGCATGTGTCAGTAGCGCGGCCTTAGCGCGGGAGCGCTAGTAGCCCGCGATAATTGGGCTGCCTCAACCCGCGCTAATTAGCGCGGGCGCGCTAGTAGCAGGCCCTAAATATACCTAAGGACGGGAAATGACAGAACTTGAGTCATTTCTCAAGCCTAGGGCTTCCCCAACACCCCCAACTCGACCAAGGCACTCAGTTGCACTCTAAGGTAAGCTTTTAAGTGTGTTTTCATGGTGATTTCTCTTTTCAATCACTAGTTACAACATGATTTTGGTTGGATTTCATAGGATTTCTTCAAAATCCCAAGAACACCCCAAAGTTGTCTTTCAAGAATTTATCTACAAGAGGTAATCCTACACCTTAGACTTACACATATGGTGTTATTATGGGAATATGAGTATGAATCAAGTATTACAACTTATAGTATGGTTGTTGGAAGCCATAAATCCCCAATTTAAATACATGAACATGGTAGGGATTTAAATGTGTATATTTGTTGGAATTTTGTTGGTGTGGGTGTGAATGGTTGATCACACACATGATGTTAGGAGTATAAATTGCTAAAGGATGATAAGGAGATGAATTGTTGGTTAATAGTGATAGTTGGAGGAACCAATGCTATAGTTAAGAGGTGTAAATATTTATGCCTACAAGATGTTTGATAATAGGCCTAGATGGCACAAGTTATGGGATTTATGACTAATATTGGCCATATTGAATGTGGTATTGTAGATTGAAGTTACATAACTCTATTGGATCATTGTAGTATCATTAAGGGGCGAATTTCAGATATGTACGGCTAAAACCCCATCTTTTAGAAATCAAACTTCATCGATGTTTGTATGAATTTGGATAGATTGGAAGCGCGAGGAGACCGGTTGAGGAGCAAAGGCGTCGCGGACTAGAATTCTTGCCGGTTCGAGATTCGGCATCCGAGGTGATTGAATTGCGAGGCAAGTGCAAGGTGGACTAAGGCTTCTACCGGCTAGAGGTGAGTAGTCTGTGTATATGGTAGGCTAAAGGTTAGAAACCCCGGCTTAGCACATTATGATGCTAGTAGGGTGTGGCTCGCACCCCGTGGCAGGTGCGGGATTGATTGTGACTGGGGATTGAGACTTGGTCCATCCAGAATATGGATAGTATGCTATTAGTGATGGAAATACATTGTGTTTGACTGATTTGTGGGTTGTAAGCCTTGTTTGGGGCCTTGTGCCGACCTGTAGTATCCCTAGGGGATAGTATATATGTGATAGCTATGCTTGCTTAATCACTCATCTCAGTCCTGGAATTTGAAATCACAGTATTGAAATGCTAAGTCACCAGTTTTGCAAAATTGAAATAAAAGTTAAAGTATTTTCATAATTATGAACTGGATCTGGAAATAAGAAACTTGAGCCGTTTTGTGACTTATCTGATTATTGTGGACTGAGGATGGATCGGGTTGCTCGCCGCAACGGTTATTATGATATGAGGATCGGGCTGCACGGCGCAGCGATATTTGCGCTTGGGCTGTAGGAGCCCCTCCGAAGTCTGTACACACCCCCAGTGAGCGTCGTCGACGTTAAATGGATCGGGATACACACCGTAGCGGTTATGTGCATTGCATTGCATCTTTGTCTGTTGAATTAATCTATGATAATTGTATTGTACTGTTGTTGCTAGTCCGTAGGAGGATCGGACTGTAGTTTAGCTTCATTTTGTGGTATTCTGTGGATTACTTACTTTTAGCTACTTGTATATATTTATTACTCACTGAGTACTTAGTACTCATCCCTACTCCCTGCATTTTTGTGTGCAGATTCAGGTACACATGAGGGAGTGATGAGCACTCCAGCTTTTATCAGTATTTAACCGAGTTGCTTAGGTAGCTGCTGGCGTTCGCAGGACCTGACTTCTCTTCTTATTCCAGCTTTCCTTTGTATATACATTATTCAGACTTGAGTATTTGGTTTAGTTATTGTTATCCGATCATGTTTAGAGGCTCTAGACTCGTGACCCTAGATCTTTGGGTGGTTATTCAGTTTAGCTTTATTGTTGAAATAATATCCAGATAATTGATTTGAGCTTCTTGCTCGGGTGAGACTGTAATGGTCGATCTTGCCTAGCAGGTGTGTTGGGCGCCATCACGACTGGGATTGGGGTCGTGACAGTTTCCTAGGACGGTAAGGTATATGCGGTATGTTGTGAGGATCGAGATTTGCATATGTGAAGTTACGATTCAGTTTTGAAAGAAATTTCATTAAATTCTTAGGCAGCACGGGTAGCTTCAGGTGATTAAGGATGTGGTATTTCTAATTGAGGTAATTTGACGATGGTATATGTTTCCGAAAAGATAATGTGATTAAGTTGATGGTACTTAGGTAGTATTACGACACTCTCTTGTTGGGTCGGTTGCTGATATTCGAGTTTGCTTGGCAGCACAAAAGAATCATAAAGTACATCTCATCGAGAGATTGAGTCTAAGGGTGAGATGTGAATGCGAGTGGCAAAATTAGGATTAGATATGGTAATTTGTGTACCTTATGGACTTGGAGACTACAAGTTCTCATACACAGGCTAGCTCATAGTTGTGGATGGAAAATGTGGATAAGTTAGTCAAATGTTAGTGTGTTCTAGAATTCAGTCATTGTGAACATTTGAAGGATTATTTATCTGTTGTGGGTAACTAGAGCTGATTTGTGGTCTATTGGTAGAACTATATGGATATGTATCTGGCATCGAGATGGTTTTGTTGACTTTGAGGTTCTATTGGAGAATGATGTATTGATTCGGTTGTTTTGAGCTATTAGTTGTTTGGGGGATCAATGAGTTACCTTTTAATGTTGTGAGACATTACGATCTATTGGTTTTAGGCACCTATGGTGCGGTTCTATCTGAATTTCATAATAGAAGTCAAGCAGGAAGAGTAATTGGGAGTTGCTCAGAGAATGGTGTATCAGATATGTTCTATCGTGTTTGTGTGATGTATGAAATTTGTTTCACTGTGGGAGTAATGATTTACTTTGGTTCCAGATATCAGATTGTGCATGGTTGTCAATTTTGAGCATAGTGACTTGAGGTGTCCCATGTGGAGCAGTGTTTGAATAGGACCGCGCATTGCACTGTAGCTATGTGGGGATACATCTTGCGGGTCAGATTCGTATTCTATTCTATGATGTGAGATGGGATCTCAGCCATGTGTTGTGGTGGTACTGGTGAGCATGTGTTACAGCTCTTTCCTTTAAGTCATTTCCATGATTTGACCATGTTCTGATCGTTTCTTATTGGTGCGCGTATTATGCTAGTTGTGGCTTAAGCCTCTATTGATGTGTCGTGTCACCATAGTGGTGTGTTGGACTAGAGGAGATCACTGGGATCATTAATGGGTACAAATGGATTCGATGCTTGTTTGATGGATAAATATCAAAGTTCGGCCCAGAAACTTGCTATGGTCCTTGCCAAAGGAGAAGTAGCCTTATGAATGGTTGATCTGAGAAATGGTTATGATTTATTGTGTGTTTACCATATCATTGGCAGTATGTGGAATTGTTAGAATGAGACTTTAGTTGCTAAGATGTTTTCTATCGATATTCGGTTGTTGGGTGCAACTACTGTGATTATAAGTTATCGCCGCGAGTGTTTGAGTTATGCGGTATATTAGGTGATTGTGCCTGGAATAGCAGATATGGTTTGTTACAGCCCTTTTGGGACTTATTCACAGTATAAATGTGAGAATTTGAAAGCATTAAGAATTTTAGAAGCAGAAATATGGTTGTATGGTTTATGAACTAGGATGGATTGTGATTTATGTGGCGTTATCAGACCTATATGAGATAGGGTGACGTGGGATCACCTCCAGGTATATGCATGGTAAAGTTATTCAGTTATTGGTTGGCTTCTAGAACAATTCTGGGTACATTCGAGGACGAACGTGTGTTTAAGTGGGGGAGGATGTAACGATCCAACCGGTCGTTTTGAGCTTTTGCACTTTGATCGCTAGTTCTCGGGGCATGACTTGCCCGGTGTTATGTATTATGACTGATGTAGATCGTTGTTTTTGGTTTTCACAAAAATTTGGAATGAATTTGAAAGAAACGGTCTCAATTGAAAGCTTTGAATTTGAAAGGTTTGACCAAGAGTTGACTTATTTGGATAGGATCTCGGATCGGAATTTTTATAATTTGGTTAGCTTCGTTAGGTGATTTATGACTTAGGAGCGTGATCAAATTGGTTTTGGAGGTTCGTTGTAGAATTAGGCTTGAATTGGTGAAATTGGTATTTTGCAAATCCAGTCGATAGGTAAGATTTTGATTCAAGGGTTGGAATAGAATTTCGAGAGTTGCAGTAGCTTTGTTATGTCATTTGGAATATGTGTGCATATTTTAGGTTATTCTGATGTGATTTGGTCGGGTTTTTGATCGAAAGTGTATTTCGGATGTTTTTGGAAACTTAGGCTTGAATTCGATGACTTTTGGGTAATTTTATGTTGTTTGAGATGTTTTGATGATTGGAACAAGTTTGAATAAGGTATTAGGTCATGTTTATGGTTTTGATTGGGGTCCTGAGGTCCTCGGGGAGTTTTCAGATGATTAACAGGTAGATTTTGAACTTGGGAGATTTTAGAAAAATATGTTGCTTCTGGTATTTTCGCACCTCTGGAGTGGGGACTGCAGGTGCGGTGTCGCACATGCGAGAGGATAACCGCAGATGCGGTTTTGGAAGAGGAAGATTGGAACCGCAGATGCGGTAGGGGGCCCGCATGTACAGAGTCGCACATGTGGCTGCTGGACCGTAGAATCGATTTTGGACTTTATTAAATTTTTGCAGAAGCAGATGGTTGGACCGCATACGCGGTACAGCAAATGCAGAAGTTGGACCGTAGATGCGGAAAGGCCAGGGCAGAATGTTATAATTTCATTTCATACCCGCTTCATAACTATGAGACGCGATTTTGGATTATTTTTTCTCCATGGTTGATCGTTTTGAGAGCTTCTTAGTAGAGATTAAAGATGGATTCAAGGAGAATCGTTTGGAGGTAAGATTTTTGAACTCCACACTCGTTTTTATTGTGAAATCCGCATAGACATTTATGGAAACTAAGCCTAAAATTGAAGAAAACTATGGCTTGAGAAATTGGACTTTTAAATTTGGATTTGAAGGACCATTTGAGGTCGGATTTGAGAAATTTTGATATGTATGAACTCATGGAAAGATAAGAAACCCGTTGATATAAAAAATTTTGAGTTTCGAGAAGTGGGACCGGAGCTCGGGTTTTGATAATTTCGGGATTTGTACATGTTATTTATTGTTTTTACTTGGGCTTTTTTTTTCCTTAGCATATTGTTATGTATTCACTCTGATTTTGGATAGATTCGACGCGCGTGGAGGCCGATTTGAGGGGCAAAGGCATCGCGAGCTAGAGATTTTGCCGGTTTGAGGTAAGTAATGATTGTAAATACTGTCCTGAGGGTTTGAAACCCCGAATTACACATTGTTGTGTTACTTGGAGGTGACTTACATGCTGGATGATGAGCGTGGGGTAGAGCACCATTGGGGATTGTGACCTAGTCCATCCAGAAGAAGTACTTTAATGCGTATTTGATAGTTAACTGTTTGATGTTATTATAATTTGGGTTGTATTCCATGTTTGGGGCCTTGTGCCGACTTGTTGAGACCCTTAGGGGCATTATTTTTACTATATATGCTAACTCTAATTGTTTGAAAACATGTCCTCAGCCATGTGTTACCTATTTATTACTCAAATTTGGCTTTATCACTATATTCTTAAAATATGGAAACTATTTTGGGTTGAGTTCCCTATTTTATTTAGATAGACTGAGAGTTTGATTGTGAGATTAATGACTGAGATATACTGTGACTGATGGTAAGGTTAATGGCTGAGAGAGGCCAAGGGCCTAGTTGTAAGGATTACATATCTATGGATCGGGCTGCACGCAACAATAATATATACATATATATGGATACGGATTGGTCTGCACATTCCAGCAATGCTTATATGGGTCGGGCTGCATGCCGCAACAATATTGTGCTTGGGCCATAAGGGGCCCGTCTAGAGTCTACACACCCCAGTGAGTGCCGTCGACGAAGTATATGGATCAGGCTGCACGCCGCAACGATATATGGATTGGGATGCACACCGCAATGATTACTATATGGTATCTATTAAGCGTGAATGCTGAGAACGAGTAGTGATTGTAAGATTTGAATCACGAGTAACGGAGAGGCTAGCCCGATGGGCGATAGATATATACATGCATATGAGTGATGTTCGCCTGAGAGGCCTATTTATGAATATATTGATTTCACTTCTCTTTAAAGTGAGTTTCTATCGAATATGTTGGTTTATTAACTATTTTCACCCATTTTTATATTGAGCCTCTGTCGGAAGGTTGAACAAATATTTTAAAAACTTTTATTTAAACTGGGGTTTATGTGATGTTAAAAAATTAATCACTGATTTGATATGTGGTTACTTCTACTGAGATTTTCAAGTTATGAAGTTTTAATGATTAATGTTTTGCCCAATGGGGCTGTTTTATGAACTATGCTTTGCTCGAGGGGCCGATTATGGCTTTAGTATCTATTATTATTATTATTATTATTATTATTATTATTATTATTATTATTATTATTATTATTATTGTTGTTGTTGTTGTTGTTGTTGTTGTTGTTGTTGTTGTTGTTGTTGTTATTATTATTATTATTATTTTAAATGACATTGAACCACTACTGAAACTGCCAGAAAGTATTTCAAAATGACTTTTACTAAAAGTTTGATTTTAGAAGGGAATGTTAACTCGCATTATGATTTGAAAGTATGTTGTGTTTATTGAGCCTAACGTGAATGTGGATTCATTGTTTCCTACTGCACAGTCTTTATTTACTCTTATTACTTACTGGGTTGGAGTAAGCACATTACTCCCTGCACCTTGTGTGCAGATTCAGGTATATCGCAACCCGTAGCGGGTGTTGATCTGCTCAGACGCGGAGTCATTAGATAGCAGGTGATTGTCGGACGTTCGCAGCACCGCTCCCTTCCTCACATTACTATTACTGTATTTAGTACATTATTTTAAACTTCTTGATGTATCCAGACCTTCATAGATTCTTATGCTAGTGACACCCCGATGTCGGGCTTGTATTTTTATTCCGCACTTTTATTTCAAAAGTTATTATGAAACATTGTTTAATTAAAGGCTTAAAAGAAATGACCTTTAATGCTTAACGGGTTAATGTGAGTGTTGTGTCGGCTAGAATTGTCTTCACGAGAGGAGTCATCACGACCGTGCCGGGTTGGGGACATGACAACTAATGACGTGTTATTTTCCATATGTACCTACTTCATGGAATCTCCAATCACATAGTTTGGGTTACCATCATTGTTGATACATCTCAATTTGGCAAAAGTCTCAACCCCTCGATATTCCACTTATAAGTCAAAGGATCGGCCAGATCTTTTTTTTACTACACATAATATGTATAGAAATTTCCCAATCTCTAAGCAATTGATTTATGACATTATATCTTAAGAAAATGTATCTACTCTTCCCATTGAAAGATTATGATGGTTATTGCACCTTAGTAATCACAATTCATCGACATAGTTATTGTCGGTTTAACCCACCAAGAGGTTGCTTAATCAACCTCATTTCCACGCAATTTTAATACCATAACACCCAACAAAAGGTGATCGCACAATCACTATTGAGCTTTTTTTCATCTGAATCAGAGATTGAATATCATCAATGTATCCTTCTAATACAGTGAAAACTCCACATACAAAATACTAACTCATAGTATTTTTCAAATAAGGCATAAGATCATCTCAGTTGAATTGAAACTTGATTTTCAAGTGCCTTTTGAAACATCTTTCGACACATAAGAATTAATTTTCTTTTTGTATCTTCCATAGTCAAGCACCAATATAAAATATTCTAAAAAATAGAAGCAACTTTAGCTTCTATAGAAATATCTCAGATCAATAGGAATCGGATCATAATTCAATGATTTCTTCATCACCTAAATGACTAAGAGATCCGTAATGAAATAACTTTTCAGAGCCAAAAATACAACATACTTTTGATCTTCCAATATCAATTTTTTCCACAAAAAAATCTCGATTTTGTAAGGCATTATTAAAAAAAATTAATAAATATTCTTCCTAATTATTCTCCTTATGATCAGGCTACATAACTGTGGCAATATATTATCGACCCCCACACATAAAAAATAATTCCGATCAAGAAGATAATCTTTTCACGGGTTAGTGGAAAATCACTTAAACACATATACACCAAATGCACATGACATCGTAAAGCAATACCAAACTCACACCAAATTTTATATTATTATGCACACAAAACCACGACAAGAGAAAAAAGTTACTTTCTTTAAAATCCAGTAGAATCCTTTGAACATTGGTGAGAAACATATAAGTTAAGAAATGATACTACCTTGAAGTTCACCACTAGAATGTTCATTAACTTGATTAACATTTTGCGGTCCACAATTAATCTTTAAATGCTAAGTGAAATTCTTTGTAAGACCATTGTGCAAATGTGAAGTACATGTCCCATTTTCAAAAAGAAATATTCCAAAATAATTTTTAGATTCATTTTCTTACTATTATATTAATGAGACATTATTATTGTAATTATTTAAATATATTTGTAACAACTATTTCGATAAATTTAATATGATAATTGAATAGCTATAATAACTCCTACGTTACTTTATGACACAACAATAATGTTTAGCCTTAATGGTTATCATTTTCAAACTTTTCTTGACCATTAAAGCAAAATGGTTTCAAAGGTCAGATGTTTACCTTATATATATATATATATATATATATATATATATATATATATATATATATATATATATATATATATATATATATTCCTTTGTACTTATTTTGAGTGAGTGAACAAAATAAGTGAAATTCTCCGTGAGACCATTGTACAAATGTGAAGTACATGTCCCATTTTCAAAACTAGAACAAACTACTACTTACCAAAGATCATAGGCAATGGACGAAAGATCAGCAGAAGAGCATTAGTCGTCGAGGAAGTTAGTGCACGTAGATCAAAGCTTAGTGGAGAGATCATACATTGACCAGTTCCAAGGCCAGGTTATCAACAGGGGAAGAGGTAGTGTGGATGGCAGGTTCGATTACGGAGAAGTAAATAATCAATGATTATGCAGAGGGTCCAACAGTAACTAATTACCCAAGCAAAAGGACAATGACACTAGCTAACCAACTGAGAGAGTCAAACCAAAAGAAATGGAGGACTTCATTCAGTGACCCCGCAATCGCCCTCTGAACGATCAGAATAAGGTAAAGCTTGAAGATAAGTTTTGTACTCAATTAATTTCTCTGTCCCTCTAATCGGGTGGGAACCGGTCGGTTTTTTGACTAGATCCCCCTAAAAACTGTACATGCGGGTCTTCCCACATGCGGCTCACGCCATTCGAGGTGGCCCAGCCCAGCATTCATTCACAAATCCTGTAGTGAAATTTATCAAATTTTATTCTCCACAATAAAAAAATACGAAAGTATCCTTAAGATTGTTGGAAAAATATTGGATGATTATGGAGAATAAAAGGTTTAGCTTGAGGCGTGTCAAGGACACTGTCCCTAAGGATAATTTGCCCACACCGTGATAAGTAAAATTAGGCGTATTCCCCAGAATTCAACAAGCTCTTCTAGTATAAACTAAGAGCAGAAACAACAAAGATTAACAACGATAACCCAATACACTACAAGAAAAGAGAAGAAGAATTTGTCTTCAAATCTATCTTCCAAATGAAGGACTTGATAATATATATATATATATATATATATATATATATATATATATATATATATATATATATATATATATATATATATAGAGAGAGAGAGAGAGAGAGTCAACCAAAGTTGTTGTCAATTTATGATTGCTATTCAAATAACCTTAAATGATGAAAATAATAGATATAAGGCTAACATTCTGTTACAAAAGAATATTAGTAAATGTCATTAAGGCTATTTAATTGTCCTAGCCGATTTGAACAACTTTTCAAAATCATATTTTCACAAAATAAATATGAAGAGAGTAAATTAAATTGATTAGTATAATAAAGATCATTAATATTATATTAAGAAAATGAACCTAAACACAATTATTCGAATATTCTTTTTGATTGGTATAATAAAGACCATTAAAATAATATTAAAAGAATGAATTTAAAAATTAATTTGAATATTTCATTTTGAGTTATCAAAATTATTTTTCTAACATCCCCACGACTCGTCGGTGTCTAACTGATATCGAGTGCTCGACATCTCGTATGAATGAATAGGAAGGAGAAGAAAATATAGGCTTATAGCAGAAATAAAGTGGCACGATAAGAAAATGAAGAAAGATGATTTTGTAATTTCAAATACGCCATCCCTTCCATTTTATGTGAACCTACTTGACTGAGCATGGAATTTAAGAAAAAAATGAAGTTTTTTGGAATTTGTGGTCCTAAACAAGTCCAAATGACCCCAGAGTATTTGTGTAGTTATAAAAACTTCTCGTTAAGGGTAGAGTTGTAACTTGAAGATAAATTATTACCAAATTTAGAAAGGGTTCATTCTTATTGGAACAGATAAAAATAGAAATATGTTCACATAAACTGGAACAGAGGAAGTGATATGATATCCATCTCATTCAAATTATTTTGTAGCCAATATTGTTGACTTGGTTTGGTTAGTAGCCAACCTTGTTGAGTTTGTCAAATATTGGTAGCCAATTTTACTGACTTGGTTTGATTTGTAGCCAACCTTGTTGAAATTATAAAAAGGGTGTAGAAATTGACAAATATTGTAGGCTTTAGAGAGTGAGGTTTTGGCTATAAAAGGAGACCTTCAACTCTCATTTCTACATACCAACAAAGAGAGAAAAGAGAGAGTAAGGTATTCCATAAACTACAAGAAAATAGTTTATGAAGAAAAATAGAGTGTGAGAGATATTATAGTGATGTGAAAGAAGCAAAAGAGTGTTTACTTCTTTGAGGGTTTAGAGGTCTTAGGAGCATTTTTAATCGTTACTATACAGTGTAAAATTCATTGATATACTGATATCAGTTGCTCCTCTTGGCCGTGGTTTTTCCCTTATTCAGAAGGGTTTCCACGTAAAATCTTGGTGTCATTATTGCTGCATTTCTACTCTTGTTGATTTAACCATTACTTTGTATTATGCGTTTATTACTAATAGCGTGAATACTATTTTACGAGGTTTATTCCCAATAAGTGGTATCAGATCCAAGGTTCTATCTAAGTATGCTCTGTGATTGCAGCACAGTCTGACCTTCACATCAGAAAAGAATTACTTTGGTCTCACAATAAAATAGTATTTGTATTTGTGATAAACAATAGAAGCCAACACTAGTAGAATGGTTACTTTGAATGGCACAAATTATGCCATTTGGAAGGGCAAAATGGAAGATTTGTTCTATGTCAAAAACATTTATCTACTTGTCTTCACCACTATAAAGCTTGATAATAAATCAGATGAAGAGTGGAGTTTGTTACACAGGCAGGTTTGCGGCTTTATTAGATGGTGGATTGACGATAATGTTTTGAACCATATTTCTGGGGAGACACATGTTCGGACCCTAGGGGAGCACCTTGAAAGTTTGTATACTCGAAAAACTGAAAACAACAAAATGTTTCTGATAAAGCAGATGTTGGGTTTAAAATACCATGATGATTCCGCGATGACAGATCATTTGAATAATTTTCAGGGGATCATGAACCAGTTATTTGCTATGGGCATTAAATTTGATGAAGAAATTCAAGGCTTGTTTATACTTGGTTCCCTACCAGATTCTTAGGAAATTCTTAGAACTTCATTATCAAATTATGCTCCGGATGGTGATCTCTATGGATCTTGCCAAAAGCAGCCTTTTAAAGGAAGAGGTAAGAAGAAAATCTCAAGGTTCCTCCTCATCAAATGTCTTGGTGACTGACTCTAGGGGGAGAAACAAGAATTGAGGTTCTAAAAATAGAGAATATAATAGAAGCAAATACAGAAGCAGACCTAAAGATATTGAGTGCTATCATTGCGGGAAGAAAGGGCACACAAAGAAGTTTTGCTAGATTTTGAAAAAGGAGAATAGAGACAAGGAAGAACAGAAAGAAGATGGAAATCGTGTGGCCACCTTCACTACAGAAGATCTTGTTACTGTCCTTGATGTAGATCTGATAAATATTTCTTGTGATGAGTCAAGCTGGACTGTGGACAGTGGTGTTGCATCTCATGTGACATCAAGGAAGGAATTTTTCTCATCCTATACTCTGGGTGACTTTGGAACTTTGAGTATGGGTAATGAGACGGTATCTAGGGTGAATGGTGTTGGAACGATTTGTTTGGAAACTAGTATTGGAACTAAACTAGTTTTAAATAATGTAAAGCATGCACCTGATGTTCGTTTGCACTTGATCTCTGTTGGTGTTTTGGATGATGAGGGATATGTCAGTACCAATGGTGCTGGAAAGTGGAAGCTCACTAAGGGTTCCATGATTATGGATCATGGGGAAAAGCATCGTGGTCTATACTGGATTACGGTATCTACCTGTGTTGATATGATGAATGTCGTTGAGAGCGATAACTCTTCAACTTTATGGCATAAGAGGCTTAGCCATATTAGCGAGAAAGGACTAAATGTTTTGGCCAAGAAGAAATTGTTGTCAAATTTTGAAAGTGCAAACTTTTCAAAATTAGAAAAATGTGAGCACTGCTTGGCTGGAAAACAAAAAAGAGTTTCTTTCTAGTCTCCTCCTCCTTCAAGAAAGACAGAGTTGCTTGAGTTGGTGCATTCAGATTTATTTGGTCCAATGAATACAAGGACTTTGGGTGGTGCACTTTATTTTTCTACCTTTATTAATGACTGCTCAAGGAAAATTTGGGTCTACATCTTGAAGATTAAAGATCAAGTGTTGGGTGTCTTTAAGGAGTTTCAGGCATCTGTTGTAAGAGAAACTGGAAAGAAGCTGAAGTGTATTCGTACTGATAACAGTGGTAAATATTGTGGACCATTTGATGAATACTGCAAGCAACAAGGTATCAGACACCAGAAGACTCCTCCTAAGACTCCTCATCTTAACGGTTTAGCAGAATGGATGAACAGGACCTTGATGGAAAGAGTCAGGTGTTTGCTTTCTGAAGCAAATTTGCTGAATCCCTTTTGGGGTGAGGCTTAATCTATCCACTGCGGTTTCTTTGCAAAGTGATGTTCCAAATAGAGTTTGCTATGGAAAGGATGTTTCCTATGAACACTTGAAAGTGTTTGGTTGCAAAACTTTTGTACATGTGCCTAAAGATGAGAGGTCAAAATTAACTGCCAATGGTTATGGCCTTGATGAGTTTGTTTACAGGCTATATGATCCAATTGAGAAGAAGGTCGTGAGAAGACGTGATGTTATCTTTGTGAAGGATCAAACCATTGAAGATATTAATAAAGTGGAGAAATTAAGACCTTCAAGTTCTGAAGGTTTAGTTAATCTTGATCAAGTTCCTCATACAAATGTAGATGACGTTGGTGGGCTCAATGATGATGGTGATGCTCAGAACCATATTCCAGATCAGCATATTGATAGTGTTGATGATAACAACACTAATGTTGATTAGGTAGATGCTCCTACTCACGAATCTATGGAAGAGTTAGATATTCCACTCATGAGGTCTTCTAGACACCATACTCCTTCATCCTGTTATTCACCCGCTGAGTATGTATTACTCACTGATGGGGGAGAACCTTAATATTATACGGAGGCCATAGAAGATGAGCACAAGGATCAATGGATTGAAGCTATGCAAGATGAGACAAAATATCCACATGAGAACCATACTTATGTGTTGGTGAAACTGCCTAAAGGCATGAGAGCTTTGAAGAACAAGTGCGTGTTCAAAGTTAAAGCCGAAAAAACATAGTTTGAAGCCCAGATACAAAGATATATTGGTTTTCAAGGGATTTAATCAAAGTAAAGGTATTGACTTTGATGAAATATTTTCTCCTGTCGTGAAAATGTCCTCCATTCGGACAATTCTTGGTTTGATTGCTAGTCTTGATTTGGAGATTGAGCAGATGGATGTGAAGACTGACATTCCTCACGGTGACTTAGAAGAGGAGATCTATATAGAACAACCTGAGGGCTTCAAGGTAAAAGGTAAAGAAAATCTTGTATGCAAACTTAAGAAGAGTCTATACGGATTGAAGCAAGCTCCCAGACAGAGGTATAAGAAGTTTGAGTCTGTTATGGGGGAGCAAGGCTACAAAAAGACTTCTTTAGATCACTGTGTGTTTGTACAAAGATTTTTTGATGATGACTTTATCATCCTCTTGCTATATGTGGATAACATGTTGATTGTGGACAGAAATTCTTCTAAAATTGACGAGTTGAAGAAACAGTTGAATAAGTCATTTGCAATGAAAGACGTGGGTCATGCTAAGTAGATTTTGGGCATGAGAATTACTCGAAGAAGCTTTACTTGTCACAAGAGAAATACATTCGCACACCCCTTCCTGGTCATCTGAAGTCGAGTAAGAAGATGTGTCCTTCAACAATGGAGGAAAAAGAGAGATTGGCCAAGATTCCTTATTCCTCTGCCGTCGGAAGTTTGATGTATGCAATGGTATGCACTCGACCAGATATTGCTCAAGCAGTCAGTGTTGTTAGCAGATTTCTTGAAAATCTAGGAAAAGAGCATTGGGAAGTTGTAAAGTGGATACTCAGCTATTTGAGAGGAAGCTCACATGAATGCTTATGTTTTGGAGGATCAAATCCAATTTTGGAGGGCTATATAGATTCGAATATGGCAAGTGACCTTGATAATAGAAAATCCACTACTGGACATTTGTATACTTTTTTAGGGAGAGCTATATCATGGCAGGCAAAGTTGCAGAAGTGTGTCGCACTATCTACAACTAAACCAGAGTATATTGCACTACTGAAGCTTGCAAAGAGATGATATGGCTCAATAGATTTCTTCAAGAACTTGGAATGCAACAGATGGATTATGGTGTCTATTGCGACAGTCAAAATGCAATAGACCTGAGCAAAAACTCCATGTACCATGCGAGAACAAAACACATCGACATCAGATATCATTGGATTCGTGAGCAAGTGGAGAATGAATCACTTCAATTCAAAAAGATTCACACGGGTGAAAATCCTGTAGATATGTTGACCAATGTGGTACCAAGAGATAAGTTCGAGCTATGCAAAGAACTTGTCGGTATGCACTCAGACTAGAAGACATTGCTACCTCCTCTAGATGAATGAGACTGGAGGGGGAGATTGATATGATATCCATATCATTCAAATTATTTGGTAGCCAATATTGTTGACATGGTTTGGTTGGTAGCCAACCTTGTTAAGATTGTCAAATATTGGTAGCCAATTTTATTGGCTTGGTTTGATTGTGTAACGACCCGACCGGTCGTTTTAGAAAATTATGCCACAATCCCTAATTTAACTGTTCCCCTAAGTTCAATTCTGCTATTGTGGTTTGCCGGGAGAGTCAGTTCTGAAATTTGGAGCATTTTGGGACATAGTGTCCCTGAATGAGAGCTTTAAAGCTAGAAAATGGTCCGTATCCGGAACAGTGTTAAGACGATCTCGGAATGGAAATCTGATGGTTCCATTATCTCCGTTAGGTGATTTCGGGGTTGGGAGCGCGTTCGGAATGTATTTTGGAGGTCCGTAGCTCAATTAGGCTTGAAATGCCGAAGTTTGACATTTTGGCGAATCTGGACGATAGGTGAGATTTTGATCCGGGGGTCGTAATGGAATTCCGACAATTTCTATAGCTTCGTTATGTGAATTTGGAATGTCCGCAAATTTTCAGGTCATTCGGAAGTCGTTTGGTCGGGTTTTAGATTGAATGTGTAATTCAGAGAGTTTTAAGAAATTTAGGCTTGAATTCGATGTGAATTATGGGTTTTGATATTGTTAGACGTGTTTTGAGGATTGGAACAAGTTCGAATAAGGTATTAGGATGTGTTGGTGTGTTTGGATGAGGTCCCGGGGGCCTCGGGGTGGTTTCGGATGGTTAAACGGGAGAAAACATGAAAAACAATGCAGGTTTGGGGTTCTGTTCTGTTGTTTTCGCTACTGCGGAAAAGGGAGAGCAGGAGCGAGTCCGCAGGAGCGAGTCCGCAGGAGCGGACAAGTGAACGTAGGAGCGGAACTGATCGCTGAAGCGGATCCTGGTCCGTAGAGGCGGCATCGCTGATGCGGAAAGAGGATCGCAGAAGCGGTCCGGGGTTGCGAAGGGGAGTTCCGCAGAAGCGGAATATTGACCGCTTAAGCGAGTCCGCAGGAGCGGACTCTGAGGCGCGGAAGCGGAATGTGCCGCAGGAGCGGAGGATGATTCACAGAAGCGGTCTCGCGGAAGTGGCCCTAGGCTCGCAGAAGCGGAATGGGCCAGCCAGGTCTGGGGTTCACAGAAGCGACCACGTGGTCACAGAAGCGGTTCCGCAGAGGCGGAAATGGTCCGCAGAAGCGGAAATCGCTGAGAGTTAATTGTATCAGAAGTTAAAAAAAATTCAGAAACATTCCAACATTTGGGGTCTCGGCTTAAGAGGTGATTTGGGCAATTTTTGAGGGAGATTCAAGGGAAATCATCAGGTAATCAACTATGGACTCATCTTATGATTAGTATTGGTAATATTATGCAATTATATCATGAAAATGGAGGAATTTGGGGTAATTTATGGAGGATTTAGCCCTAGGCTTGAACTTTAGAAAATCAAGGTTTTGAATGGCCAAATGGAGTCCGAATTTGGTAAATCTTATATTCTTAGACTCGTATTGAGATAAGGAACCCGAATATATAATTTTCGTGATTTTTCGATAAGCGTACCGGAAGTCGGGTTTTGGCAACTTGTGGGTTTTGGCGTATTTTGAGTTGTTTTGATTGGGTAATGCCCAATTGACCTATTTTGATATGATTCTATTGATTTTTATTAGATACTACACATATGGAGGCCGACATTCGCGGCAAGAGAATTGTTTCATAGCGGTTTTGTACCGGAGTCGAGGTAAGTGGCTTGTCTAACCTCGTGTGGGGGAATTTTCACCCCTAGGATATTATGTGATAGTTTAAATGCCCTGTACGCGAGGTGACGGGCGTGTAGATGCGCTGGTTGTTTAACACGTACTTTAATTAAAATGTTCGATGAGCGATATTCCTGTCTTTGGCTGTTAATTTGATATTTTTACCCGGTAGTGGTTAGGAAAGCATGATTAGGTAGTACTTAACTGTTTAGTTGCCTAATTGCCTTATTTGAACTCATTGATAATTATTGGCACTATTTTTCGGTGAAGTAATAGTTAAGCATAATTGTTCTCTCTGTGGATTCCTTTATTTGCTGTGCTTGTGGACTGCGGGTTCGATTCCCGGAGACCCAGGGCTGTGGGTTCGATCCCCAGAGACCCGGCGTGATATTGGTAGGGACTACGGGTTAGATTTCCGAGATCCTGAGTTATTGGTAGGGACTACGGGTTCGTTTCCCGAGATCCTGAGTTATTGGTAGGGACTACGGGTTTGATTCCCGAGATCCTGAGTTATTGGTAGGGACTACGGGTTCGATTCCCGAGATCCTGAGTTATTGGTAGGGACTACGGGTTCGATTCCCGGAGATCCTGAGTTATTGATTATTTATCGAGACATGGGCTGCGGGTTCGATTCCCGGAGACCCAGAGGTACTGTCAATGGGACTGTGGGTTCGATTCCCACAGGTCCTGGACTTGTTTTATTGAGTTGGCTATTCGTTGTTAGCTTAATTGTAGACGATTGTAGTAATCATCTTATTGTTGTTATTTCGGAAATTTATTATTCATTTAAACTGCTTATTGTTGTTATTATCATTGTATTATTGTTTTCTCAGTAGGGCCCTGACCTTCCTCGTCACTACTCCATCGAGGTTAGGCTTGGCACTTACTGAGTACCGATGTGGTGTACTCATGCTACTCTTCTGCACACTTTTGTTGTGCAGATCGAGGTACATCAGGGCAGGCTCACACCAGGTGATTCAGCAGCGTTTTGGGAGACCTCGAGGTGTGATCTGCTACGTCCGCGGATCCGGAGGCCTTCCTTCTATTCTAGTGATAGTAGATGCCTTTCCTTCATTCCGTTGTTAGATACTCCTTTATATAGAGCTACAATTGTATGATCTCTTTTAGTCTGTGTTACCCGTGGGATTCCGGGTCTTGGTAGTGTTTTAAACAGTGTGTTTGACTGGTGTATGTGCCAAGCGGCACGGATTACATTCCTTTCATCTTATTGTCCGCTAATTCTTATTAAATGTTCATAAACTGGTATATTCCGCAACGTGTTAGGCTTACCTAGTCGTGGGGACTGGGTGCCATCACGACATGTTCACGATTGGTGAACTAGGGTCGTGACAAGTTGGTATCAGAGCACTAGGTTCATAGGAGTCACGGGACATAGACCGGTTACTTAGAGTCTCGTTGATCGATACGGAGACGTTTGTATTTATCTACGAGGGGCTATGTAACTGTTTAGGAAACTCTTCATTTCTTTGGATTCCTTGTCGTGCGACATTTTTGGCATTAAAATCTAAACTATTGATTTCTACTCTCTCACAGATGGTGAGGATACGAGCTACTCGCGACGATCAGGTACCCGCGCCCCCTGTTGCCGCCGTCAGAGGCCGGGGCCGAGGTAGAGGATGAGGACGCGCCCGAGGTGCAGCCACAGCACCCGCGCGCGCTGCCGCTGAGGTGCCACGGGTAGACCAGGTTGGAGCGCAGGCACCTGGTACACCGACTACAGCTGCTACTACTCCAGCACTACAGGAGACCCTGGCCCAGTTCATGAGTATGTATACCACTTTAGCTCAGGCAGGACTGCTTCCTCTCGTCGCAGCTACATCTCAGGCCAGGGGAGGGGTCCAGACTCCCGCAGCCGTTACACCGGAGCAGCGTGTGCCAGTGGGACAGGTTCCGGATGTTTTGGTTATGCCTCCTGCCGCCCCAGCACAGCCCGGAGGTGGACCAGCTGCCTCTGAGGACGAGCAACATAGATTGGAGAGGTTCAAGAAATATGACCCTCCAGTGTTTAGTGGTTTGGCTTGAGATGATGCATTGGGTTTTCTAGAGGAGTGTCATCGTATTCTTCGTACTATGGGGATTGTGGAGACCAGCGGGGTTTCCTTCACTGCTTTTTAGTTTCGTGGGGCCGCTTATGATTGGTGGCGCATGTATGAGTTGGATAGTCCAGAGGAGTCTGCTTCATTGACTTGGACGCAGTTTTTAGATCTGTTTTTGAGGGAGTTTGTTCCACAGAGCCTTAGGGATTCTTGGCGCTCGGAGTTTGAGCGGTTGCGACAGGGCTCCATGTCAGTATCGGAGTATGCTATCGGTTTCACCCGTCTAGCCAGGCATGCACCGGCTTTGGTAGCCACGGTTCGGGAGAGAGTGCGGAGATTTATTGAGGGCATTATTCCGCCGATCCGGTCCAGCATGGCCAGAGAGTTGGAGATAGATATATCTTATCAGCAGGCAGTTAGCATTGCCAGGAGGATCGAGAGTATGCTCCCTAGACATCGGTGTAAGGCCCCAGAAAATTTCGCTATGTAATATAGGATTCTGTGGTGCCACGTAGGCTAATTATTATATTTTTTGTTCTATGAACATGATGGACATCAATTAGACTTGATAAATATGAGTATGAGTCTTACGGTAAGTGGTATGAGGTCCAAATGGAAGCCAAAGTGTAAGCCAAATGGGAAAATTTTCGAAATAGGCCAAAATTCCAAATGGATTCGCATATAGCTCCACTTCAAAGGATCATATATAATTATGTATAAGGTTTTATGTGGTGTATAGCATATCAAATGAAAGCCCTTTGAGTCTAGTTTCCAACGCTTCAAACCGTTCGTCATTTGGACATTCCTACACAAAGTTATGATCAAATTACCAAAGGCTGGAAAATGCTGTCTTGTGTCAAATGTGCGACCGCATTCCTGTCGCATTGTTAACTTTGCGGTCGCATTTCTACCGCAAATTGAACCCGAGAAGCCCAGTTAATTCTTATATTTTTATAGCCCGACCCCATTTCAATATATAGGCTTTGGGGTTCATTTTGGGGTCATTTCTTAGTGATTTTAGAGAGAGGTGAGAGTGTTTTAGAGAGAGAAGGAGGAACCCAACATCTAAATCATCCAAATCTTGCATCAATCTTCAAGAATCAAGAACCCAATAGCAAGTTCTTCATCTAAGAGGTAAGATTCTATACCCTAGGGTTTTAATTTCGAGTTTGGTGTATAAGATGAGTTATTGAGGTATGATTCTTGGGTTTATTAGTATTGTGTATACATGCGTGTACAACTTAGGTTTATGGGAAGATTGTTTAACTTAAATAACTAAAGATTGGGTTAGGGAATGAAGGAAGTCTTAAAAAGGGGATTCGAAATCAAGATGCTCAACTAGTGTTTGATAAATTGTTCAAATGAGCTAGTTTCATGAATATCTTTCTAATATGTGTTTAATTTTGTTATGTTTCATAGTAGATTGGAATTGCTAGAGTTTTTGGAGTGTTGTAGTAACTTAAGGAAAGCTCAATCGAGGTATGTATGGCTAACTTTGATTCTTGTGAAATCGCCCTTATGTGTGCAATTCGTTTGGCATGTGTTAATTTGAGAGATTGTGTGTAATTTGTTGATTTTGTTGTTGGGTATCTAATTGATGTTAAACTACATGTGGTATGGTATGAAATATGAATTGAAAGATAACAAGGGAATTGGAATTGGTGAAGAATTGTGAATAATGGTTATGATGGCCTTTATGGCACCTTGTGGAAAAGAAACGAAACAACTTGAGAATTGGTTTATTGTGGAAAGAGACGAAGCACTTGAATTGTGGAAAATTGTTGAACATACTTGTGTGAATATTTTTGATTATGGAAATATTGTAACTTGGTTGTGATATTGGCTTGATAAGTAATTGAGAACATGGAACAATGTGCAAGTTGCTTATTTGAACTTGTTGAAATTGTGTGTAGTACCTTATCTGCTGTTTGAAATTGTTGTGTTTTAAACTATAAGGCGGGGTCGTGTTGCGCGCCGCAACGTGAGGAAATAAGGTGTGGGTTGGGGTGATAAGGGTGGCCGAGGTAATAAGGGTGGTCAGGGGCAATAAGGATGGAAAGCGATCGAAATCGCTATTGAAAATTGATACAAAAATCAATGATGTGAAATTGTGAAAGGAGACAGCGGGAGAGTTTGCAACCTGGGGGGCACTGATTGCCTCTATGTTTGACTACTTGCAATTTGTGTGGTTGATTGGTTGTTGTTCTATTTGTTTACCTTGAACGTGTTTGTGTTGAGGCTTATCTGAAATGAGTAAAAGGTGGAAAACATGGTTGGCTGGCTTGATTAGTTTTGATGTAATTTAATGGCTTGAGTTTACTTGGGACAAAGTTTGTCCATACATACCGGTACAATTCAAGTGTACTGACGTCCCTTTTGCCGGGGACGCTACATTCGTATTATGATTGTAGGTGAATCAGTAGCAGGTACTTCAGCTCATCGGCAGTAGCATCCTTCATCTTCCACTGCCCATTTTGGTGAGCCCCTTTCCTTTCGGGGCCCTACGTGGCTCATGCCACTCTTGTTTAGACTTTATTTTGATTTTGTGTAAGGTATATCCGGAGCCTTGTTACCGGCAAGTATTGTATCGTCCTTTGTATCCTAGAGGTTCCGTAGACATGTAAACTGTGGGATTCGAGGCTCATGTATATATTATGTTGGGCGTTGTAAAAACTGTAAACTTGTTAATGAATCACTCGCATGGTTATGTTTGTATATTGTGAAATCAGTTATAATTGGTAAGGTATTTGGTTAATGAGAAATAATCAACACGGGGGTAACACGTGGGAATGAAAGGCACCCAGGTCCGCTTGACTGGGGCTACCTAGTCAGGCGCCGGTCATGTCCCTCGATTTGGGGCGTGACAAACTTGGTATCAGAGCCTAAGGTTTTTAAGTGTCCTAGGATGTCTCGGAGCCGTGTCTAGTAGTGCCCTTCTTATCGGTGTGTTGTCGACCACAT
The DNA here is from genome assembly GCA_032618575.1 of Nicotiana noctiflora. Classification (NCBI taxonomy): domain Eukaryota; kingdom Viridiplantae; phylum Streptophyta; class Magnoliopsida; order Solanales; family Solanaceae; genus Nicotiana; species Nicotiana noctiflora. The sequence goes on from JASVEL010004801.1 coordinate 35,306, forward strand.
CATATAAGTTGGGGGCTGCACGGGCATTTAGGAATTTACCCATTTCTTTGATATTCTAGATCGTGCGATATGGCTCAAGATATGGAGCTAATTTCCTCTCTAAGTATTACCCTCAATATTGGTAATTTTGATACCATAATATGTGAATTTGAAGCATGTAAGGTGAGATTTATCTCACCATTGAGTCCAAGTGGATCACCCAAGGACTTGTTAGAAGAATGTGATGAGCCATGGAGTGATTGGTAGAACTTGTTATTTAGGAGAGTACCCTTGTTCCCACTAATGTCACTGCACCACCAGATCATGTAGTATATCATCAATATGTACGGCTAAAACCCCGTCTCTTAGAAATTAAGCTTCCATGGTGTCCGCGTAAATGTTGTAGGTTTAAAATATAATTTATGTAGTACCCGTTTTGTTATGTTAAGCGAATTATTGCTGTGAAAATATATGTGGGAGGTACTTCATTTGTTTAATATATTATTCTTGGTAGATGAGGATATGTAAAGAATGTGAACTATGTGCTAAAATGTCTTGACTTCAAGTCAAGTTTGAATTGATATTTTGATGCCAAATTTTGTGAGAAAACTTGTTATGGTTGATTCTTCCAAAATGTTGTTATGTGTACCAAAGGTATTTGTTTGATTGCGTCTAGTCGCTGGTAATGTATAAAGATGTTTGGAAATGAAGTAAGTGACTGTGGAAATGTGGTAAGACTAGATGTTGGACTCTAGCTGTGTTTGAGACTTTACATGAATTGGTGTTGTGACCCGATTTTGTGAAAGATGCATTCCAATATGATCAATGTGCTATTATTGACAACTTAAAATGGGTGCAAGGGGTATGAATCACGTATTGAAATGTGAAGGCCTTAAATTGAAATTGAAGCAACATATATTAAATAAAACTGTGTGAAGTCCTATTTGCATAGAGATGTTGAAATAAGTCAAATGTTTTTGAGAAATAGAGTATAGACAATGTGTCAAGAACTCGAAATGAAATTGTACCTGGCAATATTTGTGACATGAGAGAATATGAAACGGATTATGATGTTGATGTGAAATATGCGGAAATGATGTGAAATGTAGGGAAGAAGAGACTGTGTTATGGAATGTGGCCTAGTGCCAAGACTGATGTGATAATTATGGCCCCAAGAGCCGATGGACAAATATACGAGAAAATGGCATGATTCTTTTATTTGATAATGTGGTGATCATTTAAAGTGTTTGATTGGTAATTGTGATTTCCTTATTATTGTATGAAGCGTATAGGTGAATAATTTTATATGTGAACCCTATGGAAGGGCTATGAAATGCAACCTAGAGGTATGGAAATTATGTAAAGAAAAAAAAAACTATGTGATCCATTTTATTTGGTAATGTGGCGATTGTTTAAACTTTTTGTTAAACCCTTATGATTTCCTTGTCCTTGCATAGATATGTTCTTAAAAAGAATCTAAATTACAAAACAGTTCATGCACATGCACCTACTCTTTAAATGAGACGTATTATTTACAAAGTCTCCCTATCATAGTTCTATTGTTTACAACCTCCTATGGAATTGAGCTCTATAATTATGTTCCAGAATTGAGTTATAGCACTATTGATACTTCCTACTTGCTTTTTCTAAATTCTTAACAAAGGACTATTCCCGATGAATTTCTTTTAGAAACGCCTCATTTAAATTGACAACATCTGCTCACTTGTGCCTATACATGCACCATCGTAAAGTTTGTACATGTGGTGTCAAGTTCCATGCAAAGAATCCAAGATTTGTGATCCTTCTCGAGTCACTCTTTTACTTAGTTGTGTGTGTCTTATATGGCTTGATCATTCAATCTACTCTCTTACGAGTATCATCATGAGACCCTTTCACTGTCTAGTAACATATATGCACATCTCAGTGCCTATCATATGAGTTCATATCAATCAAAATGGTCACCGTGTGCATAAAGTCTCTCTGGAAAAAAAAATTGAGATCCTCACATCCCCATCATAGATATCTTGTGTCGCCATGGTTTTTGTGCCCACTAGGAACATCCCGCGGTAAGTAGCTCACTCTGTCCTAGTATTGTGGTTGCTCGTGGCATGGTCATGTATTGCAGTGGGGAGTTAATATAGTAGAAGTGTGTCCAGCTTATAACCGATGATTATTTTCTGATTATGTCTCCACAATGTGTTAAATTTATTCCTTCTTTAGTGAATTCATTGTGCTAGTTCCTTACACATATACGACAACCATAAAATAACATGTCCTTCTATGTATCACTATGACACTTCCTTTTTCAAGTCAAAACCTATAGAGATCTCATCATGAACATCTGCAAACCTTCGGGGATTATTGTGCACTGTCTCATTGTGTTTGGTTTTCTTCACACCCTCAACTTCTAGAATCATGGACTATGTCATTGTCATGTGTGGAGAGTTTTACTACCCTTGGTATCTCACCTTCTTGGCTAGATATGAGTGTTATTTGCCTTCTCCCTGGAGCGTCGTGTTAACTATTAGAACCATCTAACCAATTCATGATTTTGCCCCAATATCAAGATTTCCTAGCTATTGAGTTTCACTCGTGAAAGGTCGAGATTAGATGACTTAGGATTTTTGTACATATCATGAACATGTTGATTTGAATAAAAAAAAATGGTCCTAATTTTTAGTTCCCTCATATATGATCAATTACCAAAAAGTGTTAAGTTGTCTAGAATATGGTAATCTCATAAGCGTTCAATTATTTTCATCCTTATAGGCTTGTGGCATAGATTCTGTTCATCAAGTAATGTTAAGAGTGTAATTTAACTTCGTGTATTTTGAATCCCATATCACATTCAAAGTGCTAGAGTATTCCTATTCGGGGTCGACGGATTTTCCCTACACTTTAGAAAATGAGTGGTTCACGTACTTGAGTATTCCTCCTTTATGGTTCCTATTTCCCATGTACTACTTACTCTTATTCGTCATTTGTGTATTAATTGAGGTAGTCATAATGATTAACCATGTTAGTATTGTTAGTAGTAACATTTTACTGTCTCTTAGTATACAACCTCATAAAGTACTCTACCTAGTGCATTAATGGATTCTTGAAGAACTCCAGCCTGATCTTGAACTTTGTTGTTCCTCATTGATTAGATCCCGATCCATTGAGCATTGTAAGTTTAGACGAGTCAAAGATGAAGCTTCACAGTGTGGTCACATATATGTTGGGTAGGTAATTTTATGGTCAGTTTATGAAAGCACATCTTAGGGTAACTATTAAGGGTCATCAAGGGTTTAGTGTGAGTGTACCCCTAAAAATATTATGTGAGTTGATAATAAAGGTAACATGACTGTATTACACATTAGGTTGCAATAGGTGTATGATATTCCCCATAATTGTTCCTCATGTACTTTGTGTTTCCATATGCTTATGTCTAAGAAGATAGTGAAAAATAAATGTGGGTATGAATTGACTTTATTGAACTATATGATCATGTTAATATCCTATATGATGCACTACTAGCAAGACTCATGATGGCTTGGCTTCATATGGATTGTTGATTGAAATGAAATTATATTCTTGTTGATGAACACCTTTGCGATTACATTAATGGCTGGTAAGGACTATTATGAACACATGATTGTTTGTTTACTGTGAACTGACATCCTTGATGGTATGATGCCAAGTTATGGAATTGTGGGTTATTTTTGTTATCATGAATTGCAATATCCAGTGGAGTGTAAATTATACAGTGGAAGTTATAAAAAGGTAAAGTCAAAGGGTAGTTATCTCATGCAAGATGTTTATCTGTCATCCTTATTATGTATGTTTGGGAGTTGATATTATTTTTGAGAAGGTGTTATGACAATGATTGTAAGTCATAATGTCGTGTGGAAGGATAAATGTGTCGTGGAAGGAAAGTACTTTCGTTTGATTGAATACCAGTTAGTTTTGACTTGGAATGTACCATATAGGTGTTTTGATCTAAAACTGTGCAGTCCATGTTCTAGTATCCTTATGATAATGTAGTGCTTGTAATACTGGGATTAGGATTGTGGATATATACATTGTGGTGCTATGTATAATTGTGGATGTGTTGTTGAGACGAATTTGGTGATTCCCTAGCAGGAGGATAGGCCTAGTTACAAAGGAAACTCTGCCGAAATTTCTGAAAAGTTTAGGAGTTAGTGAAAATTTTGAGACTGAAGGTAGGTTAGAAAAGAGATGTATGATGTTAAAGTGTTTGGGAAAGACTATACTCCTCATTCGAGGACGAATGATCCTAAGGGGGGGAGAATGTAAGGCCCCAGAAAATTTCGCTATGTAATATAGGATTCTGTGGTGCCACGTAGGCTAATTATTATATTTTTTGTTCTATGAACATGATGGACATCAATTAGACTTGATAAATATGAGTATGAGTCTTACGGTAAGTGGTATGAGGTCCAAATGGAAGCCAAAGTGTAAGCCAAATGGGAAAATTTTCGAAATAGGCCAAAATTCCAAATGGATTCGCATATAGCTCCACTTCAAAGGATCATATATAATTATGTATAAGGTTTTATGTGGTGTATAGCATATCAAATGAAAGCCCTTTGAGTCTAGTTTCCAACGCTTCAAACCGTTCGTCATTTGGACATTCCTACACAAAGTTATGATCAAATTACCAAAGGCTGGAAAATGCTGTCTTGTGTCAAATGTGCGACCGCATTCCTGTCGCATTGTTAACTTTGCGGTCGCATTTCTACCGCAAATTGAACCCGAGAAGCCCAGTTAATTCTTATATTTTTATAGCCCGACCCCATTTCAATATATAGGCTTTGGGGTTCATTTTGGGGTCATTTCTTAGTGATTTTAGAGAGAGGTGAGAGTGTTTTAGAGAGAGAAGGAGGAACCCAACATCTAAATCATCCAAATCTTGCATCAATCTTCAAGAATCAAGAACCCAATAGCAAGTTCTTCATCTAAGAGGTAAGATTCTATACCCTAGGGTTTTAATTTCGAGTTTGGTGTATAAGATGAGTTATTGAGGTATGATTCTTGGGTTTATTAGTATTGTGTATACATGCATGTACAACTTAGGTTTATGGGAAGATTGTTTAACTTAAATAACTAAAGATTGGGTTAGGGAATGAAGGAAGTCTTAAAAGGGGATTCGAAATCAAGATGCTCAACTAGTGTTTGATAAATTGTTCAAATGAGCTAGTTTCATGAATATCTTTCTAATATGTGTTTAATTTTGTTATGTTTCATAGTAGATTGGAATTGCTAGAGTTTTTGGAGTGTTGTAGTAACTTAAGGAAAGCTCAATCGAGGTATGTATGGCTAACTTTGATTCTTGTGAAATCGCCCTTATGTGTGCAATTCGTTTGGCATGTGTTAATTTGAGAGATTGTGTGCAATTTGTTGATTTTGTTGTTGGGTATCTAATTGATGTTAAACTACATGTGGTATGGTATGAAATATGAATTGAAAGATAACAAGGGAATTGGAATTGGTGAAGAATTGTGAATAATGGTTATGATGGCCTTTATGGCACCTTGTGGAAAAGAAACGAAACACTTGAGAATTGGTTTATTGTGGAAAGAGGACGAAGCACTTGAATTGTGGAAAATTGTTGAACATACTTGTGTGAATATTTTTGATTATGGAAATATTGTAACTTGGTTGTGATATTGGCTTGATAAGTAATTGAGAACATGGAACAATGTGCAAGTTGCTTATTTGAACTTGTTGAAATTGTGTGTAGTACCTTATCTGCTGTTTGAAATTGTTGTGTTTTAAACTGTAAGGCGGGGTCGTGTTGCGCGCCGCAACGTGAGGAAATAAGGTGTGGGTTGGGGTGATAAGGGTGGCCGAGGTAATAAGGGTGGTCGGGGGCAATAAGGATGGAAAGCGATCGAAATCGCTATTGAAAATTGATACAAAAATCAATGATGTGAAATTGTGAAAGGAGACAGCAGGAGAGTTTGCAACCTGGGGGGCACTGATTGCCCCTATGTTTGACTACTTGCAATTTGTGTGGTTGATTGGTTGTTGTTCTATATTTTTACCTTGAACGTGTTTGTGTTGAGGCTTATCTGAAATGAGTAAAAGGTGGAAAACATGGTTGGCTGGCTTGATTAATCGTGATTTCTTGTTAATGGCTTGAGTTTACTTGGGACAAAGTTTGTCCATACATACCAGTACAATTCCAGTGTACTGACGTCCCTTTTGCCGGGGACGCTACATTCGTATTATGATTGTAGGTGAATCGATAGCAGGTACTTCAGCTCATCGGCAGTAGCATCCTTCATTATGCCCATTTTGGTGAGCCCCTTTCCTTTCGGGGCCCTACGTGGCTCATGCCACTCTTGTTTAGACTTTATTTTGATTTTGTGTAAGGTATAGCCGGAGCCTTGTTACCGACAAGTATTGTATCGTCCTTTGTATCCTAGAGGTTCCGTAGACATGTAAACTGTGGGATTCGAGGCTCATGTATATATTATGTTGGGCGTTGTAAAAGCTGTAAACTTGTTAATGAATCACTCGCATGGTTATGTTTGTATATTGTGAAATCAGTTATAATTGGTAAGGTATTTGGTTAATGAGAAACAATCAACACAGGGGTAACGCGTGGGAATGAAAGGCACCCAGGTCCGCTTGACTGGGGCTACCCAGTCAGGCGCGGTCATGTCCCTCGATTTGGGGCGTGACAGTTATGCGGACCGGCGAAATTCCCGAGGTTAGGAAATTGTTGAAAAGAAAACAAAGGGAGAGAGAAGTTTTGGCGGGGGTTATTCCGGCCGACCAGTTCACTCAGCATTGCCAGCAGCCGGTAGTACTCCAGCTCTTCCAACACCTCGGGAGCCTTATTATGCTCCCCCAGTTTCTAGTCCACCTCCTGTGCGGGGTACTTCCAGGGGTCAGACTAGTGGGGGTGAGGCCGGTCAGTAACAGCCACCGCGTCCCCACCAGAGCTTGCTTTGAGTGCGGAGATATTCGCCATCTGGTTAGGGAGTGCCCCAGGAGTAGGAGGGGAGCACCTCCTCAGTCTTCGCAGCCTCAGCGTGGTTCGCAGGGCCAGCAGGCCATCATTCCAGCCCCAGCTGCCACTCCACCTGCCCAGCCAGCCAGGGGCGGGGATCAGGGTACTAGAGGCCATCCTCGGGAGAGGGGGGCATGCCAGATTCTATGCTATTCCTGATCGCGCTGCGGCTGTTGCATCTGACTCTGTTATCAGACGTATTATTCTGGTTAGTCACAGGGAGGCATCGGTTCTATTCGACCCTGGTTCCATTTTTTCATATGTGTCTTCTTACTTTGCTTCTCATGTGGGTGTGCCTCGGGATTCTTTGAGTGCCCCCATTTATGTTTCCACTCCGGTGGGTGATTCTTTGGCTATGGACCGCGTATATCGGTCGTGTTTGGTTACCATTTGTGATTTTGAGACCGGAGCGGATCTATTGCTGCTCGGGATGGTCGATTTTGATATTATTCTGGGCATGGACTGGTTGTCGCCCCATTATGCTATTCTTGATTGTCATGCCAAGACCGTGACGATGGCTATGCCATGCATTCCACGTATTGAGTGGAGTGGTACTCTAGATCACACCCCTAGCCGTGTTATTTCTTTTCTTAGAGCTCAGCGTATGGTTGAGAAAGGGTGTGCTGCTTATCTAGCCTATGTGCGGGACGTCAGTATTGACACTCCCTCTATTGATTCTGTTCCTGTGGTACGTGACTTTGTTGATGTATTTCCAGCTAATCCCCCGGGCATGCCGCCCGATAGAGATATTGACTTTGCTATTGATTTGTTGCGGGGCACTCAGCCCATTTCTATTCCACCGTACCGTATGGCTCCTCCTGAGTTGAAGGAGTTGAAGGATCAGAGTTACAGGAGTTATTGGGTAAGGGTTTCATTCGACCCAGTGTTTCGCCTTGGGGTGCCCCTGTATTGTTTGTGAAGAAAAAGGACGGTTCTATGCGTATGTGTATTGACTATCGTCAGCTGAACAAGGTTACAGTGAAGAACCGGTATCCTTTGCCCCGTATTGATGATTTATTTGACCAGCTACAGGGCGCACAGGTGTTTTCTAAGATTGATTTGCGCTGTGGGTATCACCAGCTGAAGATTCGGGAGCCAGATATCCCGAAGACTGCCTTCAGGACTCGGTATGGTCACTATGAGTTCCTCGTGATGTCTTTTGGGCTGACTAATGCCCCAGCAGCCTTTATGCATTTGATGCACAGTGTGTTCAGGCCTTATCTGGACTCGTTTGTGATTGTCTTCATTGATGATATTCTAGTATATTCTCGGAGCCGGGAAGAGCACGAGCAGCATTTGAGGATAGTGCTTCAGATTCTGAGGGAGAAGCAACTTTATGCCAAGTTCTCTAAATGTGAATTCTGGTTGAGTTCAGTGGCATTTTTGGGCCACGTGGTGTCGAGTGACGGTATTTGAGTAGATCCGAGGAAGGTGGAGGCCGTGCAGAGTTGGCCCAGACCTCCGCTACTGAGATTCGCAGTTTCCTTGGTTTGGCAGGTTATTACTGTCGCTTTGTGAAGGGGTTCTCTTCGATCGCAGCACCTATGACCGGATTGACCCAAAGGGTGCCCCTTTCTAGTGGACAGAGAAGTGTGAGGCGAGCTTGAAAAAGCTCAAGACAGCTTTGACTTCGGCCCCAATCTTGATGTTTCCTACCGGTTTAGGGTCCTATACAGTTTATTGTGATGCCTCACGGGTTGTACTTGGAGAAGTATTGACGCAGGATAGTAGGGTGATTTCCCACGCGTTCTGACATCTTAAGTTAACTGCCATTGTTTTACCCTGTTCATGATTTGGAGCTAGCTGCCATTGTTCACGCCTTGAAGATTTGGCGTCATTACTTATATGGGGTCCCTTGTGAGATCTACACTGATCACCGGAGCTTGCAACACTTGCTTAAGCAGAAGGACCTGAATATGCGTCAGAGGAGATGGTTGGACCTACTAAAGGACTATGATATTACTATTCTCTATCATTCGGGCAAGGCTAATGTGGTTGCCGATGCTTTGAGTCGTCGAGCAGAGAGTTTGGGGAGTTTAGCATATCTACCAGCTTCAAAGAGGCCTATGGCGATGGATGTTCAGGCTTTAGCCAGACAGTTTGTTAGACTGGATCTTTCGGAGCCCAGCCGGATTCTGGCATGTGTGGTTTCTCGGTCTTCTCTATTTGACCGCATCAGGGAGCGTCAGTTCGACGACCCTCATTTGCTTGTCCTTCAGGATAGAGTTCGGCGTGGTGATGCTCGAGATGTTACTATCGGGGATGATGGAGTTATGAGGATGCAGGGGCGTATCTGTGTGCCTAATGTGGATGATCTTCGAGAGCTGATTCTAGCAGAGGCCCATAGCTCGCGGTATTCCATCCATCCGGGAGCCGCGAAGATGTATCAAGACTTGAAACAGCATTGCTGGTGGAGGCGGATGAAGAGGGATATAGTTGATTATGTTTCTAGATGCCTCAGCTGCCAGCAGGTGAAGTATGAGCATCAGCGTCCGGGTGGATTGATGCAGCAGATTGAGATTCCCGAGTGGAAATGGGAGCGCATTACCATGGACTTTGTATCTGGACTTCCACGGACGGTTAGGAAGTTTGATTCCATTTGGGTCATTGTGGATCGGTCACCAAGTCCGCCCATTTTATACCGGTGAGCACTACTTTTTCATCGGAGCGACTGGCGGAGATCTATATCAAGGAGATAGTTCGGCTGCATGGTATTCCAGTTTCCATCATTTCAGATAGAGGCACTCAGTTCACTTCACGGTTCTGGAGAGCTGTACAGCAGGAGTTAGGTACTCGGGTGGAGCTGAGCACAACATTTCACCCCCAGACTGATGGGCAGTCCGAGCGCACTATTCAGATTTTGGAGGATATGCTCCGTGCGTGCGTGATTGAGTTTGGAGGTTCATGGGATCACTTGTTGCCACTGGCGGAGTTTGCTTATAACAACAACTACCAGTCTAGTATTCAGATGGCACCGTACGAGGCCCTATATGGTAGGAGGTGCAGGTCTCCCGTGGGTTGGTTTGAGCCGGGCGAGGCGAGGTTGCTAGGTACTGATATGGTTCAGGAGGCTATGGACAAGGTCAAGGTGATTCAGGACAGACTTCGTGCGGCCCAGTCTAGACAGAAGAGTTATGCGGACAAGAAGGTTCGCGATGTGGCTTTCATGGTTGGTGAGCGGGTTCTGCTTCGAGTCTCGCCCATGAAGGGCGTTATGAGGTTTGGGAAGAAAGGAAAGCTGAGTCCTAGATTTATTGGCCCTTTTGAGATTTTGAGGCGTGTTGGGGAGGTTGCTTATGAGTTGGTCTTACCTCCCAACCTAGCCGGAGTTCACCTCGTATTTCATGTCTCCATGCTCCGGAGATACCATGGTGACCCGTCACATATGTTGGATTTCACATTTGTTCAGCTAGACAAGGATCTGTCTTATGTTGAGGAGCCAGTAGCCATTCTAGACAGGCAGGTCAGGAAGCTAAGGTCAAAGAACATCGCTTCGGTAAAAGTTCAGTGGCGGGGCCAGCCGGTCGAGGAGGCGACTTGGGAGACCGAGCAGGATATGCGCAGCCAGTACCCTCATCTTTTCACTACTCCGGGTATGTTTTCTATGCTCGTTCGAGGACGAACGAATCTTTAAGTGTGGGAAGATGTAACGACCCGACCGGTCGTTTTAGAAAATTACGCCCCAATCCCTAATTTAACTGTTCCCCTAAGTTCATTTCTGCTATTGTGGTTTGCCGGGAGAGTCGGTTCTGAAATTTGGAGCATTTTGGGACACTTAGTCCCTGAATGAGAGCTTTAAAGCTAGAAAATGGTCTGTATCCGAAACAGTGTTAAGACGATCTCGGAACGGAAATCTAATGGTTCCATTAGCTCCGTTAGGTGATTTCGGGGTTGGGAACGCGTTCGGAATGTATTTTGGAGGTCCGTAGCTCAATTAGGCTTGAAATGCCGAAGTTTGAAATTTTGGCGAATCCGGACGATATGTGAGATTTTGATCCGGGGGTCGGAATGGAATTCCGACAATTTCTGTAGCTTCGTTATGTGAATTCGGATATGTCCGCAAATTTTCAAGTCATTCGGAAGTCGTTTGGTTGGGTTTTAGATCGAATGTGTAATTCAGAGAGTTTTAAGATATTTAGGCTTGAATTCGATGTGAATTATGGGTTTTGATGTTGTTAGACGTGTTTTGAGGATTGGAACAAGTTCGAATAAGGTATTAGGATGTGTTGGTGTGTTTGGATGAGGTCCCGGGGACCTCGGGGTGGTTTCGGATGGTTAAACGGGAGGAAAACATGGAAAAATTGCAGGTTGGGCCTTCTGTTATGTCGTTTTCGCCCCTGCGGAAATAGGACCGCAGAAGCGAGTCCGCAGGAGCGGAACTTGGGGCGCAGGAGCGCCTGGGTTCGCAGAGGCGGATCCTCTTCCGCTGAGGCGGGGTCGCGGGTGCGGAAGACTCGTCGCAGAAGCGACCTTGGGTCGAGGAGTGAGAATCCGCAGGAGCGGAGGGGATATTGACCGCTTAAGCGAGTCCGCAGGAGCGGACTCTGAGGCGCGGAAGCGGAATGTTCCGCAGGAGCGGAGGATGATTCGCAGAAGCGGTCTCGCGGAAGCGGCCCTAGGCTCGCAGAAGCGGAATGGGCCAGCCAGGTCTGGGGTTCGCAGAAGCGACCACGTGGTCGCAGAAGCGGTTCCGCAGAGGCGGAAATGGTCCGCAGAAGCGGAAATCGCAGAGAGTTAATTGTATCAGAAGTTAGAAAAATTTCAGAAACATTCCAACGGGGTCTCGGCTTAAGAGGCGATTTGGGCAATTTTTGAGGGAGATTCAAGGGAAATCATCAGGTAATCAACTATGGACTCATCTTATGATTAGTATTGGTAATATTACGCAATTATATCATGAAAATGGAGGAAGTTGGGATAATTTATGGAGGATTTAGCCCTAAGCTTGAACTTTAGAAAATCAAGGTTTTGAATGGGCAAATGGAGTCCGAATTTGGTAAATCTTATATGCTTAGACTCGTATTGAGATAAGGAACCCAAATATATAATTTTCGTGATTTTTCGATAAGCGTACCAGAAATCGGATTTTGGCAACTTGTGGGTTTTGGCGTATTTTGAGTTGTTTTGATTGGGTAATGCCCAATTGACCTATTTTGATATGATTCTATTGATTTTTATTAGATACTACACCTGTGGAGGCCGACATTTGCGGCAAGAGAGTTGTTTTATAGCGGTTTTGTACCGGAGTCGAGGTAAGTGGCTTGTCTAACCTCGTGTGGGGGAATTTTCACCCTAGGATATTATGTGATAGTTTAAATGCCTTGTACGCGAGGTGACGGGCGTGTACATGCGCTGGTTGTTGAACACGTACTTTAATTAAAATGTTCGATGAGCGATATTCCTGTCTTTGGCTGTTAATTTGATATTTTTACCTGGTAGTGGTTAGGAAAGCATGATTAGGTAGTACTTAACTGTTAGTTGCCTAATTGCCTTATTTGAACTCCTTGATAATTATTGGCACTATTTTTCGGTGAAGTTATAGTTAAGCATAATTGTTCTCTCTGTGGATTTCTTTATTTGCTGTGCTTGTGGACTGCGGGTTCGATTCCCGGAGACCCAGGGCTGTGGGTTCGATTCCCAGAGACCCGGCGTGATATTGGTAGGGACTACGGGTTAGATTTTCGAGATCCTGAGTTATTGGTAGGGACTACGGGTTCGTTTCCCGAGATCCTGAGTTATTGGTAGGGACTACGGGTTCGATTCCCGAGATCCTGAGTTATTGGTAGGGACTACGGGTTCGATTCCCGAGATCCTGAGTTATTGGTAGGGACTGCGGGTTCGATTCCCGGAGATCCTGAGTTATTGATTATTTATTGAGACATGGGATGCAGGTTCGATTCCCGGAGACCCAGACGTACTGTCAATGGGACTGTGGGTTCGATTCCCACAGGTCCTGGACTTTGTTTTATTGAGTTGGCTATTCGTTGTTAGCTTAATTGTAGACGATTGTAGTAATCATCTTATTGTTGTTATTTCGGAAATTTATTATTCATTTAAAATGCTTATTGTTGTTATTATCATTGTATTATTGTTTCTCAGTAGGGCCCTGACCTTCCTCGTCACTACTCCATCGAGGTTAGGCTTGGCACTTACTGAGTACCGCTGTGGTGTACTCATGCTACTCTTCTGCACACTTTTGTTGTGCAGATCCAGGTACATCAGGGCAGGCTCACACCAGGTGATTCAGCGGCACTTTGGGAGACCTCGAGGTATGATCTGCTACGTCCGCGGATCCGGAGGCCTTCCTTCCATTCTAGTGCTAGTAGATGTCTTTCCTTCATTCCGTTGTTAGATACTCCTTTTACATAGAGCTACAATTGTATGATCTCTTTTAGTCTGTGTTACCCGTGGGATTCCGGGTCTTGGTAGTGTTTTAAACAGTGTGTTTGACTGGTGTATGTGCCAAGCGGCACGGATTACATTCCTTTCATCTTATTGTCCGCTAATTCTTATTAAATGTTCATAAACTGGTATATTCCGCAACGTGTTAGGCTTACCTAGTCGTGGGGACTGGGTGCCATCACGACATGTTCACGATTGGTGAACTAGGGTCGTGACAGATTGGTAGCCAACCTTGTTAAAATTGTAAAAAGAGTGTAGAAATTATCAAATATTGTAGGCTTTAGAGAGTGGGGTTTTGTCTATAAAAGAAGAGCTTAAACTCTCATTTCTACACACCAACAAAGAGAGATAAGCGAGAGTAAGGTATTCCATAAACTATAAAAAAATAGTTTGTGAAGAAAAATAGAGTGTGAGAGATATTATAGTAAGGTGAAAGAAGCAAAAGAGTGTTTACTTCTTTTGAGGGTGTAGAGATCTTAGGAGTATTTTTACTTGTTATTACACATTGTAAAATTCCTCGCTATAGTGATATCAGTTGCTCCTCTTGGCCGTGGTTTTTGCCTTATTCAGAAGGGTTTCCACGTAAAATCTTGGAGTTCATTACTCAAATGGTCACTGAACTATCTCAAATTATCTCCTAAAGTCACTTATCTTTCATTTGTAACAACAAAGTCACTAAACTGTGCCTAGTGCACTCAGAAGGTCACTCAACTAGATTTTTTAAATTTTATATTGCCTAATACCTATTATACCCTCTAGATTATAAACATTAATCTTGTTTTTTACAAACTTTTTAATACTCTAATTTTATACTTTTTTAATTTATATTATGGAGTTAAATATATAATAAATAAATATTATTAATATATTAAAGTATTTAAGTATATATAATGCTCGCATGGTAGAAAAATTAATTAGAATAATTTGTTAGTAATAATAATTATAGTGTTAACACCAAAATTTCAAAAATTTATTTACAAAATTTAGATTGAAAGAAAATAAAGGTTGTATAATGTATATTCCATGCATGTAATATAAAAATAATTATTCAAATAAGGGTATTTTTGCAATATACATTATATATTTTTGAAATTATACTAAATTATATTATTATATTTTTACCAACTTTTCGACGACACAAAGTTATGTCACGCTTCGCATCTGTAGTGTTTTTGCCAGACGGTCTTTGCTAGCAGTGCCATCCTCCAGAAAGCAGGGGGACTATCTGTATAGGATAGTGGCGGATCCAGAATTTTAAAGTTATGGGTGCTCGCCGATAAAAACTTTAAGGAGAGAAAAAATAAATTTATTTGTAGGTGCTCACTCAATATTTATCTAATATTTGTACAGTTTCCTATATAAATGTATTAATATGGTCAAAGTTAATGGGTGTTTAAGCAGCCACAACTTCCTATGTGCATCCGCCATTGGTATATGGTAAAATATATTATGTTAAGTCGTGCACGAAATATATATAACATAATTGAGCATAATTTAATAAAAATATATAATGTCTATTATAAAATACCTATATTTAATAATTATTTTTATATTACTTGCATGGAATATATATTTTACAACCTTTATTTTCTTTCATTCTGAATTGTGTAAATAAACTTTTGAATTTTTGTTGTTAATAATAAAGTTATTATTACTAATAAATTATTATAATTAATTTTTTTTTACTATGCTCATTATTTTATTATTCCAGCATTATATATTCTTAAATACTTTTTATTTTTTTAATTTGTAAATAATATTTATTTATTATATAAGTAACACTATAATATAAATTAAGAGGAAAAAATAAAAATATTAAAAAGTTTAAGAACAATAAAAAGAAGATAAATGCTTATAATCTAGAGGGTAAAATAGGAATTTGGCAATCCAAAATTTAGAAAATTTAGTTGAGTGACTTTCTGAATGCAATAGATATAGTTCAGTGACTTTGTTGTTACAAACGAAAGATAAGTGACTTTAAGAGATAATTTGAGATAGTTCAGTGACCATTTGAATAATGAATTCAAAAATCTTGGTGTCATTATTGTTGCATTTCTACTTTTGCTGATTTAATCATTACTTTATATTTTGTGTTTATCATTAGTACCGTAAATATTATTTTACGAGGTTTATTCCCAACAGGGAGTACTATTTTTTGGGTCAAACAGAGAGCATTGCAATATCATGTTCTCCAAACTTCTGGAGTTCTGCTCTTCTCCACACATGCTTTCAGCTAATTATCCCTGATCTTGAAATTCACAGTTTAAACAAAAGCTATATGTTGATGCTCTCATCGTCTTATATTTCACAACTCATGTAAGGAGGATGAGACGTAGGGTGTGTTTGGTATGAAGGAAAATGTTTTCCATGGAAAATATTTTCCTAGAAAATGTTTTCATGGAAAATGAGTGATTTTATCACTTATTTTCTCTTGTTTGGTTGGTAAGTGGAAAATATTTTCCGGAAAATATTTTCTATGTTTGGTTAGAGAGTAAAAATTAATTTGTTTTAGAAAAATATTTTTTTTGCAACTCTCCTACCCCTCCCCCTCCCCCTCCCACCTCCCCCACCCCTCCCCTTCCCGAAGTCTCTAAAAATTGACACAATCTAAAGGAACTAATGTGATGCTACGCAAAAATCGCGTATTTTCGAATCGGTAAATTTATAATTTCTAAACCCGTAAACTTCCGAACTCATAATTTTGGAACTTGTAAAATATTGAGCCTTTAAATGATAAATAATAAAATTAAAAACTGAAAAATATATTTTAAAATTTTGGGGGGGGGGGGGCTGGGGGGGCACTGGGCGGGGGCAGTAAATCGAAAAAAAATAAAAATTTAAATTACAAAAAAAAGTAATTTTTTTGGGGGGTAGGGGGTAGGGGGTGAGGGTGGGTGGTGCAGAAAAAATAAGAAAACAGAAATTTAAAATTATAGAAAAAAAAATTAAGGTAAAAGAAATTTTTTTTTGCGGGGTGGGGTGGAAGGGTAGTAGGGTGGATGGTAACGGAAAAACTGAAAATTTTTTAAAAAAAAAACTGTTTTTTGTAGAGGGGTTGGGGTGGGTTGGTGAGGGTGAGAATGGTTGAGGAGCTTTGAAAAATATTTTCCCTTCTTTTGATAAGGAAAACATTTTCCTCCAATTGGAGGAAAATAAATTAATAAGGAAAATATTTTCCAAAACATTTAAGCCAACCAAATATGAGAAAATTGAAAAATATTTTCCAGAAAATATTTTCCTTCATATCAAACACACCTGTAGAGTTTCACTTGGACATGAATTATATATTTATAATGTAGAGTACAGATAAATTTCTAAGACTTCATTAGTAATCTGATGAATATTATAATTAATTTACTATCACATGTTAAATTATACCGATACCATAAAAAGCTTACACTAGCACAATTTATTATATAACTTAAATCCTTATTTACGTATGAACAAATGTCGAGAATCAGTCTTCATGACTCATGAGATTCAAAAACGGAAAGAAGAAGTTTCATTACAAGAATTGATACGGTTTACGTATCTCATCATAACACACACTTGAATGGAGAAATTACAGAACCATCCTTATTTGGAAGCCTTTCACACTAGAAGAATTAAATTACTACAATCCTTAAAATAGGCAAAGACAGTTATGCTCCGCCGGTCGAAAAATAGAAAACAATTACAGAAAAACTTGATATGAGTGATGAGACGAAGACATAATGTAAAGATCAGTTGTATTTATGAGCAATCTCCAAGAGAGTGGCGCAATGTTTTTGGGGCTCATCTCTATTTCTTCTGTGACACCAATGTTGTCAATTAGCCATCGCTGGAATTCATCTGGTATGCCTTTATCCTCAGTGCACACAATGTAAACTCTTTTCACTGATCCAAACCCTTCATCTGTGAAATACTTGGCCTTTGATAGGTCTTCAATAAACAAAGAGCTTGGTCTCACCAATGATGATGCTAATGCAACATCCTACCACATTACCAAGTCCAATGTACGTTAGGCTGCTTTTATTTCCAATAATATTTAATAATATGATAATTTAGGAGATAAAAGTACTAGTATGTGTTAGTAGGGTTACCTCAGGAGAGCATAGCTGGTAGAGTTTGTGAGCCAAGAACTTTGGGCCAAAAAACATGGATGTCAGTGGGTCTTCAGGGGAACCATATGGTAAAAACTGAGTATCCAACCAATTCTCCGCTGGCGTCCGCTCATTATACTACACATAAATACATTTAAAATTGGGTTAAATAAAGCAATCAAGTTTTTTATGGGCGTTGTTGCAACGGTTTGTTATCAATTAGATAACAGCTAGTTTGACTCTATTAAATGTAAAATAATTTACAAGATAATAAGTAGGCATAAAAATTATATTTCAAAAAAGAAAAAAAAAATCAAATCAAAATGATGGATATTACCTTCTGCTAATTTTTCCAACATTGATAAGTCATTTTTCAAAATTAATACAGTTGAATATGACCAGAAAAGTGGATTGGCTAAACGGTCACGACAGTTCAGACTTATATAGACGTAATAATTCAAACTTTACATGAATTTAGCGCACCCATCAATAAAAGAATATTTTCTTGTTGTTGCCAAATAAAAAAGAAAATAAAAGAGAAGAATAAGTTCTGGAGTGAGAAAACGTGTCATTTTAAAATGGAGTGGTCACAGTAATATTGATGGTCCGTGGAGGGTGATGGATCTCTTGTCTATTAATAAAGTAGGCTTACCCGCCTAATTTATGGTCCAAATTCTCCTTATATATTTTTTATGAATGGTAATAATATTATATACGTAATCTTTTTAAAGAGTAGCTAGTACAGAATAGTTATTTTTTGCCTATTTTTTTAAAAATATATATGAGGTTATGCGCTAATAAGATCATGACACATATCCTAACTCAAGAAAATATGTTAATTCAATGTACTCGGTTTTTTTGTTAAACACGTGTATGCCATCTGACAAACGTAATATGTATTACACATCATTTTAAAATTATGTGTATAATACGATATATGTTCTCGAAAAATGTGTTAAGAAGATTGAGTCATAAGTTAGGTAAGTACTTATGCCATTAAAGGAAGTAAACTCAGCAGTAATTGCTCAAGGAAAAAGACATTTTGTTAAAGAGTTTGGCCTTTTTTTCCAAAAACATGAAAGCAGCAGTTGGAGAAACGTGGAGAATGAAGTAACATTGAGTAGTTTCCCACCTCAATTGTTAAATTTCACATACGCCGAAAATGCACTCAACATCACAAGTCCCCATATACAGAAATTTATTAAAAGTTTATGTCAGAGCGGTATACTTTGATAATTTCTATAAAATTTGTAGGAGATAGGAGCATCAGTGCTCCAAACTCCAGCATATTATACTCGATATTTATACTTGCTAAAACTCCCGTAAAATATGCGCGAGTTCCAGCATAATTATTCTTGAACTCCTGTAAAATTTGCAGTAGTTCCAGCATAGTTATCCTGAAACTCCCTTAAAATTTACGGGAGTTCAAGCATACTTATGCTGGAACTTCCGTAAAATTTGCGGGCGTATTTTCTGAATTTTGAACAGTGTTTTCGCTCAGATTTCTCTTTACATAAAAAGTGGTTAGATTTTGATGACTTTTGAAACTTGCCTATTTTTCATCGACTAGTGGTAAATCTGGTTATTTTTGAATTTCTCACCTTTAATAGTACTCCCTCGGGTCAAAAATAAGTAACTTTTTGGCCTTTTTCTTGTGATCGAAAATAAGTAATTTTTTCAGATTTCAAAAATAAATTAATTATTTTTGTCTTACATTATCCTTGGAGTAAATAGTGTTGGAATATGTATTAGGAGTTATGTGAGATAGTAAAGTTTAATAGCGTCAATTTCATTGTTAATTAATGCCAACAGGTAGATTTTTTTATATGTGTAAAAATATCCAAAAAATTACTTATTTTGGACCGGATGAAATAATAGAGTTGGATAAAAAGTCTAAGAGGTATTAATGTGAAAGTTAAACAGCTCAATAGATCCAATAACAATAAAGCATAATATTACAACTACTTTTATTGTTCACAAAAATCAAATATTTTTGGCTTCTGCATCACATCAAAGGTACTTTTAGAGTTTCTAGTGTTAAATATGCTATTATGGCTATAAAAGCGTATCGTTTGTTATGAATAATTTGTACATTGGATGCTACATTGGATACTACATTGGATACCCATGTTGTGAATAATTGAAAGATTAAATCTCCTATTTTATGTCAATCTTCTTTGCTTTTTATGCCTATAAAAGGTCATGTAATTGCAATGGAAAAATACACCAAAGTGAAAGAACAAAACTCTTCTCCCTTCTTTCTATCTCTTGTTATTTACATTTGTCACGACCCAAATCCGGTCGTGATGGCGCCCAACAATCAAGTTAGGCCAGCCAGACCAACCATTTCTGATTACATCGAATACCAGTCCCAAATGGACAACCCAAGAAGAATATATGAGTTTAAGAACTCCAGTAATAATAATAATAAACAAAATACTGACACTCCCAAAGATGCGGAGTCACAAGTCCAGAGCCTCTAACAAAACCCAACAGGAATAGAGAGTACTGTATAGAAATACTCAAGTACGAATACAAAATACAAATAACAAGCTGGAAAGGAGAGGAGAAGCTAGGTTATGCGAACGCCAACGACTACCTCGGCAACTCGAAATGACACGCAAACGGCCGGAATTGCCGTCTGCTTGCTCACGAGTACCGAGTGCGCACGCAAAGGTGCGGGGAGTAGGGGTGAGTACTAAGTACTCGGTGAGTAATAAATATAGCAGCTGAAAGTAGGAAATCCACAAAATACCACAATATGAAGCTACACTAGAGTCCGAATCTCCTACGAAATAGTATCAACAGTACAATACAGCTACCACAGAATAATTCAACAAATAAAGATGCAATGCAATGCACATAGCCGCTACGGCGTGTAGCCCGATCCATTTAACGTCGACGGCGCTCACTGGGGGTGTGTACAGACTCCGGAGGGGCTCCTACAGCCCAAGCGCAATACTACTGCGGCGTGCAGCCCGATCCTCATATCAACCGTTGCGGCGTGCAGCCCGATCCTCATATAAACCGCTGCGGCGTGCAACCCGATCCTCATACAAACCGCTGTGGCGTGCACCCCGATCCATCCTCAGCCCACATAAATCAGATAAGCCACAAAGCAATTCATTTTTCTTAATTCAAGTTTCCAGTTCATAATTTATGAAAATACTTAAATTCTTATTTAATTTTTCCAAAACGGGTGACTTAGCATTTCAATACGATGCTTTCAAACCAGGACTGAGATCAGTGATTAAGCAATTAGAGCTATCACATATATAACTATCCCCTAGGGATACTACAGGTCGGCACAAGGCCCCAAACATGGCTTACAGCCCACAAAATATATCTAACACAATGTGCGTTTCAACCGCGTATAACATATTATTAACATCTGGGATGGACTAAGTCTCAATCCCCGGTCACAATCAATCCCGCACCTGCCACGGGGTGCGAGCCACGCCCTACAAGCGTCACAATGTGCTAAGCCGGGATTTCGAACCCTCAGGCTACCATATACACAAACTACTCACCTTTAACCGGCTGTGGACTCGTCCGCGATACCTTTTCCCTTCAAACTTGCTGCCTCGTGCGTAGAATCTATTCAAACCACAATAATTATGTCATTAACGGGTCAAAGAAACATAACCCATTTCAATTTACATGGAAAACACATAAATACGCTAAGTTGGTAAAAAACCTGACCCCGGACCCGCTGTCCGAAAAATTCAGAAACTTATACCAACGCGATCCTCGTCTCGCCACGAGTCCGTGCATATAAATTTTGTCGAAATCGGAGTTCGAATGGCCTTTCAAAACTCAAAAATTCGTTTTCAATGCCTAGGCCATAATTCTTCACAATTTCTACCCAATTTCATGAACCATCAACATACCAATTCACAATAACCGACCTTTATGCTTTCTTGTTTGAATTTTTAATTTGCCAAATCGGATTTTCCTACCCAACTCGAGAATACTTGTATACATTAATCATGCTCATTAAGTCATATATGATTTTCTTAGCCTAAGGCAAAGTTACTGTAGAAGCCATGTGATTCCAGATTACCTTTAAATTTTCTAGAGCTTGTTTAAGCTAATAACTAACTATACCCTTATGGAGGTAGCTTTCTGTAAATAAAAATATTCTTCATTCACATTGATTTATAATCTATCAATTTCAACCTTTTATATAATTTACTCGTTAAATTTTATACTAAGTTAAATACTTGTGTGTTTGGCCCCCTTTGTGGTATAAAATTAGACTAATATGTAGTTAGTAAACAAAAGAAGAAAACTTGAGAAATTTGTCAAGAAGGCTCAAATAAGGAGTTTAGATGATACCCGAAGAATAAAAAATTATTCGGATTTGCAGATGTTGCTGACTGTTGATGCCATTCTTTGCTTTACAATTTTGTATTGTCAAACTTTTCCACGTTTTTCTTTTCCTCTGCTAAAAAGTGATACTACACTGCTTTTGATTCTCTCAAACTCATTGAACTCCCTCAATATTCTAATTGTAATGTTTGATCCTCATCTGACAAGACCTTAATCCCTTTTTGGTGTGTTGAAATACGCCACCTTTTGGTGGGCTTTGACCCAAAAAAAAGTTTTCAATAATTTATTATTTGTGTATTTATCTTATTTTCTTCTTCTTTTTTTCAATTAAATTCTAGCTAAAGGATAATTATACCATTATTTTAAATATGAGGTATTACATAACTCCCGTAATAACGGGTCGGGTCGTTACATTCTCCCCAACTTAAACAAACGCTCGTCCGCGAGCGGGTTAAGAAACATACCTGTAGTATCAAACAAGTGTGGATATCTGCCTCGCATCTCCTGCTCGGTCTCCCAAGTTGCTTCCTCCACGGGACGACCTCTCCACTGCACTTTCACTGAAGCTATGTCCTTGGATCTCAGCATACGAACCTGTCGACCCAAAATGGCTACTGGTTCCACATCATAAGTCAAATCCTCATCTAGCTGTGTCGTGCTGAAGTCTAACACATGAGACGGGTCTCCGACATACTTCCGGAGCATGGATACATGGAACACGGGTGAACTCACGACAAACTGGGTGGCAAGGCAAGCATATAGGCCACCTCCCCAACTTTCTTAAGCACCTCAAAAGGTCCAATAAACCTTGGACTCAACTTCCCTTTCTTCCCAAACCTCATAACGCCCTTCATCGGCGAAACCTTCAGCAACACCTTCTCATCCACTGAATAAGACACATCTCGAACCTTCCGGTCCGCATAACTCTTCTGACGTGACTGAGCTGTGCGAAGTCTCTCATAAATCACATTTACCTTGTCTAAGGCATCCTGGACTAACCCTGTTCCCAACAACCTAGCCTCGCCAGGTTCAAACCAACCGATTGGAGACCTACTCCGCCTCCCATATAACGCTTCATACGGTGCTATTTGAATGCTGGACTGGTAGCTATTATTATAAGCAAACTCCGCCAAAGGCAAATAATCAGCCCACGAACCACCGAAATCAATGACACAAGCACGCAACATGTCCTCCAATATCTGAATAGTACGCTCAGACTATCCATCCGTCTGTGGATGAAATGCTGTGCTCAGCTCTACCCGTGAACCCAACTCTCGCTGAAATGTCCTCCCGAACTGAGAGCTGAACTGGGTACCTCTGTCTGATATAATAGAAATAGGAACTCCATGCAATCTCACTATCTGACGGATGAATATCTCTGCCAACCGCTCTGAGGAATAAGTAGTACACACTGGGATAAAGTGAGCTGACTTGGTCAACCTATCCACCACCACCCAAACTGAATCAAACTTCCTCGCTGTCTGAGGGAGTCCACTAACGAAGTCCATAGTGATCCTTTCCCACTTCCACTCAGGAATATCAATACGGTGGAACACACCACCAGGTCTCTGATGCTCATACTTGACCTACTGACAGTTTAGACACCGTGCCACATGATTCGCAATATCTTTCTTCATCTTTCTCCACCAGTAATGATGCTTCAAATCCTGATACATCTTTGCGGCTCCTGGATGAATAGAATACCGCGAGCTGTGGGCCTCCTCCAATATCAACTCACGAAGGCCATCAACATTGGGCACGCATATCCGGCCCTGCATCCGCAATACACCATCACTATCAATAGTGACATCTCTGGCATCATCATGCTGAACTCTGTCCTTAAGGACAAGTAAGTGCGGATCATCATACCGGCGCTCTCGAATACGATCATATAAAGAAGAACGAGCTACTACACAAGCCATCACCCGACTGGGCTCAGAAATATCCAGCCTCACCATCTGATTAGCTAATGCCTGAACATCAACTGCTAGGGGTCTCTCCCCAACTGGAATATACGCCAAGCTGCCCATACTAATAGCCTTCCGGCTCAATGCATCGGCCACTACATTGGCCTTTCCGGGATGATACAAGATAGTAATATCATAGTCTTTAAGCAACTCGAAGCCATCTCCGTTGCCTCAAATTTAGATCTTTCTGCTTAAACAAATGCTTGAGGCTGCGGTGGTCTGTATATACATCACGAGATACACCATATAGGTAGTGCCTCCAAATCTTCAAGGCATGAACAATAGCGACTAACTTCAAATCATGAACGGGGTAGTTATTCTCGTGGGGCTTCAACCGGCGAGAAGCATATGCAATAACTCTACCCTCTGCATCAACACACAGCCGAGGTCCGACTCTAGAAGCATCACGATACACCGTGTATGACCCTCTAAGGCTGATGGTAACACAAGTCCCGGAGCGGTGGTCAAAGCCTCGTTGAGCTTCTGGAAGCTCTCACATTCATCGGACCACGCAAATGGAGCATTCTTCTGTGTCAACTTAGTCAACGGTGAAGCAATAGATGAGAAACCCCGAACAAGCCGGCAATAATAGCACTGCCAGCGAGAAAACTCCGAATCTACTGTAGGCGAGGAAGGTGCGGGCCAGTTTCTGCACTGCCTCGACCTTCTGTGGATCAACCCGAATACCATCACTCGACACTACATGTCCCAGAAAACCCACGGTGTCAAGCCAGAACTCACACTTAGTGAATTTTGCATAAAGCTTCTCTTCTCTCAATCTCTGCAGTACCACCCTCAGGTGTTGTGCATGCTCCTCCTGGCTGCGTGAATACACCAGAATATCATCAATAAACACAATCACAAAAGAATCAAGGTACAGCCGAAATACACTATTCATCAAGTGCATGAATGCAGCTGGGGCATTAGTCAGCCCGAAAGACATCACCAGGAACTCGTAGTGCCCATATCGCGTCCTGAACGCTGTCTTCATAATATCCGAGTCCCTGATCTTCAACTGATGATAGCCCGATCGAAGATCAATCTTAGAAAATACACTAGCTCACTGGAGCTGATCAAATAGGTCCTCAATACGAGGCAATGGGTACTTATTCTTCATTGTTACCTTGTTCAACTGCCTGTAATCAATGCACATTCTCATTGTGCCATCTTTCTTCTTCACGAACAACACCGGTGCACCCCAAGGTGACACACTCGGGCAAATGAAACCCTTATCTAAGAGTTCTTGGAGATGTTCCTTCAATTCTTTTAACTTCTCCTGGTGCCATGCGATAGGGAGGAATAGAAATGGGCTGAGTGCCGGCACCAAGTCAATACCAAAGTCAATATCTCTGTCAGGCGGCATGCCTGGTAGGTCTGCTGGAAATACATCCGGAAACTCCCTCACAATGGGGACCGAATCAAGACTGGGTGTCTCGGCCTCGACATTTCTAATGAAGGCCAAATAAGATAAACAACCCTTGCCAATCATTCGTTGGGCCTTTATATAAGAAATCACCCTGTCGGACACATAATCGGTCAAGCCACGCCACTCGATCCTCGGATTACCTGGAATAGCTAGTGTGACTGTCTTGGCATGACAGTCCAGAATTGCATGGTAAGGAGATAGCCAATCAATGCCTAGTATCACATCGAAATCTACCATGCCTAGTAGTAATAAATCAACTCGGGTTTCCAGACCCCCAATAGTAATAAGACAGGATCGATATACATGATCCACAATAACAGTATCCCCCACTGAGGTAGACACATGTACGGGCAAAGCAAGAATACCACGGGTCATACCCAAGTGATGTGCAAAATAAGTAGAGACATAAGAATAGGTAGATCCGGGATCAAATAAGACAGAAGCATCCCTGTGGCAGACTGAGATAATACCTGAAATGATCGTATCCGAAGCACTAGCATCTTTCCTATCCGGAAGAGCATAGAAACGAGCCTGGCCTCCACCAGTACGATCCTCACCCCTAGGGCAACCTCTGGATACCTGGCCACCAGTCATAGCCGACTGTGCTGGCGCTGAAGAAACAGGAGTAGAAAACGAGGGTTGATCCCTCTGCTGAGACAGCTTACGAAGCCACTGAGGACACTCTCTCTCGATATGGCCCAAGTCACCGCACTCAAAACAACGGCCTGAAGATGGAAGAAGGGGCTGCTGAGGACCCCTCGCTGCAGATGAATCCTGTGCTGAGAAAGCAGGAGCCGAGCTATGAGCTGGAAGAGCACTCAATGCAGGCTGACTCTGTTGACGGCTCTGCTGACCCTGATAACCCTGATGGCCCTGACGACCCCAATGCCCTACGATAACCTAGGCGAGCTGGCTAAGTAATCCTGAATGAACGACCTCTACCATGCTGAAACTAGCCCCTCGAAGGAGCACCACTATAACTGCCAGATCCTCGAGGCCTCTTGGCCTCTCTCCCCTCTTGCTCCTATTGGTGAACCGACTCAATATTACAGGCGGTATCAACCACCTCCTCGAATATAGCACCAGATATCCTCCCTCGGGCCATAAGAATATGGAGTTGATAAGTAAAACCATTAATAAATCTCCGGATCCTCTCTCTGTCGGTAGGAACCATCCACATGGCATGACGGGCCAGCTGTGTGAATCTCATCTCGTACTGAGTAACCGTCATGTCTCCCTGCTTCAGCCACTCAAACTGATGACGCAGCTCCTCTCTCTGAGACTGAGGCACATACTTCTCCAAAAATACCGTGGAGAACTGCTGCCAAGTGAGGGGCGCTGCCCCAGCGGGCCTACGCCTCTCAAAATCCTCCCACCACTGAAATGCTGCACCTGTGAACCGAAAAGTGGTGAATGAAACACCGTTGGACTCCAGAATACCCGCGGTGCGAAGCATGCGTTGACACTTGTCAAGAAAACCCTGGGCATCCTCGCCCTCAGCACCACTGAATACCGGAGGCTGTAGCCTCTCAAACCTCTCCAAACGACGCTGCTCATCATCGGGCATAACTGGAACCACATGAGCAGGAGCTGGTGCAACGGGCGCAACTGGCTGAACTGGAGCTGCCCCAGGTGCCGGAATACCCTGTACCACCGGCTCGAGTGTGTGAGCCACGGGGGTCTGATTCCCTCCCCCTGCCTGCGAAGAAGAAGCTGCAGTAGAGGCTGCAACGACCTGAGCCAAGCCTGTGCATACTGATAAGATCTGGGCCAAGGTCTCCTAAAGACCCGGTATCACAATAGGCACTGCCGGTGCCTGAACCTGAGCTGCCGGAGCACCTGCAGCTGGGACCTGATCCTGAACCTGGGCCACCGGTGCTGGAATCTGACCCTGAGTCTGGTCAGCTGGTGGGTCAGCAGGTGCTGGTACTGTTGGCCTACCTCTACCACGACCACGGCCCCTGGGTGCCAATGGTGGTCGTCCGCCACGTCCGCTAGCACGTGTTCTTGCCATCTGCGACACAATAGAATAGGGAAAAGTTTAGTTTCACGATAACATAAACCGCACGATATGAATCCAAGAAAAGTGAGGTTTTTCCTAAAGCTCTGTAGCCCTCCGAGGATAGATACGGATGTCTACGTACCGATCCACGAAAGCCTACTAAACCGGCTCATGACTCGCGAGTCCTAATAACCTAGAGCTCTGATACCAACTTGTCACGACCCAAATCCGGTCGTGATGGCGCCCAACAATCACGCTAGGCCAGCCAGACCAACAATTTAATTATCACAAAATACCCGTCCCCAAATGGACAACCCAAGAAGAATATATGAGTTTAAGAACTCCAGTAATAATAATAATGAACAAAATACTGACACTCCCAAAGATCCGGAGTCACAAGTCTAGAGCCTCTAACAAAACCCAACAGGAATAGAGAGTACTGTATAGAAATACTCAAGTTTGAATACAAAATACAAATAACAACTGGAAAGGAGAGGAGAAGCTAGGTTCTGCGAACGTAGGCGACTACCTCAGCAACTCGATATGACACTGCAAATGCTAGAAATGCCTGTCTGCTGCTCCTGAGTACCTGAGTCTGCACACAAAAGGTGCAGGGAGTAGGGGTGAGTACTAAGTACTCAGTGAGTAATAAATATATAAAAGTAGCTGACAGTAAGAAATCCACAAAATACCACAATATGAAGCTACACTACAGTCCGAATCTCCTACGAACTAGCATCAACAGTACAATTTAGCTACCACAGAGTAATTCAGCAAATAAAGGTGCAATGCAATGCACATAACCGCTATGGCGTGTAGCCCGATCCAATTTAATGTCGACGGCGCTCACTGGGGGTGTGTACAGACTCCGGAGGGGCTCCTACAGCCCAAGCGCAATACTACTGCGGCGTGCAGCCCGATCCTCATATCAACCGCTGCGGCGTGCAGCCCGATCCTCATATAAACCGCTGCGGCGTGCAGCCCGATCCATCCTCAGCCCACATAAATCGGATAAGTCACAAAGCAATTCATTTTTCTTAATTCAAGTTTCCAGTTCATAATTTATGAAAATACTTAAATTCTTATTTAATTTTTCCAAAACAGGTGTTTTTAGCATTTCAATACGATGCTTTCAAACAGGGACTGAGATTAGTGATTAAGCAATTAGAGCTATCACATATATAACTATCCCCTAGGGATACTACAGGTCGGCACAATGCCCCAAACATGGCTTACAACCCGCAAAATATATCTAACACAATGTGCATTTCAACCGCATATAGCATATTATTCACATCCGGGATGGACTAAGTCTCAATCCCCAGTCACAATCAATCCCGCACCTGCCACGGGGTGCGAGCCACGCCCTACTAGCGTCACAATGTGCTAAGCCGGGATTTCGAACCCTCAGGCTATCATATACACAAACTACTCACCTTTAACCGGCTGTGGACTCGTCCGTGATACCTTTTCCCTTCAAACTTGCTGCCTCGTGCGTAGAATCTATTCAAACCATAATAATTATGTCATTAACGGGTCAAAGAAACATAACCCATTTCAATTTACATGGAAAACACATAAATACGCTAAGTTGGTAAAAACCCCGACCCCGGACCCGCTGTCCGAAAAATTCAGAAACTTATACCAACGCGATCCTCGTCTCGCCACGAGTCCGTGCATATAAAATTTATCGAAATCGGAGTTCGAATGGCCTTTCAAAACTCAAAAATTCGTTTTCAATGCCTAGGCCATAATTCTTCACAATTTCTACCCAATTTCATGAACCATCAACATACCAATTCACAATAACCAACCTTTATGCTTTCTTGTTTAAATTCTTAATTTGCCAAATCGGATTTTCCTACCCAACTCGAGAATACTTGTATACATTAATCATGCTCATTAAGTCATATATGATTTTCTTAGCCTAAGGCAAAGTTACTGTAGAAGCCATGTGATTCCAGATTACCTTTAAATTTTATAGAGCTTGTTTAAGCTAATAACTAACTATGCCCTTATGGAGGTAGCTTTCTGTAAATAAAAAAATTCTTCATTCACATTGATTCATAATCTATCAATTTCAACCTTTTATATAATTTACTCGTTAATTTTTATACTAAGTTAAATACTTGTGTGTTTGGCCCTCTTTGTGGTATAAAATTAGACTAATATGTAGTTAGTAAACAAAAGAAGAAAACTTGAGAAATTTGTCAAGAAGGCTCAAATAAGGAGTTTAGATGATACCCGAAGAATAAAAAATTATTCGGATTTGCAGATGTTGCTGACTGTTGATGCCATTCTTTGCTTTACAATTTTGTATTGTCAAACTTTTCCACGTTTTTCTTTTCCTCTGCTAAAAAGTGATACTACACTGCTTTTGATTCTCTCAAACTCATTGAACTCCCTCAATATTCTAATTGTAATGTTTGATCCTCATCTGACAAGACCCTAATCCCTTTTGGTGTGTTGAAATACGCCACCTTTTGGTGGGCTTTGACCCAAAAAAAAGTTTTCAATAATTTATTATTTGTGTATTTATCTTATTTTCTTCTTCTTTTTTTCAATTAAATTCTAGCTAAAGGATAATTATACCCTTATTTTAAATATGAGGTATTACGTAACTCCCGTAATAACGGGTCAGGTCGTTACAACATTTTACTGCATTGCTTTTATTTTACAGCACGTTATCAGTACGAAGCTCTAATTTTATTCTTAACTTCCGCTAAGTTGAGCCATATTTGATTAAGGTATGTATCATTATAATAATTTTTTTTATCGGAGTACATATCATATGTTTAACTCTTACAACCCAAATTTTTCTTTGCAATATTTGATAATTTACATAATTCATGTTGTTGTTCTTTTTTTTTTTGTCTGTTTCACATTTTTGTTTATCATGTATGCATATGTATGTTGTGTATACATTATATATTCACTAAAACTAATAACATGTTCAAAGTAGAGTATTTATTTTAGTACTTCACTTATTTGTTGTCAACATTACTTTGATATTTAAATTTCTAATTAAATTCATGCACATTACTAATAATTGCATTTCCATTTGTTTAAATATTCTAACGGTGAGAAATGAACTGATAAGTAATAATTTTATAGTTT
This sequence comes from Nicotiana noctiflora, assembly GCA_032618575.1. NCBI lineage: Eukaryota > Viridiplantae > Streptophyta > Magnoliopsida > Solanales > Solanaceae > Nicotiana > Nicotiana noctiflora. Next base: position 65,637 of record JASVEL010004801.1, read on the forward strand.
AATTGCTTTATATTTATTGGGACATAAATAATGTTACTCACGTTCAATTCTATTAACACATATATATCAATAATATAAAGTGAAAAGCTTCTACTTTATGATAAAAAAAATAAAAAAAAAATAGTAGATTGTTAACATGATATTGTTCTATTTTTATTTCTTTTATCTAAATCGTTTTGTTATCATTAATTATTTATTTATTTCTCTAACTTATTCATCTTTTATGATAGTTTTCACTATGTCAAACTTATCAAAACTTGAATTTATTGCACTTGACATCACCGGGAGGAACTATTTATTATGGGTTCTTGATGCGGAAATTCACCTTGACGCTAAAGGTCTTGGAAATACTATTATACAAGGAAATGAAGCATCAAATCAGGATAAAGCGAAGGCCATGATTTTTCTTCGTCATCATCTACATGAAGGGTTAAAAACTGAATATTTAAACTGTAAAAGATCCACTTGAATTATGGATTAGTTTAAAGGATCGATATGACCACCTAAAACTTACGGTATTACCGAAAGCTCGGTATGAGTGGATACATTTAAGGTTGCAAGACTTTAAAACCGTAAGTGAGTATAATTCTGCTATCTTTAAAGTAAGTTCTCTATTAAAATTATGTGGAGACACTATCACAGATGAGGACTTATTGGAAAAAACATTTTCTACTTTTCACGCTTCAAATGTGGTGCTACAACAACAATACCGTGAAAAAGGTTTTAAGAAATATTCTGAGTTAATCACATGCCTACTCGTGGCTGAGCAGAATAATACTCTGTTAATAAAAAATCATGAAGCCCGTCCCACTGGGTCAGCTCCATTTTCGGAAGTGAATGATGTAGCAACATATGATAAGTTTGAAAGAAAACAAAATAATTACCGTGGTCGTGGACATGGTCGTAAACGTGGACGTGGCAGGGGGGCGAAACAATTATCGTCATTATGGTGGAAATAAATTGGAGAACAATAAGGGTTCTCAAATTAATCATTCAAAAGGTAAAGCTAGTATGTGTCACCTATGTGGTATGAGAGCATTGGGCACGCATTTGTCGTACGCCAGAGCATTTTGTTAAACTTTATCAAGCCTATCTCAAGAAAAGGGAAAATAATATGGAGGCACACTTGACCTTTCAAAATAATGATGATGAAGCAGGTCCCTCAAATAAATATGATTCTAAGGCACATCTTGTATATAAAGATGATGATTTTGAAGGCCAAACAAATATTACTCAGTTAGAAGTTGGAGACTTCTTTGAGGATATTGACTGAAGAACTAATCATCTTACTGGGGAATGAAGCTATAAAAGTTGTTATTTTTATGTTTGCAACTAGTTTATTTTTCTTGAGTGTATTTTCCTAATGCATCATGTGTTGCTAGTTTTCTACATTCTTAATGTATTTCTTAATGTTTTTTTTTGCTTGACTTTCATATTTCTTATAATGTATTATTTGTCCTTTTTTTATGAAGAATATGAACATTCCCCAGTCTTCAGTTGGACTCAAGATTAATAAAGATGATATATGTCTCCTGGATAGTGCTACAACACACACTATTATAAAAGATAAGAGATATTTCTCTTATTTGGTAATGAAAGAAGCGGATGTTAATACAATATCCGGTAGTACAAGATTAATTGAAGGTTCTGGAAGAGCCAATTTACTACTACCAGGAGGAACAAATTTGGCTATAGATGAAGCACTATATTGTAGTAAATCTCAAAGAAACTTATTAAGTTTCGAAGATATTCGCCAAAATGGCTATCATATTGAGACTACCAATAATGAAAAGATTGAATATCTTTATATTACTACAATAATGTCCGATAAGAAATATGTGCTTGAAATGTTACCTGCTTTTTCCTCCGGCTTGTACTATACAAGTATTAGCAGGATTGAAACACATGACGTAGTAAATGAGAAGTTTACTAATCAAGATAATTTTATTATTTGGCATGACCGATTGGGCCATCCTGGTTCTAATATGATGCGTAAAATAATTGAGAATTCACATGGACATGCAATGAAGAATCAAAAGATTCTTCAATTTAAGGAATTCTCTTGTGCTGCATGTTCTCAAGGAAAATTAATTATTAGACCATCAACTATTAAAGTTAAGATGGAATCACCCGCATTTTTGGAACGTATACAGGGTGATATATGTGGGCCTATTCACCCTCCATGTGGACCATTCAAATATTATATGGTTTTGGTAGATATCTACAAGATGGTCACATGTGTGTTTACTATCAACTCGCAATATGGCATTTGCGAGATTGTTGGCTCAAATAATAAAGTTAAGAGCACAATTTCCAGATTATGCAATTAAGACAATTCGTCTTGACGATGCTGGTGAGTTTACATCCCAAGCCTTTATTGACTATTGTATTTCAACTGGGATAACAATTGAGCATCCGGTTGCTCATGTTCATACACAAAATGGTCTAGCAGAATCATTGATCAAACGCCTCCAATTAATTGCTAGACCAATGCTTATGAGAACAAAACTTCCCATTTCAGTATGGGGTCATGCTATTTTGCATGCAGCAGCACTTGTGCGGATAAGGCCCACAAGTTATCATAAAGTCTCCCCATTGCAGTTGGCTTTTGGTCGGGAGCCAAATATTTCCCATCTTAGGATCTTTGGTTGTGCGACATATGTTCCAATTGCTCCACCATAACGCACAAAGATGGGTCCCCAAAGAAGGTTGGGGATATATGTTGGATATGAATCTCCTTCTATTATAAAATATCTAGAGCCAATGACTGGAGATTCATTTACGGCAAGATTTTCTGATTGCCATTTTGATGAATCAGTATATCCAACATTAGGGGGAGAAAATAAGCAGCTGAAAATGAAGATAGATTGGAATGCATTATCACTGTCTCATTTAGATCCTCGAACAAATCAATGTGAACAAGAGGTTCAAACGATTATTCATTTGCAAAATATTACAAATCAATTGCCAGATGCATTCACTAACCTACCAAGGGTGACTAAGTCACATATTCCAACTGCTAATGCTCCAATTCGAGTTGATATCCCGGAAGGACAATTAATTAAAGCAAATGAGCCTAAGCCTTGCTTGAAACGTGGTAGACCAATCGGTTCTAAAGACAAAAATCCTCGAAGAAGAAAAGGAGCAAGTGATGTAGTGGCTCAAGAAGAGCCCCAAGATGTAACAAATGATAAGACCTTGGGGGAGGTCCAGGTACCTGAAAATAATAAAAATGAAGAGATATCAATAAGTTACGTCTCAACAGGGAAAAGATGGAACCGAAATAATATTGTTATCGATAACATTTTTGCTTATAATGTTGCTATTGAAATAATGCAACAAGATGAGGATCTTGAACCAAAATCCGTCAATGAATGTAGACAGAGAAATGATTGGCCAAAATGGAAAGACGCTATCCAGGCAGAGTTAACTTCACTTGGAAAACGTGAAGTCTTCGGACCCATAGTTCGAACGCCTGAAGGCATAAAGCCAGTAAGGTATAAATGGGTTTTTGTACGAAAACGAAATGATAAAAATGAAGTCGTTAGATATAAAGCACGACTTGTGGCACAAGGGTTTTCCCAAAGGCCTGGAATTGATTATATGGAGACATATTCTCCTGTAGTGGATGCTATCACCTTCAGGTATCTCATAAATATGGCGGTGCAAGAAAAACTTGGTATGCATCTAATGGATGTTGTTACAGCCTATTTGTATGGATCATTAGACAGCAAAATTTTTATGAAAGTACCTGAGGGATTTAAAGTGCCAGAAGCATATAAAGGTTTTCAAGAAACTTGTTCAATAAAGCTTCAGAAATCTTTGTACGGATTGAAACAATCAGGTCGTATGTGGTACAATCGTCTGAGTGAATACTTGTTGAAAGAAGGGTACAAGAATGATCCAATTTGTCCATGTGTCTTTATAAAAAGGTCTGGATCTGAATTTGTTATAATCGCCGTATATGTTGATGATTTAAATATCATTGGAACTCCTGGGGAGCTTCCAAAAACAGTAGACTGTTTGAAGAAAGAATTTGAAATGAAAGATCTTGGAAACACATATTTTGTCTTGGTCTACAAATTGAGTATATGAAAGATGGAATATTTGTCCATCAATCAACATACACCAAAAAGATTTTAAAGCGATTCTATATGGATAAAGCACATCCATTGAGTACCCCGATGGTTGTGAGATCACTTGATATAAAGAAAGATCCATTCCGACCTCATGAAAATGAAGAAGAGCTTCTTGGTGCCGAAGTACCATATTTTAGTGCAATTGGGGCATTAATGTATCTTGCTAATAATTCCCGACCAGATATAGCTTTCTCAGTAAGCTTATTGGCAAGATTTAGTACTTCGCCAACACAAAGACATTGGAATGGTTTTAAACATATATTTAGATACCTCCAAGGGACCATTGATATGGATTTATTTTATTCAAATGAATCCAAGCCATCATTGATTGGTTATGCAGATGCAGGATATTTGTCTGATCCACACAAAGGTCGATCTCAAACAGGCTATTTATTTACAAGTGGAGGTACAGCCATATCATGGCGTTCGACAAAACAAACTATGGTTGCTACTTCTTGAAATCATGCAGAGATAGTAGCCATTCATGAAGCAAGTCGAGAATGCGTTTGGTTAAGATCTATAACTCAACACATTCAGCAAACATGTGGTCTTTCTTCGAAAGAGAATATTCTAACAATATTGTATGAAGACAATGCTGCATGCATAGCTCAATTGAAAGGAGGATATATCAAAGGAGATCGAACAAAACATATTTCACCAAAATTCTTTTTCACTCATGATCTTCAGAAGAATGGTGAAATAGATGTACAACAAGTTCGTTCAAGTGATAATTTGACTAATCTGTTCTCTAAGGCATTACCAACCTCAATATTTGAAAAGCAGATATATAAGATTGGAATGCGTCGTCTTCGAAACATTAAGTGATTTTTCATCAGGGGGAGTAAGTACATGCTGCACTCTTTTCCTTAACCAAGGTTTTGTCCCACTGGGTTTTCCTTAGTAAGGTTTTTAATGAGGCAGCAAGCAATGTATATTATAAATAACTATGTACATCCCAATATTTTTTTTGTAAGTTCTTAGTGAGACACATTATGTTACATGGACATCCAAGGGGGAGTGTTATGAATAATTTGTACATTGGCTGCTACATTGGATACTACATTGGATGCTCATGTTGTGAATAATTGAAAGATTAAATCTCCTATTTTATGTCAATCTTCTTTGTTTTTTATGCCTATAAAAGGCCATGTAATTGCAATGGAAAAATACACCAAAGTGAAAGAACAAAACTCTTCTCCCTTCTTTCTATCTCTTCTTATTTACATTTTACTGCATTGTTTTTATTTTACAACATCATTAAAGATAAATTGAGAGTTTAACATTTAAAAGGTTGGAAATATAACAAGTTATTATTCTTTGAATAATAAATCAAAAAGGAAAAAAATATCACATATAATTGGCAGAGACAGACACACACTATAGGTTGAAAAGATCTTTATGTATACTTATAAATGTCTTAAAAACAATATTTCAAACAATAAAATATTAGTATAGACCCTCATCTTTTTATGCTGTGAAAATATTATATTAAATGTCAAGGGCCCTGCGAATGCCGAATCTGGGTCCGCCCATGACAATAGGATGGTGAAAATATTACTTTAAAACGAAACAAAACAAAACATTTGCAACAAACGAAAAATTAACTATGTTAACGTTGTTATATTAATTCTTGTAACTATGCGCAGTTAATAAGGACACGTAACATGATTAATTAATTATCCATATTAAAGACTACTCCCTTCGTTCCACAATACGTGTTCAATTTATTTTTAGCACATTTATTAAGAAAAATACTAAATTCTATACAAAATTACCTATTATGACTAAACTATTCTTATTTAGTAAGTTAATGTGATGAGAGAGAAATTTCTCTAGCGATATTCACATAAGAGTAAAAGAGTAAAAATAAGTTGCATTTTCTTGATTACCTAACTAGATACTTATTTTCGACCAAAATTGTTAGTTCCTTGGTTGTTATCCTATATTTTGTAAGTAACAATTCTGGACAATAAAAATGTTAGTGTATAAAAAGTAAATATAAATAAAGCAATAATTAATTCGAGCCCACTGAATTCACAATGTTTCCTTAAGGAATTTAATCCCCTCCTAGTACCCATGGTTATGGATTATTTCCTCCCAGGATAGAACGAATTACACACTGGTGTAGTGGTACTGCAAACCCCAGTGTTTCAGCGAACACAAAATTCGATAGCAAATCACACTTACGGATGCTTTGTTTGTGGTTAAAACAATGCAGAATAAAGAAGGACAACTCAGAAGTCGAATGGAAATTCTGAGAGGAAGGAATGCAATGTATAGCCAATGTTGAATTCTTACCGAAGAGATTGCAATTCATTTTTCCAGTGTATATAGTGTATATATCGAGTGTATACAGAGTGTATATCGAGTGTATACAAAGAGTATCTCAAGTGTTTTTTCCGATCTATCTCGTTCTCTCCAACTTATGATCTATTTATAGCAGTTGTTTGAGATAAATCTGCCCCTTCCATGATGTAACAAGCATTAGGCTATCATGGAGGAGGCACTTACATGGTGGAATGTACACTTACTTGGTGGGAGAGACACTTGTTGCTTGTTGGTGCAATACACTCTCATTTCCCATTTACTCTTAAAATAAAACTCAACAATCCCCCACATGAATGGGGAATGGCTATATCATGGAAGTATGCATGAAAAACAGTGTGATTCACAAGTAAGGATTAATTGCATCTGGATAAGTAGGTTTCCCTTTGAACTTTCCGTAGTGAACTTATGTCGGATATACTCGATCAATCGGTAGATTTGATATCTTTGAACCGTCGAACATTGGTTTATAACTAGACAACCACAAGTCACATAACCAACCCTTAACCGTCTTTGGTTCTCATTGTTGTGTTCGTTTCAGCCATGAACACCGCCTGGTTTCATAAGTGCATAGAGAACTTGCCTTACAGAATTCTCCTTGAAGCGGCTAACACTTCACACTTACATAGGTGATTCCTAAACGTGTCATCCCGTAGATACACTATTTGATATACCCCGTATCAAATTTAGAAATCATTAAAAAGCGTTAATGTTTTATCCTTGGTACTGATCATTGTCTTATAAGAGAATGGACCAAAAGTTTATTTGACAATGTTGAACTGTCATAAATGACTTTGTTTGATCTCCTTGAACCTAGATCTTGGGATCTCCAGTCTTCTAGGTAGAGTTACCGCCACTATGACTTGTTCTCGGCCAGAGTCCCATTCCCCTTGATGATTTCTCAACTACATCTCTAGTTAGGCCTTTTGTAAGTGGATCCGCCACATTATCACTTGACTTTACATAGTCAATTGTGATAATTCCTCTAGAGAGTAATTGTCTAACGGTTTTATGTATTCGTTGTATATGACGAGATTTACCGTTATACATAACGCTCCCAGCCCTTCCAATTGCCGCTTGACTATCGCAGTGTATGCATATTGGTGCCAAGGGTTTGGGCCAAAATGGAATATCTTCCAAGAAATTCCGGAGCCATTCAGCTTCTTCACCAGCTTTATCCAAGGCTATGAACTCAGCCTCCATTGTAGAGCGGGCAATACAAGTTTGTTTGGACGACTTCCAAGATACCGCTCATCCACCAATGGTGAATACATATCCACTTGTGGACTTGGAATTAGTTGATCCGGTGATCCAATTTGCATCACAATATCCCTCAATGACTGCAGCATTAAGCAACCCAACACACGAGCATAATCCAATTGTGATATGTTTTGGCCTTTGTTCTTTGCTAATGCAAGATTCACGTCAATTGGAGTCTTTGCAACTTTAAAGCCCAAGTGCTTGAATTTTTCAAGTACTGTCTTGATATAATGAGATTGTGACAACGCAAGACCTTGAGAAGTTTTATGGATCTTAATTCCTAGAATTAAATCAGCAACTGCCAAGTCTTTCATATCAAACTTGCTAGTTAGCATACGCTTAGTAGCATTTATATTGGCAATGTCATTACTCATTATGAGCATATCATCCACATATAAGCAAACAATGACTATGTGATTTGGAACATTTTTAATGTACACACATTTATCACATTCATTTATCTTAAACCCATTTGACAACATTGTTTGGTCAAATTTAGCATGCCATTGTTTGGGTGCTTGTTTTAATCCGTAAAGGGACTTAACAAGTCTACAGACCTTCTTTTCTTTACCTGGAACCACAAACCCTTCTGGTTGTTCCATGTAGATTTCTTCCTCCAACTCTCCATTTCAGAAAGCCGTCTTAACATCCATTTTGATGAATTTCAAGACCATAAACTGCAGCTAACGCTACTAACGTTCGTGTGGACGTAATTCTTGTAACTGGAGAGTATCTATCAAAATAATCAAGACCTTCTTGTTGTCTATACCCTTTGACCACAAGTCTTGCCTTATATTTGTCAATAATTCCATCATATTTAATTTTCCTCTTAAAGATCCATTTAGAACCCAACGGTTTGTTTCCATGAGGAAGATCAACCAATTCCCATGTATGGTTGTTCAATATAGATTCTATTTCACTATTGACTGCCTCTTTCCATAATAATGATTCCGAAGAAGACATAGCTTCTTTAAATGTTTGAGGCTCATTTTCCAATAAGAAAGTCACAAAATCTGGTCCAAATGAAGTAGACGTTCTTTGACGTTTACTATGCCTTGGATCTTCCTGGTTAAGTGTACTTTCTTTTGCTTCTTCCCGAGGTCGTTTAGATCCTTCACTAATCGACTCACATTCCTTTTTGTACGGATATATATTTTCAAAGAACTCAGCATTATCTGATTCTATAACCGTATTATTATGAATGTCGGGATTTTTTGATTTATGAACCATAAATCGATATGCTTTACTATTACTCGCATATCCTATGAAAACACAATTAACGGTTTTTGGTCCTATTTTTATCCTTTTGGGTTTAGGAACTTGCACTTTTGCCAAACACCCCCACACTTTAAAATAATTCAAGTTGGGCTTCCTTCCTTTCCATTTTTCATATGGAATGGATTGTGTTTTGCTATGGGGTACAAGATTTAGTATTCGGCTAGCCGTAAGTACGGCTTCCCCCCCCACAAGTTCTGTGGCAAACCGGAACTTATCAATAATGCGTTCATCATCTCCTTTAATGAACGATTCTTTCTTTCTGCAATCCCATTGGATTGGGGCGTGTAAGGGGCCGTTGTTTGATGAATAATTCCATATTCTAAAAATATTTGTTCAAAAGGAGATTCATATTCACCACCCCTATCACTTCGTATCATTTTGATTTTCTTATTAAGTTGTGTTTCAACTTCATTTTTGTATTGCTTGAATGTGTCTATTGCTTTATCTTTACTATTAAGTAAGTAAACATAGCAAGATCGAGTACTATCGTCAATAAAAGTTATGAAATACTTCTTTCCACCGCGATATGGTATTGACTTCATGTCACAAATATCTGTGTGAATTAAGTCTAAAGGATTTGAATTCCTTTCAACTGACTTATAAGGATGTTTAACATACTTAGATTCCACACATACTTGACATTTTAATTTGTCACATTCAAATTTAGGCAATACTTCCAAATTAATCATTTTCCGTAAGGTTTTATAATTGACATGACCCAAACGTATATGCCATAATTCATTTGACTCAAGTAAGTAAAACGAAGCTGAAATTTTATTATTATTCTCAACGACCATTACATTCAGCTTGAAAAGGCCCTCAGTGAGGTAACCTTTTCCTACAAACATTTCGTTCTTACTTATTACAACCTTATCGGAAACAAAAACACATTAAAAACCATTCTTAACAAGAAGTCCAGTAGAGACTAAATTCTTCCTAATCTCGGGAACATGAAGGACGTTGTTCAAAGTCACCACTTTGCCGGATGTCATGTTTAGAAATATCTTCCCACATCCTTCAATATTGGCCTTAGAAACATTTCCCATAGAAATCGTCTCGTCGGGTCCAACAGGAGCATAAGTAGCAAACGCTTCTCTAACAGCACAAACATGGCGAGTGGCTCCAGAATCAATCCACCACTCTTTAGGATTGCCTACCAAGTTGCATTCGGAAAGCATGGCACATAAGTCATCAACATCATCATGCTTTTCAACCATGTTTGCTTGACCCTTCTTCTTGCCTTTCTTCGGAGCACGAGACTCCGTAGATTTGTGTCCGGGTTTTCCACAATTGTAGCAGTTTCCACTAAACCGCTTCTTGCTTGGGTTGTATTTTGGTCCAGAAGCCTTCTTCCTCTTCTTGTTCTCTTCAACAATATTTGCTCCCATTATTGTTGAGTTTCCACGGCCTCTCTTTTCAGCAGCTTTATTGTCCTCTTCGATTCTCAACCGAACAATGAGATCTTCAAAGGACATCTCCTTGCGTTTGTGTTTCAAGTAGTTTTTGAAGTCCTTCCACAAAGGAGGCAACTTCTCAATCATTGCTGCTACTTGGAATGCTTCATTGATAACAAGACCTTCAATGAAATTTTCATTAGTAAAAATACTAAGGTTACTACTTTCAACATCAATATTAATTTGATTTATACCTTCGGCAAGGAGATCGTGAATAATCACTTGCAATTCCTGGACTTGGGTAATAACAGACTTGCTATCTACCATTTTGTAGTCCAAAAACTTTGCAGCAACAAACTTTTTCAACCCGGCATCTTCACTTTTGTATTTCTTTTCAAGCGCAGTCCACAGTTCCTTTGACGTTTCTACGCCACCGTAGACGTTATACAAAGAATCTTCCAACCCGCTTAGAATATAATTCTTGCATAAAAAATCTGAATGCTTCCACGCCTCAACGACGAGAAAGCGTTCAGTTTCTGGAGTTTCGTCGGACAACACAGGAACATCTTCCTTGATGAACTTCTGGAGACTTCGAGTAGTCAAATAGAAGAACATCTTTTGTTGCCAGTGCTTGAAATCAATCCCGGAAAATTTTTCGGGTTTCTCCGCCGGTGCCAATGCTGCCGGAGTCGTTCGGCTTGTTGAGGCATTAGCAGTCACCATTGGAACAGACTGGTTCTCATTCTCGTTAGTCATTTCTGTAAAAGAATGACACAAATATTAAAATCGCGTAGATTTTAATAGAGTACAAAACCACAAAGGTTTTACTCTTCCAGAAATAGTAAAAACAAATACAGAAATATAATTTAAATTCCTTAAGCTTGTTAGTTCCTTGGTTGTTATCCTATATTTTTTAAATAACAATTCTGGACAATAAAAATGTTAGCGTATAAAACGTAAATATAAATAAAGCAATAATTAATTCGAGCCCACTGAATTCACAGTGTTTCCTTAAGGCATTTAATCCCCTCCTAGTACCCAAGGTTATGGATTATTTCCTCCCAGGATAGAACGAATTACACACTGGTGTAGTGGTACTGCAAACCCAGTGTTTCAGCGAACACAAAGTTCGGTAGCAAATCACACTTACGGATGCTTTGTTTGTGGTTAAAAAAATGCAGAATAAAGAAGGACAACTCAGAAGTCGATTGGAAATTCTGAGAGGAAGGAATGAAATGTATAGCCAATGTTGAATTCTTACCGAAGAGATTGCAATTCGTTTTTCCAGTGTATATAGTGTATATATCGAGTGTATACAGAGAGTATATCGAGTGTATACATAGAGTATCTCAAGTGTTTTTTCCGATCTATCTCGTTCTCTCCAACTTCTGCTCTATTTATAGCAGTTGTTTGAGATAAATCCGCCCCTTCCATGATGTAACAAGCACTAGGCTATCATGGAGGAGGCACTTACATGGTGGAATGTACACTTACTTGGTGGGAGAGGCACTTGTTGCTTGTTGGTGCAATACACTCTCATTTCCCATTCACCCTTAAAATAAAACTCAACAAAAATTAAAAAGTAAATTGAATACTTATTGTGAACGGGAGAAAATAATAAGATAGAAATTGGCTCCCAAGTCCTATTTAAGGGAGGACCTGCTCTAGAGCGGATACTGAATTCTGATGATCTCCGTCTCGTCTATCTCCTAAATGCGAAGTAAATGTGACTCGTGAAAAATAGGATAGGGTTCTGAGCACCTTTTGCTAGTATCATATTTTGCCAAAAATTAGCAAATGTTGTATGATTGTGTGCATCTAACATTTCAGGTTCCATATCTTTTCCAAGTTTACTGTAAAGTTAGAGGCAGGGCTAAAATTTAATTTTATGACTTTTGTGAAGAGCGAAATACAAAATTAGTTGGTCCATTGAAATTAATTGCACGCGCTAGCCGAAAAATAGATATAAAATGTATATTGTTTTTGTATATGGTACACATTATTACCCTCCAAATCGGATAAAAATTAAATTTGTAAGTGGTTTTAAGGATACGTAGATTAATTTGACACAAAGCGATAAATTGAATTGTAATAGCGAACAATGGCAAAATAACTTCAAACCGTACGACTTACAATTATAGCCTTGAAAAGTAAAGCTCACTTGAACTGGATGAAATTCAAATAATATCAGATATAGAAGAACAATAATTTACAAAAAAAATAAATAATATTATACTGATTTGGGAGGCGTGTTACAATCTGTTTTACAAGTAATCGGACCTTTTTATATAGTAGGGGTGTCATACTTTAGGTACAATTCTGTAAAAGGTAAAAAAAACTCCTAATTTGGTAGTTTGCGGGTTACTTATTAATGCGTGTAGAGATTCCCATCGTAATATCCGGACGATCAGAATAATTGGCATTATATTGTTTCGGTCTCCTGTTGGTTATACAGATAATGTCTTACCGAGCTCGTTCGGGGTCAGGGTCGGTTCCGGGATCACGGACTCGATCAGGGTCGGTTCCGGGATCACAAACTCGTTATTTTGACCTCGTGTTCTGGTTCGATGAAATTTGGGGTCGGTCTTCAATTCCTCATGTTCCGAGCTCGATCTGTCGTATAGTAGACAAACCTGACTTTGATCATCTACAGATAGTCACCTCATTTTTCGGAAGATTAAATGACGAGAAACGTTATGAGCTGTCGATTTTCACCTAAGTACTTTGCATCAGAAATGACAAAATAAACAAACGTCTCGTCAGTCACGTGATGGCACTAAATATTCGTATGTGGCTGGTCGGCCACTCCTAAATTTGAGTCGTCATTTGAAATTTTGAACCGTCATTTGGAAAATATAAATTACCCCCTTCCTCGTTCATTCAAACTTTACATTCAAGCTTTTTCTACTCTTGTTCCCTAGAAATCTTTGCATTTTCTAGAAGTTTTATTCTGATTTCTTGAGATCTTTGTAAGAACTTTCACGTGTCTTTATTCCAAATCAAGTGTATCCTTTTAACCTCCTCTTTTTCATCTCTTTCCTTCCATTAAATGGTAAAAACATATAATATAGTTCCCAAGAAAGAATCTACTTTTACATTACGATTGGCTGCCGAGGAGACGTTTTCGCGTACTGTTGACGAGGAACCAGTAGCGGAACCCCCCTCGAGCACATTCATACTAGGTGGGTGCTCGAATGCTGTCGATATCAAGATTGAGAAACCTCCATCCGTACTGGGCTAGTGTGAGAAGGTATCGAGGTACATCTGCTCGCTCATTGAAGAAATTCTCCCCAAGGTCAGAAAAGACTACAACTAGGTTGATAAGCACATAGTGGTTCTCTATACCCAAGGAAGATGTCACCAGCAACATAAAGGGATATTTAAGTGTTTACAATTATCCCTTTATGACCCGATTATCATCAAGTTCTGCAAAAGATACGTGATACACCTCGACCAAATTTACCCTTTAGTCAGAAGGATCATTATCATCTTCCAATTCTTCATGAGAAAAATGATGGATGCTCTTCACCGTCAACCACCTTATGTGCCTATACAGTCCTCAACTCTCCGGGGAGGGGGGATGACTGATTGTACTTGCATGCCGGGCAAGTAAAGTCCTTTTCTTGAGCATTGATGAAGATCAAGATCGAGGTTGGCTAGGCCGTTTTGTCTGAGTGAGGACCTCAGACCTGATTCCAACTGAGTACATGTTGGTCCCGAGAAACGGAACACAAAATGTAAGTATAGTTTCATTTTTATCAAAATTTTATTTTTTACTTTTTTTTCCATCTATTTATTGGTGTTTGGTGGCGACGCAACTGTTGCTCGGGTCTGGAACGCAGCTTTTTGACTCAAGGAATGGGTCGAGGGCATTGTCTCTCAAAGCCATACTCCGAGCGCATATGGCACCAACATTCAAAAGGCCGAAGGGATGCCCGTTCTCACGTGATGACGCCTACTTGTGGTAGCTACTTGTGGTAGCTAGGCAAGCCAATTTACTCACCGTTTTCATTGACAAACCATCCTGTTATCAATTTAATAGCATGAATAATAATAATAACAATAGCTGCAGAAGTCTAATTTTATAAGTCTGAAATAAATATGAACTGCTCAACAATACTCTCTACCCGAGATTTGGTGACACAAGCTCACGGGCCACTAAGAATAAACTACATATAATGGTCTGAAAGAAATATAACAACTGTTTGTCTCGAAATGATGAGACTACAGTATAAATGAAAAGCATAAGAAGAGACAACGGGCCTACGGTCGCCGGCAAGCTACCTCAGTCTCGTAGTAATGGAATCCTGCTATCGAACTACTGCTGGTGCTGCTCAAAACTTGGACCTGTGCAAAAATGCACAGAAGTGTAGTATCATCACAAGCGACCCCATGTGCTGGTAAGTGCCTAGCCTAACCCCAACAAAGTAGTAACGAGGCTATACTGGACACCACATAAACCTGTATAGTTATAAAATATACAGCGGAATATCGAATACTAAAAAAATCAACATCAAGGGAGGGGGAGCATGCTACGGGGAAAAATATAATTAAACAATTAACCCAGAGTAACAACTAAAATAGCTTAATTCCTCAGTGAAACAAGATTAAATACTCAAACATAACCACATATGTCAATAACCGTTGCAGCGTGCAAGCCGTTCCACAATTACTATCGTTGCGGCGTGCAACCCGTTCCGCAATTACTATCGTTGCGGCGTGCAACCCGATGGGGTACATGCACCAGAGTAGTGACTCGACTCTCGAGACCTCTTGGCCTTTCTCTCCCCTAGCTCCTTGGGGAGAATACCCTCTATCCTCCTATCAATGCTCACTACCTGCTGGTAAGGAATATCCATCTCCAGCACTCGATCCATGCTAGACCTGATAGGCAAAAAAGGCACTCAATGAATCTGCGAACTCTATTCCAAACTATGGCAACCAAAGCTGGTGCATGTCTAGTTAGCCTGGTATAACGGATGACATACTCTGGAATTGTCATAGCACCCTGGCGCAAGTGCTAAAACTCCAAGCGCCATGAATCCCTGAGGCTCTAGGGAACAAAATCTCCCATGAACATGTCAGAGAACTGGGTCCAAGTCAGTGAGACGGACTCGACTGGACTTTCTAACTCATAAGTACGCCACCAATCATATGCGGCTCCCCGAAGCTGACAAGCAGTGAAAGAGACCCCGCTAGACTCCACTATGCCCATGGTGCGAAAGATACAATGACACTCCTCCAAAAATCTCAAGGCATCATATAATGCTAGGCCACTGAACACCGGGGGATCATATTTCTTAAACCACTCTAGTCTACGCTACTCGTCCTCGGAAATAGATGACCCATCCTCGGGCTGTACTGGTGCTGCTGGTGGTGCAGGAATAATCTCTGGAGCCTGCTCAACCTGCACTCACTGCTCGGTAGTGCGAACAATAGGAGTCTGTGCTCACCCCTGGCCTGGGATGTGGCTGCAGTAAGGGGAAGTAACCCGGCCTGACCCAAGGTGGTATACATGCTCATGAATTAAGCTAGAGTCTCTTGGACCGCTGAGTAGTAATAGCAATGGTAGGTCTGCCAGGAGCCTGGGCTTCGGCCAAATCTGCTAGTGGTACCTCGGAGGCGGCTCGCGCAGGTGTTGTGGTTGCACCACATGCGCGTCCTCAACCTCTACCCCAGCCCTAGCCTCTGGTGGTGACAGTAGCGGGCACGGGCCCCTGGTCCTCTCATGTAGCACGTGTCCTCACCATCTGTGAGAAAGTAGAAGACAAAAGTTTAGAATTTATGTCAAAATCACGACAATTAATTCAAAAGAAATGAAGATTTTTCTTAAACAGGTACATAGTCTCTCATAGATAAATACAGACGTCTCTATACCGATCAGCGAGACTCTAATAAACTGACCGGGAAAATTAACTGTTGGATGCCACTTGGCATGTACAACTCAATGACACAAGTCTAACACTATTCCCAATGACCCGGAAACACACGGGCAACACAAGCTATAGAAATGTATAGTAAAGCCTCCCAACACAATAATGTCTAACAACCTAAAAAACGAGAACTAAGTACTAATGATAGAGTAAGAGGGAGACTCGTCCATCTGCGGATGCACTAGAACTACCTTGAAGTCTCTGTGGTTCTCCTGCCTTACTGATAGTGCGCCTGAGTAGAGGTACCTAGATGGTCTGAACATGAAAAACATGCGCAAGACATGCATGAGTACACCGGCGCGGTACTCCTAACCTCGGTTGGGTAGTGACGAGGAAGGTCAAGGCCCTACTGAGGAAAATATAACAATAACAATAATTAATAGTGTGGAAAATCTGACCAAAATAATAAATGCAACAGTGTAATAAGGCAAATCAACGAAGCAATAATAACTACAAGGAGAGAGCAGAAACACATAGTAAACACAATTCAATATCAAGATACCATCCTGTAGCCTTTTCTTCAACTGTCCAGTGGATCTCCCGGGATACCTGTGAGCACGTGATTTTTGCCCTATAAGAGAAATACACCCAAAAATTCAAAATAAAACAAGTTTAGTTTGCTTGCAATTGTTGTGATTTTTGTGATATTTTTCTTGAATTATTTGCATTTATCTGTGCATATTTATTTGTTTAAATAAATAAAATATACAAAAATATATTGCATTTGTATATAAAATTCAAGTTTATAATTAGGAATAATTAAGTTTATACATAATCACAAAAATATGTATTTTTGCATTTTTAGTATTTAATATCCAATTTGTGCGACTTTATTTTAATTAACATTTAATTTTGTTTGATAATTATTATTAGAAGTTAATTAGTGTTTTGAAAATAATTCAAGGTTTTATAATTTAATCATAGCATTTTTTAGTTTTATTAATTAATAAAAGAAAAGAGAACAAAAAATAGAAGAACGAATTCGGAATTGGGCCAAATCTTGAATTAACCCCAGGCCCAAGCCAATTCTACCCAACACAAAACACCCAACGACCCAGTCCATGACCCATGACCCGACCCGGTCCGCCCCATAACCCAAAAGACCCCCTTTCTTTCATTTTACACTTCATTTAGAAAAAAAACCAAACCCTAAAATCCTAAAACACTCCCTAGCCGTCACACCCTTACACCCCACCCCATCTTCTTCATCTTCCTCACAACACCCACACCCATGACTGCCAACTCCCACGCCAGACAAACCCTTAAGCAGCCATAACTACCACCTCCATCATGCTCGAGCAGCAACTCATATCCGGTAACCATGGCTTTATCATCTTCTTCATGAAGCCACCACTTTCACCAGCAGCCTCACGATCGCCACTGCCACGACCAGCTCCTTACCAAGCAACGCCTCCAAGCACCACTGCCCGTTGCTGCTCATGACGCCACTGCTGCGTCGCCATCAGTCGCACTGCCTCCGACCACCACATCCAAACGAGCAGCCACGCCAAAAGCACCAGCAACGCCGCTAACCAGTCAACTCCCTCGCTGAAAAAAATGCAGCAGCCAGCTAAAATGGCTCCTTTTTTTTATTTCCATTTTTGAAACTTTTCTCTTAAAAGAACACTAAGTTTACCCTTTCTAATTGAAGCCATTAACGTCCAAACTCCCACTAAAGATCCATATATATATATATATATATATATATATATATATATAAAACTAGTCAGCCCCCTTGCCGGAAAAAAAAAATGCAGCAGCCAGCTAAATTGGCTCCTTTTTTTTATTTCCATTTTTGAAACTTTTATATATATATATATATATATATATATATATATATATATATATATATATATATATATATATATATATATATATATATATATATATATATATATATATATATATATATATATATATATATATATATATATATATATATATATATATATATATATATATATATATATATATATATATATATATATATATATATATATATATATATATATATATATATATATATATATATATATATATGTGTGTGTGTGTGTGTGTGTGTGTATATAGATATATATGTGTGACGACCCGACCCGTTGTCATGGGAATTACAATCCCGTTATCTTGCATTTATGTGTTTATTGCTTTTACATCAGTGTTAGACTCTATCGGGTGAGTTAGGAGTGATTTGGATTGAAAATGAGGCATATAGCCTTTTTGAAGGAAGCTTGAATGTGGAAAGTCAACCTGGAGTTGACTATTTAGTTAGAGAGCTCGAAATCGGATTCTGATGATTCGATTAGTTCCGGGAGGTGATTTGTGACTTAGGGGAGCAATCGGAATTGAATTCAGAGGTCCGGTGTAGAAATTGGCTTGCATTGGCTAAGGTTGAATTTTGGCGAAATCCAAACGGTAGGTGAGATTTTGATCTCGGGGTCAGAATGAAATTTCGATAATTTCTTAGCTTCGTCATGTGATTTTGGATATGTCCGCAAATTTTCAGGTTATTCGGACATCGTTTGGTCTGGTTTTTGATCGAAAGTATATTTTTGGAAGTTTTTGGAAACTTAAGCCTTGATTTGATGAAAATTGATGATTGTGATGTTATTTCGGCGAATTGATCACTCGAGCGAGTTTGTGTGATGTTTTAGAGTCAATGTGCATATTTGGTTTGGAGCCTCGAGGGCTCGGGAGTGTTTCGGAGGTGTCTCGGAATAATTTCGGACTTAGAAAATGGGCAGAAATTGCAGAAAAATCTGCGGTGAATAGTGCCCATGAACAGTGCCCCATGAACAGTGCCTATGAATAGTGCCGGACAGAATATAATTGAGGATCGAAAATATTTTGCCATTTTTGACGATTTGGAGCTCAGATAGGGCAATTTTTTGAGGGATTTTTGGAGAGAACAACGACGTAAGTGTTCTTAACTCAATTTTGGTGGTATAACTCGAATCTATTGGAAGTTTTAGTGTTTAATTTGAGAATTTTTGTTGAAAAGGGTAGAAAATCCTCTTGGATAGAAATAGTGATTTAAGAGGTCAAATGAACTCCAATTTTTGTGAATTTGGTATGTACGGACTTGTGGCGAGACGAGGATTCCAGAAATATGAATTTCAAAATTTTTTGAGATGTGGACCCGGGGTCCGAGCAGAATGTTGTAAAAATTATATTTAGCCTTATGAACTAGTTTGTTAAGTAGAATTGATGATATAGAGTCAATTGTGTATAGATACGATTGCATTGGAGCTGAATTTGAAAGGAAAAGGCATTGCTACAGATTGAGTTGTTCGTAAACATTCGAGGTAAGTATTTGTTCTATCCTAGCTTGAGGGAATAGGAATTGAGTTTATGTGTAAATTGTGATATGTGGAGTCCGACGTATAGGCATGGTGACGAGTATCTATACGTTGGGGGTCGAGCATGACTGTGAGTCTTAAAAATGGATTAAATTCTTATTAATCCTAAGTGATTATGTGAAGGGAAATTATTATTGGTTTTATACCGGTAAAATACATATAGAGTATTGAATAAAGAGTTATTGGTATTACATCGGTAACCGAGCTAAATTGTTAATTCATTATCATTTATTGGTTTTATACCGGTAAAGTATATATAAATTGTTGATTAAGAGTTATTGGTATTACACCGGTAACGGGGATGTATCATTAATTTATTGTCATTTATTGGTTTTATACCGGTAATATAAATATTGTTGAAGTGAAGATTATTGGTTTAATACCGGTAATACTTTTATACATTCACTGTTGATTAGAGATTATTGGCTTATTGCCGGTAATATATATTAAAGAATTAGGATCGTGTGGCGCGCCGACCACTTATATATTAAAGAATTGAGATTGTGTGGCACGCCGACCACAAAGTGATTTGAATCTTGGTATTGGCCATAGTTGCCGGTAGCCTATTGATACATTTGGGAGCGGGTGGTACGCCTACCACAAGATATGAAAAGCTTATTTATACATTTGGGAGCGGGTGGTACGCCTACCACAAGATATGAAAAGCCTATTGATACATTTGGAAGCGGGTGGTACACCTACCACAAGATATGAAAAGCCTATTGATACATTTGGGAGCGGGTGGTACGCCTACCACAAGATATGAAAAGCCTATTGATACATTTGGGAGCGGGTGGTACGCTTACCACAAGATATGAAAAGCCTATTGATACATTTGGGAGCGGGTGGTACGCCTACCACAAGATATGAAAAGCCTATTGATACATTTGGAAGCGGGTGGTACGCCTACCACAAGATATGAAAAGCCTATTGATACATTTGGGAGCGGGTGGTGCGCCTACCACAAGATATGAAAAGCCTATGGTTATGTTTGGGAGCGGGTGGTACGCCTACCACAAGATATGAAATGAAAAATGAATTGAGATATGAAAGTAAGATTTGTTTCGTTGATCAGCTTACTCCGGATATTGTGAGTTATTGACTGTTATTTCAGAGCTGATTCTTTCCTTATAAACATTCGATAACATTTTATGTTGTTGTATATATATATATATATATATATCTCAATTGTACAGGTTTATGTGGGTGACTGGTCTTAGTCTCGTCACTACTTTGCCGGTATAGGCTAGGCACTTACCAGCACATGGGGTCGGTTGTGCTGATACTACACTCTGCGCTCTTTTTGTGCAGATACAGGTTATGGATAGCAGCAGCGGCAGTAACACGATTGTGCATATTCTAATTATTGAGACTACGAGGTAGCCTTCCAGGCATCCGCAGGACCCGTTGTCTCTTCTATCTATGTATTTCATTCTGTTATCTCATGTATTCGGGATAAACATCTTTATATTTCTTTCAGACAATTATGTGTATTGTTCTTAGAAGTTCGTGAGTATTGTGACACCAGTCTTGGGTAGTGTATCATGTTTGGGTTTTCTGTATCATTTTGGATAAAATTGACTAAGTCTTCCGCTAAGTTTAATTATTTCGCCGTAATTATATGATTTTATTTAAAGTCTTAAGAAGAGAGTGGTAACTAATGAAAAATTAAAGTAACAGTAGGCTTGACTAGCTTCCACTAGTAGGCTCCATCATGACTCCCGATGGTAGGAAATCCGGGTCGTGACAAGTTGGTATCAGAGCACTAGGTTGCACAGGTCTCACAACTCCCGAACAACCTTAGTAGAGTCTGAGGGATCGGTACGGAGACGTCTGTATTTATCCCCAGAGGCTACGGAGTTAGGAAAATATTCCCTTCATTCTTTCCTATCGTGCGAGTTTGTTCTTCAAATGTTAAGTTGAATTTCTACTCTTGTCTTCCCACGAATGGCGAAGGCATGTACTGCTTCTTCAGCTGACAATGGCACAGGCTGGTGATAGATCAACGATGCCTTCAGAAGTTTTATGGAGTTTCGGATAAGTTTTACCAAACTCTTCGCTATCTCCTTCAGTGTTCCATCTTTTGAGAACCCAAGGTAATTTATTGACTGTTGCTATGAGATATTGCAGAACGCGGGAATAGTTGAAGGTGAGAGGGTTGATTCTACTGTGTTTCAGGTAGCGAGTGAAGTAGTGGAAACATAATGTATTTACTAACCAGCTGTGGTTTTAATGGACCTTGACGTCTGGTTGATTTATTTGAAGTTGTGAAGGATAATTATTGTGGACTATCAAATGTTGTGACTTTGACTTATAGCCAAAAGGGGGAAATCCACTATTAATGAATGGATCGGATGGCCATGTGTTATGTCAGTTTTGGCTTGGAATGTATATATATGGTATGGAAAGGTCCCCCAAATGAATTATGCATATTTGAGGCTTAGTACTCTGTAGGAGGTAAGAATCAGCCCAAAGTATAATAAAGAGTATATGAGCAAATAGGGTAGTTCAACAGTGTCAAGCTAGCATAGCAATAGAGATAATTGGTCGTCAATGTTTGTGACAAGCCTATGAATAGGGCAGACCGGCCAATGCGACATTACCTACTCAACCCTATTTGGAGAAATGTTTTGGAAGAGTTTACCTCCCTGACTCTTTGAAAGGTATGGTATGTATGGTCTGAACGATCATGCCAGGCTATTATGATAATGTCCAAATATGTCGTCATGTCCAATAAGTTAGTTGAGCCTCAAAGGAGTTGTTATGAATGTGGCAGGTTGGAGAAATATAATTTACGAAGGCACTCAAGCTACGTGCCCATTGCAGTCAATACTTAGCTCACATGACCAGCCAGAGTTAGAGGTCAGGATGTTTGAGGCGGAGGTGAGACTCCTAGAGGTGGAGATCTAGTTGTTGACATAATTTCTATGGTGTGACTGAGGTCACAACACCAGATGATGTTATCATATGTACAATTCTGATTGTTATAAAAGGAATATTTTTCCTCAATTTGATTTGATCTTTGAAGAATTGAGGCAAGTCCTCTTAATATGCTCCTGTAAGGCCCCGTAAAATATTTGTGCATAAAACCTAGTAGCTATAGTGTCATGGTCTCGCCACGGTTCGGACCCTTGGTAGTGATTTAAGTTTAAAAAATGTAGAGAATTAATTTTTCCGAAAAGTGTCCAATATGCGGTCAAGAATGCGATCGCAAACCTAACATGCGGACCGCATTCTTGCCGCAAAATATTCCAGAGAGTTTCCCAAAATCGTGTCAATAATGCGGTCGAAATTGCGATCGCATAGTGAATCTGCGGTCCACTTTGCGACCGCAGATCAGGAATGCGGACCGCATAATGGCCGCATTCTGTAACAGAACCTGCGTAATTTTGAGGCCATTTTGCGGTCACTCTGCGGACCGCATGTTGATTCTGCGGTCGCAAAGTGCACCGCATAATTGACCCGGTCCAGATTTTTGTAACATTTTGACCCGATCTCTTCTTTAATATAACACCTTTCTTCTTCATTTTATCATATCATATTACCAAAATTAGAGAGAGAAGGGAGGGTTTTTAGAGAGAGAAATCTTTCATCTTCAAAGATTGTTCCAATCATCTTAGTTCAAAGGATTCTAGGGCAAAGATTCAACTTCCCCAATCTTTTCAAGGTAAAAACCCTAACTATTTTCTTTGATTTTCAGTTTTAAATTGAGTAAAGAGAGGTTTGCATATAATAGCTTTTGAAAATAGAATTTTTACACTCATGCATGATTATTGAACTTGATTTCTAGTAAAAAGAAGTGAGTAGAAGTAAGAGTCTTCAAGAACAAGGTTGGCAAGAGTAGGATATCTTGGGTAAGCATAAAGTAGGAAGAAAAATCATCACCATGTATGTATGGCTAATTTTGATTCTTGTGAAATCGCCTATATGTGTGAAGTTTGTTTGTTTCGTGTTAAGTTGACAAATTGTGTGAAATTCTTGATGTTGTTGTTGGATATTCAAAGTTTGTTGTTGAGCTATGAGTGATGTAAAATGAGAGTTTAATTTGGCAAAAGAATTGTGAATAATGACTATGATGGCCTATATGGCACCTTGTGGAAAACAAACGAAACACTTGAGAATTGGTTTATTGTGGAAAGAGATGAAACACTTGAATTGTGGAAATATTGTAACATGGTTGTGATATTGAATTGATAAATAATTGAGAACATGAAACAATGTGCAAGTTTCTTATTTGAACTTGTTGAAATTGTGTGTAGTACCTTATCTGCTGTTTGAAATTGTTGTGTTTTAAACTGTAAGGCGGGGTCGTGATGCGCGCCGCAACGTGAGGAAATAAGGTGTGGGTTGGGGTGATAAGGGTGGCCGAGGTAATAAGGGTGGTCAGGGGCAATAAGGATGGAAAGGGATCGAAATCGCTATTGAAAATTGATACAAAAATCAATAATGTGAAATTGTGAAAGGAGACAGCAGGAGAGTTTGCAACCTGTGGGGCACTGATTGCCCTTTTGTTTGACTACTTGTGCTTTACGTGATTGATTGGTTATTGTTAAAATTGGTTGATCGTAGAAAGTGCTTTGTATTGAGAATTATTTGAAATGAGGAAAATGTGGAAACATGGTTGGCGCTGGCTTAATTAATTGTTGATGTAATTCAATGGCTTGAGTTTACTTGGGACAAAGTTTGTCCATACATGCCGGTACAATTCAAGTGTACTGACGTCCCTTTTGCCGGGGACGCTACATTCGTGTTATGATTGTAGGTGGATCAGTAGCAGGCACTTCAGCTCATCGGCGGTAGTATCCTTCTCCTTCCACTGCCCGTTTTGGTGAGCCCTTTCTTCCTCGGGGCCCTGTGTGGTTCATGCCACTTCTGTTTAGATTTCTTTTTGGTTTTGTAAGGTATAGCCGGAGCCTTGTTACCGGCAAGTATTGTATCCCCTTTTTTGTATCCTAGAGGCTCTGTAGACATGTAAACTGTGGGACTCCAGTATTATGTATACATTATGTTATGTCGGGCGTTGTAAAAACTGCAAACTTGTTAATGAATCACTTGTATGGTTTTAATTGTTTAATGTGAAATCATTCATGGTTAGTAGGATATTTGGTTAATGAGAAACAATCAACACAGGGGTAACGCGTGGGAATGAAAGGCACCCAGGTCCGCTTGACTGGGGCAACCCGGTCAGGCGCCGGTCATGTTCTCCGATTTGGGGCATGACAAACTTGGTATCAGAGCCTAAGGTTTTAAAGTGTCCTAGGATGTCTCGGAGCCGTGTCTAGTAGTGCCCTTCTTATCGGTGTGTTGTCGACCACATCGGATAAGTTGGGGGCTACACGGGCATTTAGGAATTTACCTACTTCTTTGTTAATCTATATCGTGCGGTAAAGTGCAATGTGGAAATATATGTGTCTAATTCGTGCCTTGTTCCCAAATTTTCAGAATATGGCACCTAAGAAGAAGGCTAGACTTGGCCTTAGGGCCAATGCCGGCCCAAGTGCGGCTGTTAATCATGTACCCGATGCCGTGGGAGAGAATGACCCACCAGTCCCGAATTTGCCTGACCCATCTGTTCAAAACCCAAGTGTCCCTATCCCTAGCTGCGGCATAGGATGCCACCATTCCTCCTGCCAGTGTTCCTGACTCAAATACAGTTCCCGCTTCGGGCTCTGGTATCTCTAATGAAGATCTTAGGGGAGCCATCCATATGTTAACACCGTTAGTGGCCGCCCAGGCCCAGAGATCCCATGATGCCCCTGCATCCTCCAGCGGACAGGGAGATTCCTTTGGCTCCAGAGTCCATCAATTCTTGCGATTGGCCCCTCCAGAATTTTCAGGCACCGATCCAGAGGCTGATCCACAGGAATTCCTTGATGAGATATACAAGACCCTCAGAGTGATGAAGGCTACAGATATAGAGGGGGTAGAGTTGGCCTCTTACAGGGTGAAGGGAGCGGCACGTTCATGGTTCGAAATGTGGGAGGATTCCCGTGAGGAAGGGAGCCCTCCGGCCAGATGGGATGAGTTCGTAGATGCATTCATAGACCACTTCTTACCTGCTGAGGCAATGGCAGCCCGTGCCACTGAGTTCGAGGTTCTCAAACAGGGCGGTATGAGTGTTTGGGAGTATCACATGGAGTTCGTAAGGTTGTCCAAGTACGCTCCTCATTTAGTGTCGACCATGGATGCCCGGGTTCGACGGTTTGTTCAGGGCCTTAGCCCTTCGGTAGTGAATGAGGCCGCCACAGCAACTTTGCACTCAGATACGAACTATGGGAGGATTGTGGGGTTTGCTCAGGGCCACGGAGGCCAGGAAATTGAAGATTCGTGCAGAAAGAGAGAGTAGCAGCAGGGCCCGGTCAATGGGTCATTCAAGGAGATCACTTCCAGGGAGAGGGTCATTAGGGCCATCCCAGTCATATGCTCAGTCCTCTGCGAGTGCACCGCCATCTGTGCACAGTTATCAGTAGGGCAGTCATTTGAGACCCGGTTCAGACAGCAGGAGGTATCGTCAGTCTGGTCGTCCTGGGGTGAGGTCCCAGCAGCAGGGGAGACCTACATGCCCCAAGTGTGGGAGGTTTCATACAGAGACCTGCTACCTTGACATCCCGATATGCTTCAGGTGCGGGGTGAGAGGTCATATTCAGCGGGACTGCCATGCACCCAGTTAGGGTATGGGTAGGGGATCTGCTCAGTCATCTAGTTCTTCGGCTGCTACATCATCGGCGCGTCCTCCAACATTAGCAGGGCGTGGTGTAGCTAGGGGTGAAGCTCAGGGTAGGGGTGGACCTAGCCGATTCTATGCATTGAGTGGCCGCCAAAATGCCGAGGCTTCTCCGGATGTTGTTACAGGTATCATGTCTGTTCAGACTATTGATTGCTATGCCCTTATTGATCCAGGGTCCTCCTTGTCTTATGTTACTCCATTCATTGCTTCGAGCTTTGGGATAGAACCCGAACAGCTTCATGAGCCGTTCTCTGTGTCGACTCCTATTGGTGATTCTATTACAGCCTCACGAGTCTATAGGAATTGTGTTGTTACGGTGGGTGGTCGTGATACCACGGCCGATCTTATTGAGCTTGGGATGGTAGATTTTGATGTAATTATGGGGATGGATTGGCTCTATTCATGCTTTGCCAAACTTGACTGTCGAACGAGAGTTATGAGGCTCGAGTTCCCTAACAAGCCAGTTAGTGAATGGAGAGGAAATGGTGTGGTGCCAAGGGGTAGGTTTATTTCCTACCTTAAGGCTTCGAAGATGATTAAGAAAGGGTGTATCTATCACCCGGTTCGGGTAACGGACACCGCCTCAGATGTGCCTACCCTCGAGTCCGTGCCAATTGTGAATGAATTTCCTGAAGTGTTTCCAGATGAGCTTCCAGGCATCCCGCCGGATAGGGAGATTGATTTCGGGATCGATGTAATGCCAGATACTCAGCCAATATCCATTCCACCATACAGAATGGCGCCAGCAGAGTTAAGGGAGTTAAAGGAGCAATTGAGGGATTTATTAGAGAAAGGGTTCATACGACCGAGTGTGTCGCCGTGGGGAGCTCCGGTTCTCTTTGTCAGAAAGAAGGATGGGTTATTTCGAATGTGTATTGATTATCGGCAGCTCAACAAAGTCACCATCAAGAATAAATATCCTTTGCCTCGAGTGGATGATCTGTTTGACCAATTGCAAGGAGCGAAGTTCTTCTCAAAGATTGATTTACGGTCCGGGTACCACCATTTAAAAATCAGGGAGCCTAAGACCGCCTTCAAAACTCGTTATGGTCACTTCGAGTTTTTGGTCATGTCTTTTGGGCTAACCAATGCCCCAGCAGTTTTCATGGACCTTATGAATCGGGTTTTCAAGCCATTCCTAGATTCCTTTGTAATTGTATTCATTGACGACATCCTCATCTACTCTCGGAGCGGGGAAGATCATGCCATTCACCTCAGAGCAGCATTGCAGACCCTTCATCAGCATCAATTGTATGCCAAGTTCTCAAAATGTGAGTTTTGGTTGGAGTCCGTAGCATTTCTAGGGCATGTTATTTCCAGTGAGGGAATTCAGGTGGATCCTCAGAAGATTGCAGCAGTGAAAGATTGGCCTAGACCCACGACCCCAACAGAGATTCGTAGCTTCTTGGGTTTGGCAGGGTACTATCGGAGGTTTGTAGAGGGATTCTCAACCCTCGCTTCCCCATTGACAAAGCTGACGCAGAAGGCAGTTAAGTTCCAGTGGTCCGAAGCGTGTGAGAAAAGTTTCCAAGAATTGAAGTTAAGATTGACCTCGGCACCAGTATTGGCCTTGCCAGAAGGCATAGAGGGATTTGTAGTTTATTGTGATGCCTCCGGGGTTGGTTTGGGATGTGTATTGATGCAGCACGGGAAAGTCATATCTTACGCTTCCAGGCAACTCAAGAATCACGAGAAGAATTATCCGACACATGATTTGGAGCTTGCAGCTGTTGTGTTTGCTTTGAAAATATGGCGGCACTATCATTATGGAGTTCATGTAGATATGTTTTCAGACCACAAGAGCCTCTAGTATTTGTTCAAGCAGAAGGAGCTAAATCTGAGACAGCGGCGGTGGTTAGAATTACTCAAGGACTATGATATGGACATATTGTACCATCCAGGGAAGGCAAATGTGGTAGCCGACGCTCTTAGCCGAAAATCTATGGGTAGTTTGGCTCATTTGGGTGTGGATCAGAGACCCCTGGCTCGAGAGGTTTACCAATTAGCCAGTTTGGGGGTTCGTATCTCGGCGTCAGCCGAGGGGGATATTTTGGTGCATAATGGAGCAGAGTCATCATTGGTCGCGGAAATCAAGGAAAAACAGTTCATGGATCCAGCATTGGTTCGGGTAAAGGAAGCAGTCATAAATAACAAGACCTCAGCATTTGTACTCAGCAGCGAAGATGGTGTATTGCGGTGTCAAGATAGACTATGTGTTCCGGATGTGGACGAGCTTCGGGAAAGGATAATGGCAGAGGCTCATATTTCCAGGTATTCGGTACACCCAGGTTCCACGAAAATGTATCATGACCTTAAGGAGATTTATTGGTGGAACGGTATGAAGAGGGATGTAGCAAGCTTTGTAACTAAATGTCCGAACTGTCAACAAGTGAAGGCCGAGCATCAACGGCCCGGTGGATTAACTCAGCTTATAGAAATACCAAGGTGGAAATGGGAGATGATCAATATGGATTTCGTGGTGGGGTTACCTCGCACTCAGCGTAAGTTCGATTCAATATGGGTGATAGTAGATCGACTCACCAAATCGGCTCACTTCCTGCCTGTCAAGTCCACTGATACTGCGGAGCAATATGCAAGATTGTACATCAAGGAGATAGTAAGGCTTCATGGCACTCCACTTTCTATCATCTCAGATCGCGGGGCTCAGTTCACAACTAACTTTTGGAAGAAGTTTCAGCAAGGTTTGGGAACTCGGGTGAATCTCAGCACAGCTTTCCATCCACAGACCGACGGCCAGGACGAGCGGACCATTCAGACACTTAAAGATATGTTGCGGGCTTGTG
>JASVEL010004802.1:0-24670 GCA_032618575.1 Nicotiana noctiflora
CGAGCCACGAGGTACGATTCCCCTCCCTCTCGCTCGCGAAGAAGCACGCCGCAGCGAGGCTCGCAACTACCCGAGCCAAGCCCGTGCACACCGATAAGATCCGAGCCAAGGTCTCCCGAAGACCCGCATCACAATGGGCACCGCCGTGCTCGAACCCGAGTTGCCGAACGTCCGCCGCCGGAATGCGGTCCCGAGCACGGGCCACCGGTGCGGGAATCCGACCCCGAGTCCGGTCAGCCCGGCGGGTCGCCGAGTGCTGGTACTCGCTCGCCCTACCTCTACCACGACCACGACCTCCGGGTGCCGATGGTGGTCGTCCGCCACGTCCGTTTGCCCGTGTTCTCGCCATCCGCGAGAGAATAGAATATGGAAAATTTAATTTCATGATAACACAAATCGCACGATATGAATCCAAGAAAATGAGGTTTTTCCTAAAGTTTCTGTAGCCCTCCGAGGATAGATACGGACGTCTACGTACCGATCCGCGAAAGCCTACTAAGCCGGCTCATGACTCGCGA
The DNA here is from genome assembly GCA_032618575.1 of Nicotiana noctiflora. Classification (NCBI taxonomy): domain Eukaryota; kingdom Viridiplantae; phylum Streptophyta; class Magnoliopsida; order Solanales; family Solanaceae; genus Nicotiana; species Nicotiana noctiflora. Next base: position 519 of record JASVEL010004802.1, read on the forward strand.
GTCCTAATAAACGCGAACGTGTAGAGGTGTCACGACCCAAATCCGGTCGTGATGGCGCCCAATAATTAAGCTAGGCCAGCTAGACCAACAATTACTTATCACATCGAATATCGGTCCCAAATGGACATCCCAAGAAGAATATATGAGTTAAAGAACTCCAATAATAATAATAATGAACAAAGTAATAATAATCAAAATACTGACACTCCCAAAGATCCGGAGTCACAAGTCTAGAGCCTCTAACAAAACCCAACAGGAATAGAGAGTACTGTATAGAAATACTCAAGTGTGAATACAAAATACAAATAACAACTGGAAAGGAGAGGAGAAGCTAGGTTCTGCGAACGTAGGCAGCTACCTCAGCAACTCGATATGATACTGATAAAAGCTGGAGTGCTCGTCTATCCCTCCTGTGTACCTGAATCTGCACACAAAGGTGCAGGGAATAGGAGTGAGTACTAAGTACTCGGTGAGTAATAAATATATACAAGTAGCTAAAAGCAATAAATCCACAGAATACCACAAAATGAAGCTACACTACAGTCCGAATCTCCTACGAACTAGCATCAACAGTACAATACGGCTACCATAGAGTAATTCAACAAATAAAGATGCAATGCAATGCACATAACCGCTACGGCGTGTAGCCCAATCCATTTAACGTCGACGGTGCTCACTAGGGGTGTGTACAGACTCCGGAGGGGCTCCTACAGCCCAAGCGCAACACTGCTGCGGCGTGCAGCCCGATCCTCATATCAACCGCTGTGGCGTGCAGCCCGATCCATCCTCGGTCCACATAAATCAGATAAGTCACAAAAACAGTTCATTCTTCTTAATTCAAATTTCCAGTTCATAATTTATGAAAAATACTTAACTTTTATTTAATTTGCAAAAACCGGTGACTTAACATTTCAATAGTGCGATTTAAATTTCCAGGACTGAGATCAATGATTTAAGAAAATATAGCTATCACATAAATATTGTCCCCTAAGGACGCTACAGGTCGGCATAAGGCCCCAAACAAGGCTTACCGCCCACAAATATATCAAATACAGTGTATTTCCAACACCAATAACATATTATTCATTTCCGGGATGGACCAAGTCTCAATACCCAGTCACAATCAATCCCGCACCTGCCACTGTGTGCGAGCCACGCCCTACTAGCGTCACAATGTGCTAAGCCGGGGTTTCGAACCCTCAGGCTACCATATACACAAACTACTCACCTCTAGCCGGTCGTAGATTCGTCCGCGATGCCTTTTCCTTTGAAATTCGCTGCCTCGTGCGTAGAATCTAGTCAAATCACAATAATTATATCAACTACGGGTCAAAGAATCATAACCCATTTCAATTTACATGAAATTCGCATAAATACACTAAGTTGGTAAAACCCGACCCCGGGCCCACTACTCGGAAAATTCCGAAATTAGCACCAACGCTATCCTCGTCTCGCCACGAGTCCGTGCATATAAAATTTATCGAAATCGGAGTTCAAATGGCCTTCCAATACTCAAAATCCCATTTTCAATACCTAAGCCACAATTCTTCAAAATTTTACCCAAATTCATGAAGAAGGATGTTAATCCTACCATAAAATTATATTTTTGAGTCAAGAATCTTACCTCCGATGAATACCCGATGATTTCTCAGTGTTTTCCTCGAGTTTTCTTCTCTCCAGGGCTCAAAATTGTGTTTTGGGTGAATGAACCCGCGAGCCCTCTGTTCTGTGATTTAATTCACTGCTAGAACAATTTGTTCTACGCGTTCGCGTGAGCTCCAATGCGTTCGCGATGAACAGCTCCCTTTTACTCTTCGCGAACGCGACGCCTCCCAAGCGTTCGCGATGCTCGACTCTGACTTACCCTACGCGAACGCGAACACCACTACGCGTTCGCACTGAACAAAATTCCCAGCCGCCTATTTTCCTTCTACGCGTTCGCGATACTCCTCCCGCGAACGCGAAGCCTCACCCTCACGCACCTACGCGAACGCGACCACTGGAACGCGATCGCAAAGCTCAAAACCCCTGGCCTACGCGAACGCGACGCCCCTCCTCGCGAACGCGAAGGCTTAAATGCCTGGGCAGTAACCTGCAATTTTCTGCAGATTTTGCCAAGTTCAAAATGCCCGGTTGATGGTCCGAAATCATCCCGAGGCCCCCGGGACCCCAACGAAAACCTCCAACATACTCCAAAACATGATACGGACTTGTTCCAATCACAAAAACACCATCCTAAACATCAAAATCACCATTTACACACTAATTCAAGCCTAAGTTTCTTCAAAACTTCTAAAACTAACATTCAACCCAAAACCCGATCAAACGATGTCCGAATGACCTGAAAATTTGCAGACATATCCAAAATCACATAACGAAGCTACAGAAATTGTCGAATTCCATTCCGACCCCCGGATCAAAATATCACCTACCATCCGGTTTTCGTCAAAATTCAACATTCGCCAATTCAAGCTTAAAACTACACCGGATCTCCGAATTCAGTTCCGATTGTTCTCCTAAGTCATAAATGATCCCCCGAAACTAGTCGAATCATCAGAATCCGGTTTCGAGCACTCTAACTCAATAGTCAACTCTAGGTTGACTTCCCATATTCAAGCTTTCTTCAAACATACTATTTGCTTCATTTTCAACCCAAATCACTCCTAACTCACCCGATATACTCTAATACTGATATAAAAGCATAAGATATGTAAATGCAAGGTAACGGGGTGGTAATTCCCGTAACGACGGGCCGGGTCGTTACAAAGAGGGCCTCAAGTCGAGTAAGATCATGAGTTATTCTATTATAAAAGCAACCACCCAGGCAATACGATATATAAACGGAAGGCCTATGACTTCAATCATATTACATTACTCCCAATCTGTTATGACTACAATCGTATTAGTCAAATGGACTTATGTGATTGTCTATGACTACAATCATATTACATTACTCCCAATCTGTTATGACTACAATCGTATTAGTCCAATGGACGATATGTTGTAATCCATTTGACTAATACGATTGTAGACCATAGATGCGTATACGACATAGGCCGATAAACGTCCTAGTATAAAAGGAAGGTCCTCTGACCGTCTATGAAATAATTTTCATAGACGGTCAATTTCTAAATAACAACCACGATATATAAACGGAAGGTCATATACGTATTAGTAATATTCATAGACGGTCAATTACTAAATAAAAACCACGATATATAAACGGAAGTTCCTATTACTACAATCGTATTAGTCCAATGGACTTATGTGGTTGTCGTAGGCCGATGCGTCCTACTACAATATATGGTTGGACTAATACAATTGTAGCCAATAATCTGTTATAATTACAATCGTATTACATTACTAGGACGCATCGGCCTACGACAACCACATAAGTCCATTTGACTAATACAGTTGTTGTAATAGGACCTTCCGTTTATATATCGTGGTTGTTATTTAATAATTGACCGTGAATGAATATGATTTCATTCATATACTAGGATGCATCGGCCTACAACAACCACATAAGTCCATTTGACTAATACGATTGTAGTCATAGGAACTTCCGTTTATATATCGTGGTTGTTATTTAGTAATTGACCGTGAATGAATATGATTTCATTCATATACTAGGACGCATCGGCCTACGACAACCACATAAGTCCATTTGACTAATATGATTGTAATCATAACAGATTGGGAGTAATGTAATACGATTGTAGTAGGACGAATGGGCCTACGACAACCACATAAGTCCATTCGACTAATACGATTGTAGTCAAAACAGATTGGGAGTAATGTAATACCATTGTAGTAGGACGCATCGGCCTACGACAACCACATAAGTCCATTTGACTAATACGACTCCCAATCTGTTATGACTACAATCGTGTTAGTCCAATGAACTTATGTGGTTGTAGTAGGACGCATCGGCCTACGACAACCACATAAGTCCATTTGACTAATACGATTGTAGTCATAATAGATTGGGAGTAATATAATACGATTGTAGTAGGACGCACCAGCCTACGACAACCACATAAGTCCATTTGACTAATACGATTGTAGTCATAGAAACTTCCGTTTATATATCGTGGTTGTCATTTAGTAATTGACCATCAATGAATATGATTTCATTCATATACTAGGACGCAACCACGATAAGTCCATTTGACTAATACGATAGTAGTCATAGGACCTTCCGTTTATATATCGTGGTTGTTATTTAGTAATTGACCGTGAATGAATATTATTTCATTCTTATACTAGGATGCATTGGCCTACGACAACCATATAAGTCTATTGGACTAATACGATTGTAGCCATAGGAACTTACGTTTATATATAGTGGTTTTATTTAGTAATTGACCGTGAATGAATATGGTTTCATTGATATACTAGGACGCATCGGCGTACGACAACGACATAAGTCCATTGGACTAATACGATTTTAGTAATAGGACCTTCTATTTATATATCGTGGTTGTTATTTAGTAATTGACCGTCTATGAATATTATTTCATTCATATACTAGGACGCATCGGCCTACGACAACCACATACTAGGACGCATCGGCCTACTACAGCCACATAAGTCCATTTGAATAATACAATTGTAGTAATAGGACCTTCCATTTATATATCGTGGTTGTTATTTAGTAATTGATCGTGAATGAATATGATTTCATTCATATACTAGGATGCATCGGCCTACGACAACCACATAAGTCCATTTGACTAATACGATTGTAGTCATAGGAACTTCCGTTTATATATTGTGGTTGTTATTTTGTAATTGACCGTGAATGAATATGATTTCATTCATATACTAGGACGCATCGGCCAACGACAACCACATAAGTCCATTTGACTAATACGATTGTAGTCTTAACAGATTGGGAGTAATGTAATACGATTATTGTCATATGAACATCCGTTTATATATCATGGTTGTTATTTAGTAATTGACCATGAATGAATATGATTTCATTCATATACTAGGACGCATCGGCCTACGACAACCACATAAGTCCATTTGACTAATACGATTGTAGTTATAATAGATTGGGTGTAATGTAATACGATTGTAGTCATAGGACCTTCCGTTTATATATCGTGGTTTTTATTTAGTAATTGACCGTGAATGAATATTATTTGATTCAGATACTAGGACGCATCGACCTACGACAACCACATAAGTCCATTGGACTAATACGATTGTAGTCATTGGAACTTCCGTTTATATATCGTGGTCGTAGGCTGATGCGTCCTACTACAATCGTATTACATTACTCCCAATCTGTTATGACTACAATCGTATTAGTCAAATGGACTTATGTGGTTGTCGTAGGCCGATGCGTCCTAGTATATGAATGAAATAATATTCATAGATGGTCAATTACTAAATAACAACCACGATATATAAACGGAAGGTTCTATTACTACAATCGTATTAGTTAAATGGACTTATGTGGTTGTCGTAGGACGATGCGTCTTAGTATGAACGTATGACATTACTCCCAATACGATATATAAACGGAAGGTCCTATGACTACAACTGTATTACACTACTCCCAATCTGTTATGACTACAATCGTATTAGTCAAATGGACTTATGTGGTTGTCATAGGCCGATGCGTCCTAGTATATGAATGAAATAATATTCATAGATGGTCAATTACTAAATAACAACCACGATATATAAACGGAAGGTCCTATTACTACAATCATATTAGTCTAATGGACTTATGTGGTTGTTGTAGGCCGATGCGTCCTAGTATATGAATGAAATCATATTCATTGATGGTCAATTACTAAATAACAACCACGATAAATAAACGGAAGGTCCTATTACTACAATCGTCTATTTGACTAATACAATTATAGTAATAGGACCTTCCGTTTATATATCGTGGTTGTTATTTCGTTATTGACTATCTACGAATATGATTTTATTCATATACTAGGACGCATCGGCCTACGACAACCACATAAGTCCATTTGACTAATACGATTGTAGTCATAGTAACTTCCGTTTATATATCATGGTTGTTATTTAGTAATTGACCGTCTATGAATATTATTTCATTCATATACTAAGACGCATCGACCTGCAACAACCACATAAGTCCATTTGACTAATACGATTGTAGTAATAACATATTGGGAGTAATGAAATACGATTGTAGTCATAGGACCTTCCATTTATATATCGTGGTTGTTATTTAGTAATTGACCGTCTATGAATATTATTTCATTCATATATTAAGACGCATCGGCCTACGACAACCACATAAGTCCATTTGACTAATTTGACTGTCACAACTACTCTGAAGGTAAGAAGGTTAAACTTGATGTTGTTGAGTTTTCTGATTATGCTTCTATTTGGTGGAAAAAGCTTAATAGAGATCGACTGCAAGAAGGACAAGCACCAATTGCTACGTGGGCTGAGGCTAAAAGGGTGATGAGGAAGAGATTCGTACCATCACACTTTCAAAGAGAGCTACAACTACGTCTTCAAACATTGAAGCAAGGGTCCGTGTCAGTAGATGAGTACTTTAAGGCTATGGATATAGCTATGATCCAAGCTAATTGTATGGAGGAAGAAGAGGCTACAATGGCTAGGGTTTTAAATGGTTTAAATAAAGATATAGCTGATGTAGTTGAATTACAACAATATGTAACGATAGATGAGTTAGTTGATTTGTGTATAAAGGTAGAAAATCAAAATAAAAGAAAGCAAATTAGCTCATGGAGATGTCGAACAAGCACCATGCCTAAGAAACCATGGCCAAATCATGAGATGAAGAATTTTTCTCGGCCTCAAGAAGACAAGGAAAAAGGTAAACTGGAGAACAAAGAGGGAGGTAAAACCTTCAACCCTAAACCTTTTACACCTTCGAGTTCTATTCAGTGTCATAAATGTAAAGGAAGGGGACATATGATGCATGAATGTCCAAGTAGAAGAAACATCATTCTAAAAGAAGATGGAGGATATGAGAGTGAAAAGAGTGAGGGAGATGAAGAGGGAGATATGAGTGATGAAGGTGATTTAGAACTACCTAATGATGGAATGGTTGGGGTAGTTAGGAGGATTATGACTATCAATTTAGGAAGCAATAGTGAAGCATAAAGAGAGAATATATTCCATACTAGGTGTGGGATAAAAGGAAAAACTTGCTCTATGATCATTGATAGTGGTAGTTGTGCTAATGTGGTTAGTTCATACTTTGTGGAAAAGCTGGGACTTGCATGCATGAAACACCCTACTCCCTATAGACTCCAATGGTTAAATGATAGTGGTGAACTAAAGGTAAATAAACCAGTGTATGATTTCATTTAACGTTGGTAGATATGAGGATGATGTTCTTTGTGACATAGTGCCTATGCAAGCTTGTCATATATTACTGGGCCGTCTTTGGCAGTATGACAGGAATGTTTTTCATGATGGGAGAAAGAATAGATATTCGCTTGAACTAAATGGCAGGAAATTTACTCTTGCACCTTTATCTCCTTCTCAAGTGTTTGAAGATCAGAAGAGATTAAAGGAAACAATGGGAAAGTCAAGGGGAGGGATAAAAAGTGACCTTGAGGAAAAAGAAAAGAAAGAGAGAAAGGGCAGCAATTTGAGAGAAGAGATAAAAGAGGGTTCGAATAAAAAAATAGACATTCTTGGTGAGAGGAAAGAGGCTAAGGAAAGAAAAGAGAGAGTTTCTATATAAAAGCCAAAGAGTGTTTAAATGCAAGAAAAGAGGGGCTGCCCATAATACTACTTACTTACAAAGAGGCTTTGATTAATTCTGAGTTGCTAACTTCTTCTTTGCCAAGTAGTATTTCTTCTCTTTTGCAGGATTTTGAAGATGTCTTTCCAGAAGATATTCCTAGTGGATTGCCGCCTTTACGTGGCATTGAGCATCAAATTGATCTTGTACCTGGATCACAAATCCCAAATAGGCCAGCCTATAGGAGTAATCCAGAAGAGACAAAGGAACTTCAAAGGCAAGTTGAGGAGTTGCTTGAGAGAGAGATGAGCCCTTGCTCTGTTCCGGTCCTATTGGTACCCAAAAAGGATGGAACTTGGAGGATGTGCGTGGATTGTAGAGCAATCAACAAGATTACGGTAAAGTATCGCCACCCTATTCCTCGTCTTGATGACATGTTGGATCAATTACATGGATCCAAAATCTTTTCTAAAATTGATCTAAAAAGTGGTGACCATCAGATTCGAATGAATCCTGGAGATGAATGAAAAATTGATTTTAAGACCAAATATGGGCTTTATGAGTGGTTAGTTATGCCTTTCGGCTTGACTAATGCACCTAGCACTTTCATGTGATTAATGAATCATGTTTTTAAGGATTTTCATGGAAAATTTATTGTGGTGTACTTCGATGATATCTTGGTCTTTTCTAATACTTTAGAAGAGCATGTAGAACACCTAAGACAAGTTTTGAAGTTCTTAGAAAGCAATTGTTATTTGCTAATCTTAAAAAGTGTACTTTTTATGTGGATCGTGTGATTTTCTTGGGTTTTGTGGTTAGCTCTAAGGGAGTTGAGGTTGATGAAGAGAAAATCAAAGCAATTAAAGAATGGCCTAAACCTAAGAGTGTAACTGAAGTTAGGAGTTTTCATGGACTCGCTAGTTTTTATAGGAGGTTTGTGAGAGACTTTAGCACCATTGCTTCTCCTTTAACTGAAGTTATAAAAAAGGATAGGATTTTTAAATGGGGAAAAGAACAAGATGATGCTTTTAAATTGTTGAAAGAAAAGTTATGTTCTGCTCCGTTATTACAATTGCCTGATTTTTCTAAATCTTTTGAAATTGAATGTGATGCTTCTGGCAAGGGAATAGGTGCTGTTTTGATGCAAGATTCTAAACCTATTGCCTACTTTAGTGAGAAGTTGAATGGAGCCACATTGAACTATTCAACTTATGACAAAGAGCTTTATGCTTTGGTAAGGGCTTTAGCCACATGGCAACATTACTTGTGGCCAAGGGAGTTTGTTATTAAAACTGACCATGAATCCTTGAAATACTTGAAAAGTCAAGGTAAGCTTAGTAGAAGGCATGCTAAGTGGGTTGAATTTATTGAAACTTTTCCTTATGTAATTTCTTACAAACAAGGGAAAGAGAATGTTGTTGCTGATGCACTTTCAAGGAGGTATGTCTTAGTTTCTACCTTCACTTCTAAATTGATGGGTTTTGATCAAATCAAGGAACTTTATGCTAATGATGTTGATTTTGGCAAAACTTTTGCAGATTGTAAGTTGGGTCCTCTTGATAGGTTTAACCTACAAGATGGGTTTCTCTTTAAAGAAAATAAGTTGTGTATCCCTAATTGCTCTTTACGTGAAGTATTTGTAAGGGAAGCACATTGTGGAGGGCTTATGGGACACTTTGGGGTCCCAAAGACATTAGACATACTTGCTGAAAATTTCTTTTGGCCTGGAATGAGAAAAGATGTTGAAAGAATGTGCACACAGTGTTTGGGATGTAAACAAGCTAAATCTAAAGTGTTACCACATGGTCTTTACACGCCATTACCTGTTCCTACTTCACCTTGGATTGATATATCTATGGATTTTGTGTTAGGTTTGCCTAGAACAAGGTATGGTAAGGATAGTATATTTGTTGTGGTAGATAGGTTCTCCAAGATGGCTCGTTTTATTCCTTGTTTAAAGACTAATGATGCCTCACATGTTGCTAATCTTTTTGTAAAAGAGATTGTGGAATTGCATGGTAGACCTAGAACAATTGTTAGTGATAGGGATGCAAAGTTTTTGAGTCACTTCTGGCGTGTATTTTGGGGGAAGTTAGGCACGAAATTATTGTTTTCCACTTCTTGTCACCCACAAACTGATGGACAAACTGAAGTAGTTAATAGAACCTTAGGAAACATGTTGAGGGCTGTTTTGAAAGGTAAATTAACTTTATGGGAAGATCACTTACCTATGATTGAATTTGCTTACAATAGAACAATCCATTCTTCTACAGGTATGTCTCCTTTTGAATTTGTTTATGGCTTTAATCCCTTTACTCCACTTGATTTATTACCATTAAATCTCACAAAAGAGAAGTAATCTTACTACCTTGAACTATGAACTAGTAAAGGTTGAAAGATAAATCTCAAAGCACAAGTAACAAAGGTTCAAAAGAACTCTCAAAGTATGATATACTCAATCAATAATAATCTGTCTTATGAAGGAGAAGAACACACTATTTATAGGAGTACAAAGACATAAAAATAACATTAAAAACTAGGTGGGGTGGTTGTAGTGAAAAACACAATTATTACAATGAGGTAGGTGGTTGCTAAAGTCTAAGAAAAGTCGTTGGTTAGGTGAGGGGCGGCCAAGACCCTTTGGGGCAGATTTGGGCCTTAAAACAACTAGTTTTGGGCCATTTGTTTGGACTCCAATTGGGCTACTCTTGTAACACCTCTTTCTGGAACTCTTTTAAGCTCATTTTGAGCCTATTTGGTGACTCCAAGGGCTGATTTGGGTAACCAAATCTTCCTCCTCTTGGACTTCAATTTGAGCAACCAAATAGTTGTAAAACTTTGACAACTCTTCTTCTTTGGGCATGAGCTCTTCCTCCATAGTTAGAAGCTTCTTTATTTGCCATTGAAGTCCAGCAACCTTAGTTTGCAATTCCTTAGCTTGAGATCTTGTGAATGGCCTTCTTGGAGCTTCCAAAACTCTATCCTTATTAGTGATGCTATCAGGAAGGTCCTATGACTACAATCGTATTACATTACTCCCAATCTGTTATGACTACAATCGTATTAGTCAAATGGACTTATGCAGTTGTCGTAGGCCAATGCGTCCTAGTATATGAATGAAATCATATTTATTCGCGGTCAATTACTAAATAACAACCACGATATATAAACGGAAGTTCATATGACTACAATCGTATTAGTCCAATGGACTTATGTGGTTGTCGTAGGTCGATGCGTCCTAGTATATGAATGAAATCATATTCATAGTTGGTCAATTACTAAATAACAACCACGACATATAAACGGAAGGTCCTATGACTACAATCGTATTAGTCAAATGGCCTTATGTGATTGTCGTAGGCCGATGCGTCCTACTATAATCGTATTACATTACTCCCAATCTGTTATGACTACAATCGTAATAGTCAAATGGACTTATGTGGTTGCCTTAGGATGATATGTCCTAGTATATGAATGAAATAATATTCATAGATTGTCAATTACTAAATAACAACCACGATATATAAATGGAAGGACCTATAACTACAATCGTATTAGTCCAATGGATTATTAGTCAAATGGACTTATGTGGTTGTCGTAGGCCGATGCGTCCTAGTATGAACATATGACATTATTCCCAATACGATATATAAACGGAAGGTCCTATGACTACAATCGTATTAGTCAAATGGACTTATGTGGTTGTCGTAGGCCTATGCGTCCTAGTATATGAATGAAATAATATTCATAGATGGTCAATTACTAATTAACAACCACGATATATAAACGGAAGGTCCTATTACTACAATCGTATTACATTACTCCCAATCTGTTATGACTACAATCGTATTAGTCAAATGGACTTATGTGGTTGTCGTAGGCTGATGCGTCCTAGTATGAACGTATGACATTACTCCCAATACGACATATAAACGGAAGTTCCTATGACTACAATCGTATTAGTCCAATTTACTTATGTGATTGTCGTAGGCTGATGCGTCCTAGTATGAACGTATGACATTACTCCCAATACGACATATAAACGAAGTTCCAATGACTACAATCGTATCAGTCCAATATACTTATGTGGTTGTCGTAGGCCGATGCGTCTTAGTATATGAAAGAAATAATATTCATAGATGGTCTATTACTAAATAACAACCACGATATATGAATGGAAGGTCCTATTACTACAATCGTATTAGTCAAATGGACTTATGTGGTTGTCGTAGGCCGATGCGTCCTAGTATATGAATGAAGCCATATTCAGAGATGGTCAATTACTAAATAACAACCACGATATATAAACGGAAGTTCCTATGACTACAATCGTATTAGTCAAATGGACTTATATGGTTGTTGTAGGCCGACGCGTCCTAGTATATGAATGAAATCATATTCTTTCACGGTCAATTACTAAATAACAACCACGATATATAAACGAAATGTCCTATGACTACAATCGTATTAGTCAAATGGATTTATGTCCTTGTCGATTTGACTAGGACGCATCGGCCTACGACTATCGTATTACATTACTCCCAATTTGTTATGACTACAATCGTATTAGTCAAATGGACTTATGTGGTTGTCGTCGGGCGATGCGTCCTAGTATGAACGTATGACATTACTCCCAATACAACATATAAACAAAAGTTCATACGACGACGATCGTATTAGTCCAATGGACTTATGTGGTTGTTGTAGGCCGATGCGTCTTAGTATATGAATGAAATAATATTAATAGATGGTCAATTACTAAATAACAACCACGATATATAAACGGAAGGTCCTATTACTACAATCGTATTTGTCAAATGGACTTATGTGGTTGTTGTAGGCCGATGCTTCCTAGTATATGAATGAAATCATATTCATAGATGGTCAATTACTAAATAACAACGATATATAAACGGAAGTTCCTATGACTACAATCGTATTAGTCAAATGGACTTATGTGGTTGTCGTAGGCCGATGCGTCCTACTACAATCGTATTACATTACTCCCAATCTGTTATGACTACAATCGTATTAGTCAAATGGACTTATGTGGTTGTCGTAGGCCGATGCGTCCTAGTATGAATGAAAACATATTCATTCACGGTCAATTACTAAATAACAACGACGATATATAAACGGAAGGTACCTATGACTACAATCATATTAGTCAAATGGACTTATGTGGTTGTCGTTGGCCGATGCGTCCTACTACAATCGTATTACATTATCTGTTATGACTACAGTCGCATTAGTCAAATGGACTTATGTCATTGTCGTAGGGCGATGCGTCCTAGTATGAACGTATGACTGTGACGACCCAAAGGGTCATCACTTATTTTATTAATCATTTCGAGCTTCTGAGGCCTTGAAAACCTCATTCTACGTTGCCTCGAATTACGTGCACGATCCGGGCATGTGGCCGGAAAGTTTTTGTGATAGAAAATATGAATTCTATGAGAAATTTGGGAAAAACAAATGATATTAATATTGATATGGTTGACTTCGGTCAACATTTTTGGTAAACGGACTCGGACTTGAGATTGGATGGTCCCGAAAGGTCCGTAGGAAAATATGGGACTTGGACATGCGTCCGGAGTCGAATTCTGAGGCCTAGAGCCCAAGTTATGAATTTTTCCGTGAAATTGTTTTTGATGTAATTGTTAAAGGAAAATGAATTAATTGACCTTGGTGTCGGGCTCGTATTTTGGTTCTGACGCCCGGTACAAGTGTTAAATATTATATATGTGCTTTCTGCAAAGTTTGGTGACATTTGGATGTCGTTTGATATGTTTTAGACCTTGAGTTCCAAGTTGAAAGTTTTGAAAACCAAAAGTATGAAAATCATGAACTTGAGGCTTGAATTGATGAAAACGATGTTATATTGGCGATGTGATCGCACGATCAAGTTTATAATATGTTTTTGATGTTGTGTACATGTTTGGTATGGAGTCCCGAGGGCTCGGGTGAGTTTTGAGTAGGTCCCGAGAGGCTTTAGCCGTAAATAATTCAGATATTCAGTCAGCAGGTCTCACGCGGCCGCACTACATTTTTGTGCGCTCCGCGTGGAACTGGATCCGAGGGGTTGTGTTTGGCCCGCGCGGCCGCACACCAAAACAGTGCGGTCCGCGTGGCCAGGTTTCGTGGGGTTGCGTTTGGCCAGCGCGGCCGCACACCAAAACTGTGCGGTCAGTGAGGCCATGGATTTTGTTCCACCAGCGCGGCCGCGCACCAAAACAATGCGGTCCGCGCTGGGTAGGTCCAGAGGATGCGTATTCCTTCCCCTGTTGGCGCGGCCGCATGGCATTTTTGTGCGATCCGCGCCTGCTTTCCGAAACAGTATACATAAGCCGAATCCTCAGCTATTTTACACTTTTTTCACAAACCAAAACATAAGAGGCGATTTTTCAGGCAATTCTTCTTCTTCAAAACGATTGGTAAGTAACTTCCATTGTATTTTCCCTACTTTTTAACATCTTTAAACATAAATTCAAATTCAAAACAAGGTTTTTAATGGGGATTTTGGGGGTTTAGAGTAGAGCTAGGGTTTTCATGAATTGGGCAATTGGACCTCGATTTGAGGTCCGATTTTGAAACAAATCATATACTTGAACTCGTGGGGGGATGGGTAACCGGATTTTGGTCCGAACCCCGAGTTCCGACCATGTGGGCCCGGGGTCGAAATTTTTACTATTCCGGGCAGAATGTTGTAAAAATTATAATTGGCCATATGAATTAGTTTGTTGAGTAGTATTGATGATATTAAATCAATTGTGTATAGATACGATTGGATTGGAGCCAAATTTGAAAGGAAAAGGCATTGCCACGTATTGAATTGTTCGTAAACATTCGAGGTAAGTGTTTGTTCTATCCTAGCTTGAGGGAATAGGATTGTGTGCTATGTGTTATGTGATCGAGTGCGGTGTATGGGCTGTGGTGACGAGTATCCATACACTGGCGTCTAGCATGATCGTGAGTCGTTGTTAATACTTGTTGTGAGACATATTTGAAGATAAATTGTTGAACCCTTTCCGGGTTGTAGAATTGTTATTGTTCTCCCTTGTAGGGACTTGTTGTGAAGATGATTATTGATTGCCCTTGCTGGGACGGTTTATGATTTACTGTTTCATTCTTTGCCCTTAACTGTGATTGTTATTTGGGTGAGGAAGAGTGATAATGCACGAAGGGTGATGCCGTGCCCTGATTTATTATTTATGCACGAAGGTTAATGTCGTGCCATGTTTGATTGATTATGCACGAAGGTTAATGTCGTGCCATATTGTTGATTATGCACGAAGGATCATGCCGCGCCTTGTTATTGAACCATGTACGAAGGATCATGCCGTACCATGGATGTGAGGATGAGAGTAAAAGCACGAAAGGGTGATGCCGTGCACTTTATTTACTTATTTGGTGAGGATGAGAGTAAAAGCACGAAGGGTGATGCCGTGCAACTACTTGCCATTCCTTGACTTGATATTACTTGTTTTTCCATTATACTTTGTTTTCCTTGTGAACTTATTAACTGTTGTTAATTGTTGAGTTCTTTTGAGATATTCCTTATTGTGTTATTACTTGGTTATTTCTCGTTATTTTGTTGTATACATATATATGGAATTGCACAGGTTTATGTGGGTGTCTGGTCCTAGGCTTGTCACTACTTCGCCGGGATAGGCCAGGCACTTACCAGCACATGGGGTCGGTTGTGCTGATACTGCACTTCTGTGCGTTTTTGCACAGGTCCAGGTTTCGATCAGGAGCAACAGCAGTAAATCTTTTGCGTGGAAGTTGAACACTTTGAGACCAAGGTAGCTTGCAGGCGTCCGTAGGCCCGGCGTCTCTTCTTTTACTTATGTTATTAGTTGTAGTGTCTTTGTTCCGAGACAAACAGATTATGTTATATTTCTTTCAAACCTTTATGTGTAGTAATCAGTAGTAGTTTGTGAGTTGGTGACTCCACGTCTTGGGTAGAGGATTTCAGTATAAGTTGCCTTAAAACTGCTTATTTCTATTTGTATAAAGTCTTCCGCACTTGTCTAATTAAGATTATGATTTTGGTTATTAATTTGAGTATGAAGTATTGTTAAACAGGATAGTGTGAATAAAGAGGCTTGCCTAGCTACCATGAGTAGGCGCCATCACGATCCAGATGTTGGGGGTAAATCCGGGTCGTGACAAGTTGGTATCATAGCTCTAGGTTACATAGGTCTCACCACTCACGTATAAGCTTAGTAGAGTTTGAGAGGTAGGTACGGAGACATATGTACTTGTCCTCCAGAGTCTATTGAGTTAGGAAAGAGTCTCTCATATGTTCTTTCTTGTCGTGCGACTTGTTCCTCAAATACTGATTGAACTTCTATTCTGTCCTTTCGCAGATGGTGAGGACACGCGCTTCTTCGTCCGCTGACCAGCAGCCCGAGCCCCAGGCGGCTCCTGTGAGGGGCAGGGGCTGCGGCCGTATCGTAGGCCGTGGTAGGGGCAGAGCCCCCGGCAGCCATTCCAGAGGTGGAGCCTCATATTGAGATTGGCGGGGAGTTTCCAGTCCCAGTAGCTCCAGTGGGCCCAGCTCAGGTCACAGGAGAGGCTTTATTTACCCCGGATCTTCGGGAGGCTTTGGTCGGGATAGCGGGATTTATGGACAATGTTGCCAGAGCAGGCTTATTACTAGCTGCACCAGCCACTTCTCAGGCTAGAGGAGGGGCCCAGACTCCTGTTGCTCGTACTCCGGAGCCAATAGCTCCTCAGCCTCAGGCACCAGTGGTTCAGCCAGTTGTGGCCACTCAGTCAGGTACCACAGCTCATGCCGGAGATGGAGCGGCCATGACTTCTGATTCTTTATGGAGACTTGACCGGTTCTCCAAGCTGTTTACCACTACTTTCAGCGGTGCCACATCAGAGGATCCTCAGGATTTCTTATCCAGTTGCCACCAGATTCTGAAAACTATGGGGATCGTGGAGTACAATGGAGTTGACTTCTGCACATTCAGACTTTCAGGATCCGCCAAGACTTGGTGGAGGGATTATTGCTTGACTCGACCAGCAGGGTCCCCGGCTTTATCATGGGATCAGTTTGCAGAGCTATTTCTGGAGAAGTTTCTCCCTGCTACTCAGCGGGATGCACTTCGGAGGCAGTTTGAGCGCCTCCATCAGGGCACTATGACGGTCACTCGGTATGAGACGAGATTTGTTGATTTGGCTCGTCATGCAGTGGTGATACTCCCCACAGAGCGGGAGAGGGTCCATAGGTTCATAGATGGGCTTAATCAGCCAATTAGACTTCGGATGGCGATGGGAGTAGGGAGTGATATTTCATTTCAGGAGGCAGCCAATGTAGTACGTAGAGTTGAGATGGCTCTTGCTCGGGGAGGTGGTTATTCTTCAGACAAGAGGCCTCGTCACTCAGGCAGGTTTAGTGGTTCTTCTTCTGGTGGCAGAGAATCTTTTAACAGAGGCCAGTCTTCCAGGCCTTTCCATTCCGCCCTTTAGGCTTCACAGGGTGGACCAGGTGATCGTGGGTTTCGTGGGCAGTATTCAGATTAGCCTCCTATTAATGCTCAGCCTCTTTAGAGTGTTCGTGGAGGCCATTCAGGTTGTCAGGGCCAGCAGCCCTATCAGTCTAAGAGTTGCTACGGTTGTGGTGACCCAGGTCATTTTATCAGGTACTGCCCTCGAGCAACGGGTAACTCTCGGCAGCGGGGCCCTCGTCCCATGATTCGAGCACCGACCGACCCTCGGCCTGCCCAGCCAGTCAGAGGCGGGGGTAGAGATTATAGAGGTGGAGGTCGAGACCGCAGAGGTAGAGACCGTCCAGCCCGAGGTAGAGGTCAGCCAGTCGATGGCCGTCCTAGAGACGTAGCTCGGAGGGAGGTGTAGATCCCCGATTCTATGCTTTACCAGCCAGGCCAGAGGCAGAGGCATCAGATGCCGTGATTACAGGTACCATTCTTGTGTGTGGCAGAGGTGCTTCAGTATTATTTGACCCTGGATCTACATATTCATATGTGTCTTCCTACTTTGCACCGTATTTGGCCGTGCCCAGCTATGCTCTGGATATTCCAGTTTATGTGTCTACACCGGTGGGTGACTCCATTGTAGTCGACCGAGTGCATCGTTCGTGTGTAGTTATATTTGGGGGTCTTGAGACCCGTGTTGATCTGTTGCTTTTGGACATAGTGGATTTTGATGTCATATTTGGGATGGACTGGTTGTCCCCACACCATGCTATTATAGATTGTCATGCTAAGACTGTGACCTTGGCCTTGCCAGAATCACCCTGACTAGAGTGAAAAGGTACCTCAAGCCACTCCGTTCGCACCGTTATTTCCTATGTTAAGGCTCGACGCATGGTCGAGAAGGGTGTCTAGCTTATCTGGCTTATGTTCGTGATTCCAGCGCAGAGGTTCCTTCTATTGATTCAGTTCCTATTGTACGGGAGTTTCCCGAGGTTTTCCCTTCAGACCTACCGGGCTTGCCACCCGATAGGGATATTGATTTCTGTATTTATCTAGCACCGGGCACTCAGCCCATCTCTATTCCACCCTATCGTACGGCCCCGCCAGAGTTAATAGAGTTAAAAGATCAGTTGCAAGACCTTCTAGAGAAAGGCTTTATCAGGCCCAGTGTTTCCCCCTGGGGAGCACCTGTATTATTTGTAAAGAAGAAAGATGGCTCGATGCGGATGTGTATTGATTACCGGCAATTGAACAAAGTGACAATAAAGAATAAGTATCCGATGCCGAGGATTGATGATTTGTTTGACCAGCTCCAGGGAGCGAGGGTATTCTCAAAGATAGACTTGAGGTCAGGCTACCATCAGCTGAAGATCAGGGCGGCTGACATTCCTAAGACAGCCTTTCGCACTAGATATGGGCATTATGAGTTCTTGGTCATGTCCTTCGGATTGACCAATGCCCCAGCAGCATTCATGGAGTTGATGAATCGGGTATTCAGGCCTTACTTAGATCCGTTCGTGATAGTCTTTATAGATGACATCCTGGTATATTCCCGCAGCCAGGAAGAGCACGAGCAGCACCTTAGAGTGGTTCTTCAGACTCTGAAGGAATAACCAGCTATATGCCAAATTTTCGAAATGTGAGTTCTGGTTGAGTTCGGTAGCATTTCTGGGTCATATTGTATCAGTGGAAGGTATTCGGGTGGACCCAAAGAAGATCGAGGCAGCAAAATTGGCCTCGACCCGCTTTAGTGACCGAGATCCGGAGTTTCTTGGGATTGGCGGTGTTACTACCATCGATTTGTAGAGGGTTTTCTTCATTGCAGCCCCGATGACCGGGTTGCCCAGAAGGGTGTCCAGCTTTAGTGGTCGAGGAGTGCGAGGCGAGCTTTCCGAAGCTCAAGACAGCCTTGACCACCGCACCGGTGTTGATACTACCTACGGGTGCGGGGCCTTATACAGTGTGTATTGTGACGCATCTCGTACGGGGCTTGGAGCGGTATTGATGCAGGATGGTAAGTTTATCGCTTATGCTTCGAGACGACTAAAAATACATGAGAAGAATTATCCAGTTCATGATCTTGAGTTAGCAGTGGTTCATGCCTTAAAAATCTGGAGGCATTATCTATATGGTGTGACGTGCGAGGTATACACGGATCACAAAAGCCTACAGTACTTGTTCAAGCAAAAGGAGCTAAATCTACGACAACGGAGATGGTTAGAGTTTCTAAAAGATTATGTTGTTACTATCTTATATCACCCAGGTAAGGCCAATGTGGTGGCCGATGCATTGAGTAGAAAGTCTGCCAGCATGGGTAGTCTTGCATTCATTCCGGTCGGTCAGAGACCATTTGCTCTAGATGTCCAGGCCTTAGCCAACCGGTTCGTGAGATTAGACATTTCTGAGCCTAGCAGGGTGTTAGCATGCACGATCGCTCGATCTTCTCTATTAGAGCGTATCCGTGAGAGGCAATTTGATGATCCTCATTTGCGTGATTTGAGAGATACTGTCACGACCCGGATTTTCCCCCAACATCGGGATCGTGATGGCGCCTACTTGTGGTAGCTAGGCAAGCCACTGTATTCATACTATCCTGTTTTTAATAATATTTCACAATTAATTTATCAACAAAATCATAACTTTAATTAAATAAGTGCGGAAGACTTTATCGAAATAGAAATAAGCAGTTTCAAGGTAAAACCATACTGAAATCCTCTACCCAAGACGTGGAGTCACCAACTCACGAACTAATACTGAATACTACACATAAAAGTCTGAAAGAAATATAACATAATTTGTTTGTCTCGGAACAAAGAGACTACAGCTAGTAACATAAGTAAAGAGAGAAACGTCGGGCCTACGGACGTCCGCAAGCTACCTCGGTCTCAAATATGATCAACTCCCACGCAAAAGATTTACTGCTGCTGCTCCTGATTGTAACCTGGACCTGTGCAAAAACGCACAGAAGTGTAGTATCAGCACAACCGATCCCATGTGCTGGTAAGTGCCTGGCCTATCCCGGCGAAGTAGTGACAAGCCTAGGACCAGACACCCACATAAACCTGTGCAGTTCTTTATATATGTATACCACAAAATAACGAGAAATAACCAAGTAATAACGCAATAAGGAATATCTCAAATGAACTCAACAATTAACAACAAGTTAATAAGTCCACAAGGGAAAACAAAGTATAATGGAAAAACAAGTAATATCAAGTCAAGGAATAGCAAGTAGTTGCACGGCATCACCCTTCGTGCTTTTACTCTCATCCTCACCAAATAAGCAAATAAAGTGCACGGCATCACCCTTCGTGCTTTTACTCTCATCCTCACATCCATGGTACGGCATGATCCTTCGTACATGGTTCAATAACAAGGCACGGCATGATCCTTCGTGCATAATCAATAAAACATGGCACAACATTAACCTTCGTGCATAATCAATAACAAGGCACGGAATTAACCTTCGTGCATAAATAATAAATCAAGGCACGACATTAACCTTCGTGCATAAATAATAAATCAAGGCACCGCATCACCCTTCGTGCATTATCACTCTTCCTCACCCAAATAACAATCACAGTTAAGGGCAAAGAATGAAACAGTAAATCATAAACCGTCCCAGCAAGGGCAATCAATAATCATCTTCACAACAAGTCCCGGCAAGGGAGAACAATAACAATTCTACAACCCAGCAAGGGTTCAACAATTTATATTCAAATATGTCCCACAACAAGTATTAACAACGACTCACGGTCATGCTAGACGCCAGTGTATGGATGCTCGTCACCACAGCCCATACACCGCACTCGATCACATAACACATAGCACATAATCCTATTCCCTCAAGCTAGGATAGAACAAACACTTACCTCGAATATTTACGAACAATTCAATCCGTGGCAATGCCTTTTCCTTTCAAATTTGGCTCCAATCCAATCGTATCTATACACAATTGATTTAATATTATCAATACTACTCAACAAACTAATTCATAAGGCCAATTACAACTTTTACAACATTCTGCCCGGAATAGTGAATTTCGACCCCGGGCCCACATGGTCGAAACTCGGGGTTCGAACCAAAATCCGGTTACCCATTCCCCCACGAGTTCAAATATATGATTTGTTTCAAAATCGGACCTCAATTCGAGGTCCAATTTCCCAATTCATGAAAAACCCTATATTCTACCAAAAACAAGAAATTCTACCATGAAAACCTTTGATTTCTATTGAAAAACATGTTTAATGTTGTTAGGAATTGAAAGAATTAAGTAAAAAGTGACTTACAATTGTTTTGAAGAAGAAGGAGTTCGTGAAAAATCGCCAATGGGTGTTTTTGGGTTGTGAAATGTGAAAATGAAGCTGGAAATCGTGATTTACAGGTCTCTGTGTTCGCATTTGTGAACATGGGTTCGCAATTGCGAACCCCGACCAATTTCTGGAGTTTGAAAAATAAGCTAAGGCTGGGAAGTTCGCATTTGCGAACTTTTGTTCGCATTTGCGAAGCCAAGGCAATTCGGGGGCCTTCGTATTTGCGAACATTTGTTCGCATTTGCGAACAAAGCTGGGCTGAGGGGCCTTCGCATTTGCGAAGAATTCTTCGCATTTGCGAAGAATGGCTTAACACTGAAGGCCTCGCATTTGCGAGGTTTGGTTCGCATTTGCGAACCCAAACAGTCCTGGGCGCCCTTCGCATTTGCGATCAAGGGTTCGCATTTGCGAACCCTGCCTTGATCTGTCACCTTCGCAATTGCGAGAAATACTTCACAAATGCGAATCCAACAGCTGGGTGAAAAAGCAGCAGTGCAAAAATTCAGAAATTGATCCAACGGCCTATCAAATCTTTACCCGAGCCCCCGGGCTCCAAACCAAACATGTACACAACATCAAAAACACATTACGAACTTGTTCGTGCGATCACATCGCCAATATCACATCGTTTTCATCAAATCAAGCCTCAAGTTCATGATTTTCATACTTTTGGTTTTCAAAACTTTCAAACTTGGAACTCAAGGTCCAAAACGTATCAAACGACTTCCGGATGTCACCAAACTTTGCAGAAAGCAAATATATAATATTTAAGACTTGTACCGGGCGTCGGAACCAAAATACGAGCCCGATACCAAGGTCAATTAATTCATTTTCCTTTAACAATTACATCAAAAACAATTTCACAGAAAAATTCATAACTTGGGCTCTAGACCTCAGAATTTGACTCCGGACGCATGTCCAAGTCCCATATTTTCCTTCGGACCTTTCGGGACCATCCAATCTCGGGTCCGGGTCCGTTTACCAAAAATGTTGACCGAAGTCAACTATATCAATATTAATATCAAAATTCTTCAAATTTCTCACATTTTTCATATATTTCAACATAAAAACTTTCCGGCCACATGCCCGGATCGTGCACGTAAATCGAGGCAACATAGAATGAGGTTTTCAGAGCCTAAGGAGCTCGAAATGATTAATAAAATAAGTGATGACCCTTTGGGTCGTCACATTCTCCACCTCTAAAACAACCGCTCGTCCTCGAACGGACAAAAGAAAGAAGTACCTGAGTCGGGGAACAAATGTGGGTAGCGGCTCCGCATATCAGACTCGGACTCCCAGGTCGATGCCTCAGGAGGCTGACTTCTCCACTGAACACTCACAGAAGGATAACTCTTCGACCTCAACTGTCGAACCTGCCGATCTAGAATGGCCACCGAGCCGGATTTGTCCAATTGGACAGTGTTGAAGTCCAACACATGTGTGGGATCGCCGTGGTATCTCCGAAGCATAGAGACATGAAAAACTGGATGCACGGCTGATAAGCTAGGTGGCAAAGCTAGTTTGTAAGCCACCCCTCCCACTCTGTCTAGAATTTCAAATGGACCGATATACCTAGGGCTGAGCTTGCCCTTCTTCCCGAATCTCATCACGCCCTTCATCGGCGACACTCGGAGCAATACATGCTCACCAACCATGAAATCTACATCTCGAACCTTACGATCCGCATAAGTCTTCTGTCTGGACTGAGCTGAACGCAATCTCTCCTGGATAGTCTTGACCTTATCCAAGGCCTCTTGAACTAAATCTGTACCCAACAACCGAGCCTCTCCCGGTTCAAACCATCCAACTGGAGATCGACATCGCCTACCATACAATGCCTCATACGGGGCCATCTGGATGCTAGACTGGTAGCTGTTGTTGTAGGCAAACTCTGCTAATGGCAGAAACCGGTCCCACGAGCCTCCGAAATCAATAACACAGGCTCGAAGCATGTCCTCTAGAATCTGAATAGTCCTCTCGGACTGGCCATCCGTCCGAGGATGAAATGCTGTACTCAACTGAACCTGGGTACCTAACTCCTGCTGGACCGCTCTCCAGAACCGCGAGGTAAACTGCGTACCCCGATCAGAGATAATAGATACTGGCACTCCATGGAGACGAACAATCTCCCTAATGTAAACCTCCGCTAACCTCTCCGATGAGTAGGAGACAGATACTGGAATGAAGTGTGCTGACTTGGTCAGCCTATCAACAATGACCCAAATAGCATCAAATTTCCTCCGAGTCAAAGGAAGTCCAGTAATGAAGTCCATTATGATCCGCTCCCATTTCCACTCGGGAATTTCAATCCTCCGGAATACACCACCAGGTCTCCGGTGCTCATATTTCACCTGCTGACAATTTAGATACCGAGCGACATACGCAACGATATCTTTCTTCATTCTGCGCCACCAATAGTGTTTCCGTAAGTCCTGGTACATCTTCGCGGCACCTGGGTGAATAGAATACCGCGAACTATGGGCCTCCGCTAAGATCAACTTTCGAATCCCTTCAACATTGGGCACACAAACTCGACCCTGCAATTTCAATACCCCATCATCATCTAGATTTACCTGTATGGCACCTCCCCGCTGTACCGTATCTCTCAAATCACGCAAATGAGGATCATCAAATTGTCTCTCACGGATATGCTCTAATAGAGAAGAGCGA
>JASVEL010004803.1:0-55279 GCA_032618575.1 Nicotiana noctiflora
GCTGACAGTTACATATCTGGACAAAAATGTGTACCTGATTCAACAAAGGTAAACTTATAAGTCTAGGATGCAAATGAGATGAAGGATAGTCAGTGATCAACAGCAGCAGAACAATAGAGAGCAAATCACAGCAGAACAGCAATAACAACCAAATATGATCTTCAAAACCCAACAAATAAGCAAGCCAATGAACAGAATTAAGAAATCCAATTGAGTCCAGTAATATAGAACAACAGAAGACCCTAGTTGAACTCCAGAATTTGCACTCGACTTCACTCAGAAATTTTTACTCTCTATCTACGGTGTATAACTCTTAATTTTGTATTTCAGAATGTTTTCTCTGAATTTCTAGAATCCAGCCGTTTTTTAGGCTAAGTGACAGCCTATTTATAGGTGATTTAGGTGAAATTTTGAGGGGAAAATTCAAAAATCTTATTATAAGTTCCCTCCCCTTAATTCTCCTATTAATTACAGTTTGGTACCCTTATTCCAGGCTTGAAATGCCTTCCATCCCTTGCTGGAAGGTTCTAGGGAATTCTTTTTGGTTCTACAAAGGGCATATTACAATGGTGCCCTCACTTGCTAAGGATTTTCACAGTTATACCTTTTTACTAGGTCTGTTATACCCTTTATTTTGTATCTAATTACAAAAATACTAAGCCTGAAAGTCTGTTTTGTCCCTATAGGCTCTATTACATTCATAATTATACAATTTCTTATTCCTTTTGTATCCTTAATACTATTTGTTATTTACCCGACTTGCTAATGGTTAGGGTATCTTAGGTTCATTGCCTATTTAAGTACTGGCCATTATATTCTGAATGATTTAAGACTTGGCCAGATTTTAACTCTACAGTCTTTCAATTTTAGCCTCTTTTAATTATCTTAGACTAATATAACCTTTTATTATTACTTAGCTAATCAGAATTAGTTTGCAAGACTAGCCTATTTTATTAACTTTAACTAATCAGACTTAGATTGCAGAACTAACCACTCTAATATTCTAGGAATAGCCAGACTAATTACACAATCCCAAGCTATTTCATTAATAGCCAGATTACTAAATAACTTGTCTTTATACCTATAACCAATACCACAAAGCACAACAGAATTTAACATAGTCTAACATATGAGTCCATTACAAATATAGCCAATTTATGTCGTTTTGCACACATAACCCTAATAAAAACTCATTCATCAATTAACCAGAACTCAGAGGGAAATTTTATATTGGTTGAATCCCAATTAACTAACTTGTAATTTCAGACTTAGGCACAGTTAACAAATCAAAACATAAAGAAACATATTCACATCAGATTCATGTGTTGACTTATCGAAAACCCTAAGGAGCTAAACATATCAGTTACGTGAAAAGATCAAGATAGATGAGATAAACTAATGATACAAATCCTCAAAAGACTAACAAACAAGAATATGCAAAAAACCATACATAGAAATGTTAGAAGATGAACAATCAAAAGCATGCTAGAACAAAGAAGTCTTTTGAAGACAATCAAACAGAAAATGTGCAAGAGATTCAATATAGAGAAATTAGAAGACGAAATAAGCAGAAAACATGCCAGAAAACAAAGAAGCCAGATAAACAGAAAACATGCAAAAGACAAACTTAAGATAAAAGCACAGAAGACAAGAAACTTAGCTTCGCAGGATTTGTCTCATGTTCTTTTTCCTTTTTCTTTATTTCTTTCTTTCTTTACTTTTTCTTCTCTTTTTCTTTTCTTTTTTCCAGGCTTCAAGACTTCAAAGACTTGAAGTCTGATTTTTTCAGATTTGCCTCAAATGATTCTATTTTTTGGGGTTTTGGTGGTAGAAGGGTGTTATGGGTGTTATTGGAGTGTATTTGGGGTGGGTCGTGTTTGGGTGTTCGCCGGAGGTAGGGTTCCGGCGAACTTCTTGGGAAGATTCGAACATTTACAAGGTGATTCGAAGGAAACTAGCTACATAAGGTGAAAGATCTCCTCATAGTGGTCCTAGGGTGTTAATTTGGGAGGTTGGATCATAAGTTGAAGGTCACCGACAAAGGCTCCGGTGACCGGACTTTCAAGAAGGTAGGGTTTTCTGGTTTTTCTAAGGGTTTCAGGGTGGTTTTGGTGAGAAAGAGAGAAGGGAAAAGGGTTTGAGCTTGTTTATGGCCGGAGATGGCCATGGATTCTAGCCAGTCTCCATTGGAGACGATGAAGAATATGAAGAAGACGAGCGAGACTGACGGCTAGGGTTTGTGTGTGTATAGGCGTGTATTAGTTTTGGTCTCTAATGAACAGGAGATGGAGTTTATATACTCCATTGGACCTGGGCAATCCTGGCCTTTAGATCATTTTTGATCAACGGCCAGGATTAATTATCCTTAGACGCCGTCGTTTGATTAAATGAGAGATTCATTAGTGTCCGTTTGATCAATTTATTTGGACGGCCAAGATTAAAGCTTTTAAATGACGTCGTTTCATTTATACTTATACCGCCTCACTTGGTCTGTTAGATCAATATCTCAATGGTTGAGATTTGATTCCTTCAATACGCCGTTGTTTAGATCCGATCTTTGGACTATAACGACCAATCCATTGGGCTGTTTACACTATGGGCCAGTATTTTGAATTGTGGCCAAATTTTATTGTATTTTTTGTGTATTTCCTTGTGTATTTAATTATTTCTTTGGTATTTTCTTTTTTGTATTTTATTTTCTCTTTTGTTTTCT
The DNA here is from genome assembly GCA_032618575.1 of Nicotiana noctiflora. Lineage (NCBI taxonomy): Eukaryota > Viridiplantae > Streptophyta > Magnoliopsida > Solanales > Solanaceae > Nicotiana > Nicotiana noctiflora. Next base: position 2,714 of record JASVEL010004803.1, read on the forward strand.
TTTTCAATTGTTAATTCTCTTTTGTTTTCCTATTTTTTCTAATTTTTCTGGTATTTTTATGACATTTTTTGTTATTTTCTTTAATTTCCCGGTATTTTTTGTAATTTTGTTAATTTTCTTTAATTTTCCTTATTTTTCTTGTGACATTTTCTAAGTAACTCTTTTTTTTTTTGTAGTTTTTAATTTCAAATTGTTTCAAGAACAATCATACAATTTATTTCAATTAAACACTTAATTGCACATCAAAAATCTTTTTTATTTTTAATATTGGAATTTGTTTGCTTAGGGCAAAAATCACGTGCTCACAGCTGCCCCTATTTTCTCGGGAACACGAAGAGTTTCAGTGCAAAGACAAGTGAGCAGTAATGAGAGAGTTTTGCCCACGGGCATATTCCGTGAGAAGCATTTTGAAAACCTTTTGAATGCACCCTGCCTTAGAGGTTGCCTACATATCCTGGGCTAAAGATGAATCAGGTCAGTGTAGTTCGGGAAGGTCTGGCAATTTGAAACTACAAAGACTTTGCTGCTGCTACTACTGTTGCTATATTCACTGACTAACTCTTTGTTACACCGGGGATAAAATAAGAAAATAAAGAAGCTATTCTAAGCTATGATCCTATGAATTACAATAATTCCTATCTATTTCTTGTCTTCTTGTTCTTCTTTGCTTTCCCACATCTTATACCGCTCTTTTATTTGCATCCTTATTTTGTATATTTTTTGATTTTCTTGTTTATGACATACTGCTTCGTTCCCTTTGGTGTGACTTCCAATTGTGTTTCTTGCCTCCAGGTTGATACATGTTAAAAACAAAACCAAAAACAACGAAAACTTTTTCCTCTGCCCCAATGTAGGCTTTTCATGTGTCATGGTGTTACTCATGTTAGATAAAACAACTAAAAATGTAGAAATGTATTCCCTTGTTATACAGGTTGGCGCCTGAACAGAAATTAAAAATGCTAAAATCTATTCCCTTGTTATCCAGGCGGGCGCCTGATGCATAAAAAATGAAATTGCATAAAATATTCCCTTGTTATCCATGTGGGCGCTGATGCATGAAAATGAAAATGCATAAAATATTCCTTTGTTATCCAGGTGGGTGCCTGATGCATGAAAATGAAAATGTAGAAAATATTCTCTTGTTATCCAGGTGTGACGACCCAAAGGGTCATCACTTATTTTATTAATCATATCGAGCTTCTGAGGCCTTGAAAATCTCATTCTATGTTGCCTCGATTTACGTGCACGATCCGAGCATGTAGCCGGAAAGATTTTTTGATAGAAAATATGAATTCTATGAAAAATTTGGATAAAAATGATATTAATATTGATATGGTTGACTTCGGTCAACATTTTTGGTAAACGGATACGGGCCCGAGATTGGGTGGTCCCGAAAGGTCCGTAAGAAAATATGGGACTTGGACATACGTCCGGAGTCGAATTCTGAGGCCTAGAGCCCAAGTTATGAATTTTTCTATGAAATTATTTTTGATGTAATTGTTAAAAGAAATGAATTAATTGACCTTGGTATCGGGCTCGTATTTTGGTTCCGACGCCCGGTACAAGTCTTAAATATTATATAAGTGCTTTCTGCAAAGTTTGGTGACATTCGGATGTCGTTTAAGATGTTTTGGACCTTGAGTTCCAAGTTTGAAAGTTTTGAAAACCAAAAGTATGAAAATCATGAATGTAAGGCTTGATTTGATGAAAACGATGTGATATTGGCGATGTGATCGCACGAACAAGTTCATAATGTGTTTTTGAGGTTGTGTACATGTTTGGTTTGGAGCCCGGGGGGGCTCGGGTAAAGATTTGATAGGCCGTTGGATTAAATTCTGAATTTTTGCACTGCTGGTTTTTCACCCAGCTGTTGGCTTCGCAATTGCGAAGCATTTCTCGCAATTGCGAAGGGGCAGATCAAGGAAGGGCTCGCAAATGCGAACCCTGATCGCAAATGCGAAGTCCCTCATGCCCAGCCTTGTTCGCAAATGCGAACAATTGTTCGCAAATGCGAACATCCCCTTGTCCCGCCTATGTTCGCAAATGCGAACCATAGTTCGCAAATGCGAACATTCCCAAATCCAGCATTGTTCGCAAATGCGAAAAATAGTTCGCAAGTGCGAACAATTCCCTTTACTGCCTGTGTTCCCAAATGCGAACATTAGTTCGCAAATGCGAACACTCCCCTTTCCTGCCAGTGTTCGCAAATGCGAACAAAAGTTCGCAAATGCGAACTTCCCAGCCTTAGCTTATTTTTCAAATTCTAGAAATTGGTCGGGGTTCGCAATTGCGAACCCATGTTCGCAAATGCGAACACAGAGACCTGTAAAACACAATTTTCAGTTCATTTCTTCACTTTTTACAAACCAAAAACACCCATTTGCGATTCTTCACGGATTCCTTCTTCTTCAAAACAATTGTAAGTCACTTTTTACTTAATTCTTTCAATTCCTAACATCATTAAGCATGTTTTTCAATAGAAATCAAAGGTTTTCATGGTAGGATTTCTTGTTTTTGATAGAATATAGGGTTTTTCATAAATTGGGAAATTGGACCTCGAATTGAGGTCCGATTGTGAAACAAATCATATACTTGAACTCGTGGGGGGATGGGTAACCGGATTTTGGTCCGAACCCCGAGTTCGACCATGTGGGCCCGGGGTCGAAATTCACTATTCCGGGCAGAATGTTGTAAAAGTTGTAATTGGCCTTATGAATTAGTTTGTTGAGAAGTATTGATGATATTAAATCAATTGTGTATAGATACGATTGGATTGGAGCCAAATTGGAAAGAAAAAGACATTGCCACGGATTGAATTGTTCATAAACATTCGAGGTAAGTGTTTGTTCTATTCTAGCTTGAGGGAATAGGATTATGTGCTATGTGTTATGTGATCGAGTGCGGTGTATGTGCTGTGGTGACGAGCATCCATACTCTGGCGTCTAGCATGACCGTGAGTCGTTGTGAATAATTGTTGTGGGATATATTTGAATATGGATTGTTGAACCCTTGCCGGGTCGTAGAAGTGTTATTGTTCTCCCTTGTTGAGACTTGTTGTGAAGATGATTGTTGATTGCCCTTGTTGGGACGGTTTATGATTTACTGTTTCATTCTTTGCCCTTAACTGTGATTGTTATTTGGGTGAGGAAGAGTGATAATGCACGAAGGGTGATGTCGTGTCTTGATTTATTATTTATGCACGAAGGTTATTGCTGTGCCATGTTTTATTGATTATGCACGAAGGTTAATGTCGTGCCATGTTTTATTGATTATGCACGAAGGATCATGCCGTGCCTTGTTATTGAACCATGTACGAAGGATCATGCCGTACCATAGATGTGAGGATGAGAGTAAAAGTACGAAGGGTGATGCCGTACACTTTATTTGCTTATTTGGTGAGGATGAGAGTAAAAGTACGAAGGGTGATGCCGTACACTTTACTTGCTTATTTGGCGAGGATGAGAGTAAAAGCACGAAGGGTGATGCCGTGCAACTACTTGCTATTCCTTGACTTGATGTTACTTGTTTTTCCATTATACTTTGTTTTCCTTGTGAACTTATTAACTGCTGTTTAATTGTTGAGTTCTTTTGAGATATTCCTTATTGTGTTATTACTTGGTTACTTCTCGTTATTTTGTGGTATACATATATATTGAACTGCACATGTTTATGTGGGTGTCTGGTCCTAGGCTTGTCACTACTTCGCCGGGATAGGCCAGGCACTTACCAGCACATGGGGTCGGTTGTGCTGATGCTACACTTCTGTGCGTTTTTGCACAGGTCCAGGGTTACGATCAGGAGCAGCAACAGTAAATCGATTGCGTGGGAGTTGATCACATTTGAGACCGAGGTAGCTTGCAGACGTCCGCAGGCTCGGCGTGTCTCTCTTTATTTAAGTTACTAGCTGTAGTCTTTTTGTTCCGAGACAAACAGAATTATGTTATATTTCCTTCAAACTTTTATGTGTAGTATTCCATAGTAGTTCGTGAGTTGGTGACTCCACGTCTTGGGTAGAGGATTTCAGTATGATTTTCATCTTGTAATTAGTTGTTTCTATTTCGATAATGTATTCCGCATTTATTTAATTAAAATTATGTTAAAAACAGGATAGTATGAATACAGTGGCTTGCCTAGCTACCACGAGTAGGCGCCATCACGATCCCGATGTTGGGGAAAAATCCGGGTCGTGACAAGTTGGTATCAGAGCTCTAGGTTACATAGGTCTCACCACTCACGAACAAGCTTAGTAGGGTTTGAGAGGTAGGTACGGAGACGTCTGTACTTGTCCTCCAGAGTCTATTGAGTTAGGAAAGAGTCTCTCATTTGTTCTTTCTTGTCGTGCAATTTGTTCCTCAAATACTGATTGAATTTCTATTCTGTCCTTTCGCAGATGGTAAGGACACGCGCTTCTTCGTCCGCTGACCAGCAGCCCGAGCCCCAGGCAGCCCCGTGAGGGGCAGGGGCCAAGGCCGTATTAGAGGCCGTGGTAGGGGTAGAGCTCAGCCCCAGGCAGCTACCCCAGAGGTGGAGCCCCATATTGAGACGGGTGAGGAGGTTCCAGTCCGAACAGCTCCAGTGGGCCCAGCTCAGGTCCTAGAAGAGGCTTTATTTACCCGGATCTTCGGGAGGCTTTGGTCAGGATAGCGGGATTTATGGACAGCGTTGCCAGAGCAGGCTTATTATCGGTTGCACCAGCCGCTTCTCAGGCTGGAGAAGGGGCCCAGACTCCTATTGCTCGTACTCCGGAGCCAGTAGCTCCTCAGCCTCAGGCACCAGTGGTTCAGCCAGCTATGGCCACTCAGTCAGGTACCACGGCTCATGCCGGAGATGGAGCGGCCATGACTTCTGATTCTTTATGGAGACTTGATCGATTCTCCGAGCTGTTTACCACTACTTTCAGCGGTGCCACATCAGAGGATCCTCAGGATTTCTTATTCAGTTGCCACGAGATTCTCAAGACTATGGGGATTGTGGAGTCCAATGGGGTTGACTTCTGTACATTCAGGCTTGCAGGATCCGCCAAGACTTGGTGGAGAGATTATTGCTTGACTCGACCAGCAGGGTCCCCAGCTTTATCATGGGATCAGTTTGCAGAGCTATTTCTGGAGAAGTTTCTCCCTGCTACTCAGCGGGATGTACTTCGGAGGCAGTTTGAGCGCCTCCATCAGGGCACTATGACGGTCACACAGTATGAGACGAGATTTGTCGATTTGGCTCGTCATGCAGTGGTGATACTTCCCACAGAGCGGGAGAGGGTCCGCAGGTTTATAGATGGGCTTAATCAGCCAATTAGACTCCAGATGGCTATGGGCGTGGGGAGTGACATATCATTTCAGAAGGCAGCCAATGCAGCACGCAGAGTTGAGATGGCTCTCGCTAGAGGAGGCGGTTATTCTTCGGATAAGAGGCCTCGTCATTCGGGTAGGTTTGGTGCTTCTTCCTCTGGTAGCAGAGAATCCTTTGATAGAGGCCAGTCCTCCAGGCCTTTTCATTCTTCAGGCTTCGCAGGGTGGACCAGGTGATCGTGGTTTTCGTGGGCATTATTCAAACCAACCTCCTATTAATGCTCAGCCTCTTTAGAGTGTTCGTGGAGGCCATTCAGGTCATCAGGGCCAACAGCCCTATCAGTCTAAGAGTTGCTATAGTTGTGGTGTCCCAGGTCATTTTATCAGGTATTGCCCTCTAGCAGCGGGCAACTCTAAGCAGTGAGGTCCTCGTCCTATGATTCAGGCCCCAGCTGACCCTCAGCCTGCCCAGCCAGCCGCAGGCGGGGGTAGAGATTATAGAGGTAGAGGTCGAGACCGTAGAGGTGGAGACCGTCCAGCCAGAGGTAGAGGTCAGCCAGTTGATGGTCGTCCTAGAGACGCAGCTCAGAGGGGAGGTGCAGATCCCCGATTCTATGCTTTACCAGCCAGGCCCAGAGGCAGAGGCATCAGATGCCGTGATTACAGGTACTATTCTTGTGTGTGGCAGAGGTGCTTCAGTATTATTTGACCCTGGATTTACATATTCCTATGTGTCTTCCTACTTTGCGCCGTATTTGGCCGTGCCCAGCTATGCTCTGGATATTCCAGTTTATGTGGCTACACCAGTGGGTGAATCCATTGTAGTCGATTGGGTGCATCGTTCGTGCGTAGTTATAATTGGGGGTCTTGAGACCCATGTTGATCTGTTGCTTTTGGATATGGTGGATTTTGATGTCATATTGGGGATAGACTGGTTGTCCCCAAACCATGCTATTCTAGATTGTCATGCTAAGACTGTGACCTTAGCCTTGCCAGAATCACCCCGATTAGAGTGGAAAGGTACCTCAAGCCACTCCGTTCGCACTGTTATTTCTTATGTTAAGGCTCGACGTATGGTCGAGAAGGGGTGTCTAGCTTATCCGGCTTATGTTCGTGATTCCAGCGCAGAAGTTCCTTCCATTGAGTCAGTCCCTATTGCACGAGAGTTTCCGGAGGTTTTTCCTTCAGACCTGCCGGGCATGCCACCCGACAGGGATATTGATTTCTGTATTGATCTGGCACCGGGCACTCAGCCCATCTCTATTCCACCCTATCGTATGGCCCCGCCGGAGATAAAAGAGTTGAAAGATCAGTTGCAGGACCTTCTTGAGAAAGGCTTTATCAGGCCCAGTGTTTCCCCCTGGGGAGTACCTGTATTATTTATAAAGAAGAAAGATGGCTCGATGCGGATGTGTATTTATTACCGGCAATTAAACAAAGTGACAATAAAGAATAAGTATCCACTGCCGAGGATTGATGATTTGTTTGACCAACTCCAAGGAGCGAGGGTATTCTCAAAGATAGACTTGAGGTCAGGCTACCATCAGCTGAAGATCAGGGCGGCTGACATTCCTAAGAGAGCCTTTCGCTCTAGATATGGGCATTATGAGTTCTTGGTCATGTCCTTCGGGTTGACCAATGCCCCAGCCGCATTCATGGAGTTGATGAATCGGGTATTCAGGCCTTACTTAGATCTGTTCGTGATAGTCTTTATAGATGACATCCTGGTATACTCCCGCAGCCAGGAAGAGCACGAGCAGCACCTTAGAGTGGTTCTTCAGACTCTGAAGGATAATCAGCTATATGCCAAATTTTCGAAATGTGAGTTCTGGTTGAGTTCGGTGGCATTTCTGGGCCACATTGTATCAGTGGAAGGTATTCAGGTGGACCCAAAGAAGATAGAGGCAGTCCAGAATTGGCCTCGACCAGCTTCAGTGACTGAGATCCGGAGTTTCTTGGGTTAGCAAGTTACTACCGTCGAATTGTAGAGGGGTTTTCTTCTATTGCAGCCCCGATGACCAAGTTGACCCAGAAGGGTGCCCAGTTCCAGTGGTCAAGGGAGTGTGAGGCGAGCTTTCAGAAGCTCAAGACATCCTTGACTACAGCACCAGTGTTGATACTACCTACGGGTGCAGGGCCTTATACAGTTTACTGTGACACATCTCGTACAGGGCTTGGACCGGTGTCGATGCAGGATGGTAAGGTTATTGCTTATGCTTCGAGGCGGTTAAAAATACATGAGAAGAATTATCCAGTTCATGATCTTGAGTTAGCAGCAGTGGTTCATGCCTTAAAGATCTGGAGGCATTATTTATATGGTGTGACATGTGAGGTGTACACCGATCACAAAAGCCTACAGTACTTGTTCAAGCAAAAGGAGTTGAATCTACGACAGCGGAGATGGTTAGAGTTGCTAAAAGACTATGATGTTACTATCTTATATCACCCAGGTAAGGCCAATGTGGTGGCCGATGCATTGAGTAGAAAGCATGCCAGCATGGGTAGTCTTGCATACATTCCGGTCAGTCAGAGACCATTAGCATTAGATGTCCAGGCCTTAGCCAACCGGTTCCTGAGATTAGACATTTCTGAGCCTAGCAGGGTGTTAGCCTGCACGGTCGCTCATTCTTCTTTATTAGAGCGTATCCGTGAGAAGCAATTTGATGATCCTCATTTGCGTGAGTTGAGAGATGCAGTACAGCGGGGAGGTGCCACACAGGTAAATCTAGATGATGATGGGGTATTGAAATTGCAGGGTCGAGTTTGTGTGCCCAATGTCGAAGGGATTCGAGAGTTGATCTTAGCGGAGGCCCACGGTTCGCAGTATTCTATTCACCCGGGCGCCGCAAAGATGTATCAGGATTTTCGGCAGCACTATTGGTGGCGCAAGATGAAGAAAGACATCGTGGCGTATGTCGCTCGGTGTCTGAATTGTCAGCAGGTGAAATATGAGCACCAGAGGCCTGGTGGTGTATTCCAGAGGATTGAAATTCCCGAGTGGAAATGGGAGCGGATCACTATGGACTTCGTTACTGGACTTCCTTTGACTCGGAGGAAATTTGATGCTATTTGGGTCATTGTTGATAGGTTGACCAAGTCAGCACACTTTATTCCAATATCTGTCTCCTACTCGTCGGAGAGGTTAGCGGAGGTTTACATTAGGGAGATTGTTCGGCTGCATGGTATTCCAGTTTCCATCATTTCAGATAGAGGCACTCAGTTCACTTCACGTTTCTGGAGAGCCGTACAGGAGGAGTTAGGCACTCGGGTTGAGCTGAGCACAACGTTTCACCCTGAGACTGATGGCCAGTCCGAGCGCACTATTCAGATTTTGGAGGATATGCTGCGTGCGTGCGTCATTGAGTTTGGAGGTTCGTGGGACCAGTTTCTGCCATTAGCAGAGTTCGCCTACAATAACAGTTACCAGTCTAGCATCCGGATGGCTCCGTATGAGGCGTTGTATGGTAGGCGATGTCGATCACCAGTTGGATGGTTTGAACCGGGAGAGGCTCGGTTGTTGGGTACGGACTTAGTTCAGGAGGCCTTAGATAAGGTCAAGACTATTCAGGAGAGATTGTGATCAGCTCAGTCAAAGCAGAAGACTTATGCGGATCGTAAGGTTCGAGATGTAGATTTCATGGTTGATGAACGAGTATTGCTCCGAGTGTCGCCTATGAAGGGCGTGATGAGGTTCGGGAAGAAGGGAAAGCTCAGCCCTAGGTATATTGGTCCATTTGAGATTCTAGACAGAGTGGGAGGGGTGGCTTACAGACTAGCTTTGCCCCCTAGCTTATCAGCCGTGCATCCAGTTTTTCATGTATCTATGCTTCGGAGATACCACGGCGATCCCACACATGTGTTAGACTTCAGGCACTGTCCAATTGGACAATGATTTATCCTACGAGGAGGAGCCGGTGGCCATTCTAGACCGGCGGGTTCGACGATTGAGGTCGAAGAGTTATCCTTCTGTGCATGTTCAGTGGAGAGGTCAGCCTCCTGAGGCGTCGACCTGGGAGTCAGAGTCTGATATGCAGAGCCGCTACCCATATTTGTTCCCCGACTCACGTACTTCTTTCTTTTGTCCGTTCGAGGACGAACGGTTGTTTTAGAGGTGGAGATTGTGACGACCCAAAGGGTCATCACTTATTTTATTAATCATTTCGAGCTTTCGAGGCCTTGAAAACCTCATTCTATGTTGCCTCGATTTACGTGCACGATCCGAGCATGTAGCCGGAAAGATTTTTTGATAGAAAATATGAATTCTATGAAAAATTTGGATAAAAATGATATTAATATTGATATGGTTGACTTCGGTCAACATTTTTGGTAAACGGATACGGACCCGAGATTGGATGGTCCCGAAAGGTCCGTAAGAAAATATGGGACTTGGACATACGTCCGGAGTCGAATTCCGAGGCCTAGAGCCCAAGTTATGAATTTTTCTATGAAATTGTTTTTGATGTAATTGTTAAAGGAAATGAATTAATTGACCTTGGTATCGGGCTCGTATTTTGGTTCCGACGCCCGGTACAAGTCTTAAATATTATATATGTGCTTTCTGCAAAGTTTGGTGACATTCGGATGTCGTTTGAGATGTTTTGGACCTTGAGTTCCAAGTTTGAAAGTTTTGAAAACCAAAATATGAAAATCATGAATGTGAGGCTTGATTTGTTGAAAACGATGTGATATTGGCGATGTGATCGCACGAACAAGTTCATAATGTGTTTTTGAGGTTGTGTACATGTTTGGTTTGGAGCTCGGGGGCTCGGGTAAAGATTTGATAGGCCGTTGGATTAAATTCTGAATTTTTGCACTGCTGGTTTTTCACCCAGCTGTTGGCTTCGCAATTGCGAAGTATTTCTCGCAATTGCGAAGGGGGCAGATCAAGGAAGGGCTCGCAAATGCGAACCCTGATCGCAAATGCGAAGTCCCTCATGCCCAGCCTTGTTCGCAAATGCGAACAATTGTTCGCAAATGCGAACATCCCCTTGTCCCGCCTATGTTCGCAAATGCGAACCATAGTTCGCAAATGCGAACATTCCCAAATCCAGCCTTGTTCGCAAATGCGAACAATAGTTCGCAAATGCGAACAATGCCCTTTACTGCCTGTGTTCGCAAATGCGAACATTAGTTCGCAAATGCGAACACTCCCCTTTCCTGCCAGTGTTCGCAAATGCGAACTTCCCAGCCTTAGCTTATTTTTCAAATTCCAGAAATTGGTCGGGGTTCACAATTGCGAACCCATGTTCGCAAATGCGAACACAGAGACCTGTAAAACACGATTTTCAGTTCATTTCTTCACTTTTTACAAACCAAAAACACCCATTTGCGATTCTTCACGTATTCCTTCTTCTTCAAAATAATTGTAAGTCACTTTTTACTTAATTCTTTCAATTCCTAACATCATTAAACATGTTTTTCAATAGAAATCAAAGGTTTTCATGGTAGGATTTCTTGTTTTTGATAGAATATAGGGTTTTTCATAAATTAGGAAATTGGACCTCGAATTGAGGTCCGATTGTGAAACAAATCATATACTTGAACTCGTGGGGGGATGGGTAACCGGATTTTGGTCTGAACCCCGAGTTCCGACCATGTGGGCCCGGGGTCGAAATTCACTATTCCGGGCAGAATGTAGTAAAAGTTGTAATTGGCCTTATGAATTAGTTTGTTGAGAAGTATTGATGATATTAAATCAATTGTGTATAGATACGATTGGATTGGAACCAAATTTGAAAGAAAAAGACATTGCCACGGATTGAATTATTCATAAACATTCGAGGTAAGTGTTTGTTCTATCCTAGCTTGGGGGAATAGGATTATGTGCTATGTGTTATGTGATCGAGTGCGGTGTATGGGCTGTGGTGACGAGCATCCATACTCTGGCGTCTAGCATGACCGTGAGTCGTTGTGAATAATTGTTGTGGGATATATTTGAATATGGATTGTTGAACCCTTGCCGGGTTGTAGAAGTGTTATTGTTCTCCCTTGTTGAGACTTATTGTGAAGATGATTGTTGATTGCCCTTGTTGGGACGACTTATGATTTACTGTTTCATTCTTTGCCCTTAACTGTGATTGTTATTTGGGTGAGGAAGAGTGATAATGCACGAAGGGTGATGTCGTGTCTTGATTTATTATTTATGCACGAAGGTTAATGCCGTTCCATGTTTTATTGATTATGCACGAAGGTTAATGTCGTGCCATGTTTTATTGATTATGCACGAAGGATCATACCGTGCCTTGTTATTGAACCATGTACGAAGGATCATGCCGTACTATGGATGTGAGGATGAGAGTAAAAGTACGAAGGGTGATGCCGTACACTTTATTTGCTTATTTGGTGAGGATGAGAGTAAAAGTACGAAGGGTGATGCCGTGCAACTACTTGCTATTCCTTGACTTGATATTACTTGTTTTTCCATTATACTTTGTTTTCCTTGTGAACTTATTAACTGTTGTTTAATTGTTGAGTTCTTTTGAGATATTCCTTATTGTGTTATTACTTGGTTACTTCTCGTTATTTTGTGGTATACATATATATTGAACTGCACAGGTTTATATGGGTGTCTGGTCCTAGGCTTGTCACTACTTCGCTGGGATAGGCCAGGCACTTACCATCACATGGGGTCGGTTGTGCTGATACTACACTTCTGTGCGTTTTTGCACAGCTCCAGGTTACGATCAGGAGCAGCAACAGTAAATCGATTGCGTGGGAGTTGATCACATTTGAGACCGAGGTAGCTTGCAGACGTCCGCAGGCCCGGCGTCTCTCTCTTTATTTAAGTTACTAGCTGTAGTCTCTTTGTTCCGAGACAAACAGAATTATGTTATATTTCCTTCAAACTTTTATGTGTAGTATTCCATAGTAGTTCGTGAGTTGGTGACTCCACGTCTTGGGTAGAGGATTTCGGTATGATTTTCATCTTGTAATTAGTTATTTCTATTTCGATAAAGTATTCCGCATTTATTTAATTAAAATTGTGTTAAAAACAGGATAGTATGAATACAGTGGCTTGCCTAGCTACCACGAGTAGGCGCCATCACGATCCCGATGTTGGGGAAAAATCCGGGTCGTGACACCGTTATTGCAATTTTCTGTTTTCATCTCTTCTCAAAAGACCCTTTTTGTATTGGGCAATTCTGATTCTGTGTTGCTTATTTTCCCTTGTTATCCAGCTGGGCGCCTGATGCATGAAGAATGAAAATGTAGAAAATATTCCCTTGTTATCTAGGTGGGCGCCTGATGCATGAAAATGAAAATGCAGAAAATATTCCCTCAGTTTGATAACTGGGGTGTGAGTTTTGAAAAGATAATACCTCCCTTGCTGTTTGGGTAGGTTTCTTGTTGACTGAATAAGTCCTCCTCTGCGGATTCTTCCTTTTATTGCTGTATTTCTTTTTATGTTTTTCTTCTTCCACATTGGTCACATTCACTTTAAAGTGATTAGTGAGAATTTGAATCTTTTTGTTCCTGTCCAAATCAATGAACAATCTTATTAGTTATAAAATGTTGGCAACTGGCATTTTGTTGACTTTGCTTCCATTGCCTGCCTCTTCTTGCTTTATTCTGCTCTGCAGCCCTTTTCCAGATTTCTTCAACTTTTCCTCTGTAATCTCTTTTCTGCTTTTCCTTTTTTGTTTCTTTTCTTTTCATTTTTCTTTGGCTTTGATTGCCATCCTCTCCTTTTCCTTCTCTTTTCTTTTCGACCCTGTGTTATTGCGCCTCTTAACATGAGAAGCTGGTAGTTAGCTTTCGATGGGCAACTGGTTTTTTGATCAATGAGATGCAGAATAATATGAATTTGAAAGGGTAAGGATATTTTGTAGTAGAGACAGAACTTATCTGGGTATGACAGCTGATTCCTCTGACCATGCCATGTATTTAAATTCCGACCCAGTATGTCCAATCGAATTGTCACTATCTTAAATCTATCGTTTCCTTTGACCCAAACGAATCTTGTTTTTTGTTGTTTTTCTTCTTTTAACAGAATATTCCCCACAGTCGCCTTATGGTGCCGATTAAGGTTTTCACCAATAAGACTCTCTCATTTATTCTTTCATCTCACAATCGCCTTACGGTGCCGGTTAAGGTTTTCACCAATAAGACTCTCTCATTTATTCTCTTATCTAACAATCGCCTTACGGTGCCGGTTAAGGTTTTCACCAATAAGACTCTCTCATTTTTTTTCTTCTTTTTATTCTTTTGATTTCTGAACCACCGGATACTGTCCATGCCCTGTTTCTCCTTATTCTCATTGTATCGTCATTTTCTTGAAATTGATTAGAAGGTCTTTCTTTGGACCGTAATGTGGCTTTTTGATGGGTTCAGAAAGAAGGGTATAAAGGCTCAAAATTTAACGAGGGTTCAAAAATATTTACAACTCTCGGAATCATAAACATAACTTCTACCCTAATTTCAATATTTGGGGAATCTTGGATTTTATTTTTATCATGACTGAACCTCAGTGAGGCTGTCTACGTAACCTTTCGGGATCAAGTCGAAACCTAGTTCAGACTACGTTCATATTCATTGTTGCGTCTTGACTTTTCACGATTTTCTTTTGTCTTTTGTATGCATTTTTCTTTTGTTTGCATTTATTTTCTTTTTTTGTATCTTTTTTTTTTCTTTTTCCTTTTTTTTTCATCATCATTTTTTTTTCATTTTTCTTTTTCTTGCATCATGAATGATTCCGAGAGAGGGATATGAAAGAATAAAACAAATAAGGCTCAATGGGATGTCAATGGATAAAGTCTTTGGATAGAGAATAAAATGCCTTCATCATTTCAATTCCAAAATTTTGACAAATACAATTATACAAATAAAAAAGGAATCATACATAATATCTCTTGACTGCATTTTAGTTGATAGCAGTCTCTACACATTTTCCTTCAACATCTGTCAAATATAGAGCTCCATTGGACAATACCCGTGATACCATGAACGGTCTTTGCCAATTCGGTGCAAATTGTTCTTTCGCTTCAGCCCAATAAGGCAAAATACGTCTCAGCACCAACTGTCCCACTTCAAATTTCCGCGGACGTACTTTCTTATTGTATGCCCTGGCCATCCTCCGTTGATATAATTGTAAATGACAAACTGCCGCTAACCTCTTCTCATCAATCAAACTCAATTGTTCTAGCCGGGCTTTTACCGATTCATCATCATCAATTTAAGCCTCAGCTATGATCCGAAGAGAAGGTATCTCAATTTTTGCGTGTATGACTACCTGTGTTCCATACCAATGAGTAAGGTGTGGCACCAATTGAAGTACGTACAGTTGTACGATAACCCATGAGAGCGAACAGTAATTTTTCATGCAATTGCCTTGACTCTTCCACCATTTTTCTGAGTATCTTCTTTATATTCTTATTCGCAGCTTCTACCGCTCCATTCTCTTTAGGCCTGTAAGGTGTAGAGTTACAATGCAGGATTTTGAACCTTTGACATGCTTCTACCATGAGATGACTATTCAGATTCGCTCCATTGTCTCTGATGATCACCTTAGGAATTCCAAAGCGACAAATGATATTTTTATGCATGAAATCCACCACCGCTTTCTTTGTCACTGCCTTAAATGTCTTCTCCTCCACCCATTTGGTGAAATAATCAATTGCTACCAAGATAAATCTATACCCATTAGATGCTGCAGGCTCTTTTGGTCCGATGACATCTATGCCCCAGGCAAAGAATGGCCATGGTGCATACATTGTATGCAACTCATAGTGTGGAGAGTGAATCAAATCTCCGTGTATTTGACATTGATGGCATTTCCTCACATACCTAATACAATCACGCTCCATGGTGAGCTAATAATATCCTGCTCTCAGTATTTTCTTGGCTAAAATGTATCCGCTTATATGAGGTCCGCAGGTTCCCGCATGTACCTTGGCCATAATTCTGTCAGCTTTCTGCGCATCTATGCATCTCAATAGCCCCAGATCTGGTGTTCTTTTGTATACAACTCCTCCACCAAGGAAAAATCCATTTGCTAATCGCCTTATAGCTCTTTTCTGATCTCCAGTGGCTTGTTCTGGGTATCCTTCAGTCCTCAAATATTCTTTGATATCATGATACCACGGCTCACCATCAAGTTCTTCTTCCACGGCAAAACAATAAGCATTTTGATCGCGCACGTGTATCTGTAATGGATCTACATAAGCTTTATCTGGATGGTGCAGCATGGAGGATAATGTGGCCAAAGCATCTGCTACTTCATTATGCATTCTTGGGATGTATTTGAACTCTATAGATTGAAATCTTTGAGACAGTTCATGCAGACATTGTCGATATGGTATCAACTTTAAATCTCTTGTCTCTCATTCTCCTTGAATCTGATGTATCAAGAGGTCTGAGTCACCCATGACCAAAATCTCTTGAACACCCATATCTATCGCCATCCTCAATCCCAATATGCATACGGTAACGGGATAATGCTGATCCGTTTATGAAATAAGCACTGCTCCAATTCCAACTCCTTTACTATTGACAGCTCCATCGAAGTACATTCTCCAGCCTGGCTTATCATTTTGCTCTACTTCTTCAACATTCATTGCCCCCTCATTAGGAAAATATGTTTTTAATGGCTCGTATTCATCATCCACTGGGTTTTCTGCTAAATGATCTTCAACTTCTTGCGCCTTCATTGTCGTACGTGTTACATAGATGATGTCAAACTTTGTGAGCAGAATTCACCATTTAGCAAGTCTTCCTGTAGGCATAGGCTTCTGGAATATATACTTCAATGGATCCAACCGTGATATCAAATATGTGGTATAAGCTGACAAGTAATGTTTCAGTTTTTGAGCAACCCACGTTAGAGCGCAACACGTTCTCTCCAATTGAGTGTATTTTACCTCGTAAGATGTGAACTTTTTATTGAGGTAATATATCGCCTGCTTTTTCTTTCCCGTCTCGTTATGCTACCCCAGTACGCAACCAAAAGAATTATCTAGCACAGTCAAATACAAGATCAAAGGTCTTCCCGGTTCTAGAGGAACTAATACTGGAGGATTGGCCAAATATTCCTTAATCTTGTCAAAGGCTTCTTGGCATTCATCAGTCCAATTTACGGCAGCATCTTTCTTCAACAATTTGAAAATGGGCTCACAGGTTGTCGTCAACTGGGCAATAAACCTGCTAATATAATTCAACCTGCCCAATAAACTCATTACTTCTTTCTTATTCTTCGGCGGAGGCAAATTTTGGATTACTTTTATCTTTGAGATATCCAATTCAATACCACGCCGGCTTACTATAAACCCCAGTAACTTTCCTGAAGGCACCCCAAAAGCAAACTTTGCTGGATTGAGCTTGAGATTATATCTTCGGAGCCTCTGGAAAAACTTTGTCAAATCTTTGACATGGTCACATTGCTTTTTGGACTTAATGATGACATCGTCCACATATACTTCGATCTCTCGGTGCATTATGTCATTAAACATAGTGGTCATTGCCCTCATATATGTAGCCCCGGCATTCTTAAACCCAAACGACATCACCCTGTAACAACATGCTCCCCAAGGCGTGATAAAGGCTGTCTTTTCTGCATGTTCTTCGTCCATCAGGATGTGATAACCCGCATAACAGTACACAAAAGAGCCAATTTCATGCTTGGCACAATTGTCGATCAATATATGGATATTTGGCAATGGAAAATCATCCTTTGGACTAGCTTTATTAAGGTCCCTGTAATCAACACACACCCTGGTTTTTCCATCCTTCTTCGGAACTGGCACAATATTAGCTAACCAGGTGGGATATTTAGTAACCCGTATGACCTTTGCTTCGAATTGCTTATTGACTTCTTCTTTTATTTTCACACCTGATGTCCATTTTAAACTTTCTTAGCTTCTGTTTTACCGGCTGGCATTCCGGATAAATGGGCAATTTATGTTCCACCAGATCAGTACTGAGTCCGGGCATGTCATCATAGGACCAAGCAAATATGTCCTTGTACTCATATAGCAACTTGATTAAATCTTCTCTGAGGGAAGCCTCTAAATGCACACTGATCTTTGTTTCTCGGACATTTTCCTCACTTCCCAGGTTAATGGATTCTATCTCATTTAAGTTCGGTTTGGGTTTTTCCTCATAATGATTCAAATCTTTACTGATTTCCTCAAGTATTTCCTCATCCTCATATTCTACTTCATGTTCACTTTCAATTTCCTGTATAACTATTCGATTATCAAGACTGGACCGGGAATCCTTCATGCATGACATATCATTGGAATCAGCAAATATTGAACTGTACAAAAGAAGAAAAATAAAATAAGGCAAAAATGGAAGAAGAAAATAAATTGCATTTCATTGATTTTTCAAAAAGGTAACAAGCATTGGATACATTTGTTTTTGATGGGATGTGGGATTACAAAATAAGGCAACTTTTAGGGAAATGAAATACTTAAAGCTAACTACCACAACTCCCTCCTGATCGGAAGAGGAGTAGCTTCTCAGTTATTAAGCGCAATGCAAGGTCCCACGAACTGAACATCCATTTTACTTGTTCCCTCACCCATCTCCAACATATTCACATCTTCAAATAGCCTATCGAACCTTGCTAGGAGTTTCACATCCAGTTTTATTTCAGCGCGACTTCGCATAACAGTCGCAGGATGTCTCCGTGTACCAGGCCTAGTAAAGGAATCAAATAGTTTTGGAATAGGCTTTGGGAGGGACCAATTTTTCTTCTTCATTTTCTTGGCTCTTTGGATATCGGCAACGGTTGGCTCAAAACCCAAACCAAAAGTGTCATTACTGCCCGAAAGGTGGATTGGCTGTGTTATACCTTGTAGAGTTACCCCTAAACCTTTCCTCTGTGAAAACCTATTTCTTATCATTTCCTTAGCAACCATCACTGTTGTAGGAGCTACTGTGGGAATCGGCATATTTTCCCCCTCGGATATTTTATTCACCACCACAGTATGCATGACTTGATATACCCACGGGCCTTTATCTCCTTCAGTTTCTTCGAGTAGTGTGATAGTATTGGAGACATCATCTTCTCCATGCACTATGATCTCCTGTTGTTACCATTCAAATTTTACCATCTGATGCAAAGAGGATGGTACAAATTTTGCCGCATGGATCCACGGACATCCCAATAAAAGATTGTAAGAAACAACAACATCTAGCACCTGGAACTCCATAGTGAAGTCCACCGGTCCAATAGTAATCTCCAGTATAATATCCCCTACAGTATTCTTGCCACCTCCATCAAAACCCCGTACACATATATTGTTCTGAAGGATTCTATCAGGATTGACCTTCAACTTTCCCAAGGTTGAGAGTGGGCAAATATTGGCACTTGACCCGTTGTCCACCAAAACACGGGTTACCACAGATTTTTCACACTTGACTGTGGGATATAGTGCTTTGTTATGCTTCGTTCCTTCAAGTGACAACTCATTATCTGAAAATGTTATCTTGTTTATCTCAAAGATCTTGTTCGTGATTTCCTCTAGATGGCATACTGAAATCTTCTCAGGCACATGGGTTCATTCAAAATTTTCATCAACGCCTTTCTATGCTCATCAGAATGAATTAGCAATGATAACAAGGAAATCTATGCGAGCATTTTTCTCAATTGCTCCACTATTAAATAGTCGTGAGCCTTCATCTTTTTCATGAAATCTTCCGCTTCCTCTTCAGTAACTGCCTTCTTCACATGAGTCGGGTTCTCCTTTACCACTTTTTTCTGCCTCAATTCTTCCAGGGCAAAGCATCCCCCAAGCGAGTTAGACCATGTGTTTCATTGATTTCTCCTTTAACTTCCTTCCCCTTATACATTACTGTAACTTTATCATAGTTCCACGGTATGGCCTTGGTGTTCACGACTAGAATTTGCACCACCGGTTTGATAACCACAAGCTCCACATAATCTCCCTTCACTGTCAACAAAGGCTTAGCTCTGGGCACTACTACCTTCATGGGCTCAACCACTGATGGTTTCTTCATTGGCAACTCAGCTGATGCTTTCTCCTTTCAACTTCCCCTTCCACTTTGTTGTTAGCTTTAATCGTCATAACTGATTGAGAAGGTTTCCTACTGCTCTCTCCCTGCTCAACTCTATCACATACGTCTCATGATGGGCTGACAATGGATTCTGTGTGATATTGGGAGTTTCCGAAGCTTGCACTTCGATCCTCCTGGTATCAATAAGTTCCTGTATGGTGGACTTTAAATGCCAACACTTTTCTGTATCATGTCCCGGCGCCCCGGAACAATACTCACATCAGACTGATTGGTCTAGATTTCTGGGTGGCGGGTCGGAAATTTTTGGTTCAATAGGGCTCAACATCCCTAACTCTCTTAAACGATGAAAAAGACTGGTATATGACTCCCCTAACGGAGTAAATGTTTTCTTTCTTTGGGTTCTATCTCCTTTTACTTATGGATCTGGACGAAAATTGGGTCGTTTTGGATTTCTGCATGTTTTGGAAGGCGGGTAGGCATTTTGTGCGTGGTAGACATTTTGTGGAGCTGGGGTACGCCATGTATGTGGAGGTGGTGGATAAGTTTGAGCATGTGGGATGGAAAAATGTGGATTGGTGGGAGGATAATATGGTGGAGGTAGGTTGTAAGGTGCTGGTGGATATGGCTGGTATGGACGAGGTGGAGGATGATATGTATTGGGGCCCCGGGACCATGATCTACCTTCAATGACCG
Organism: Nicotiana noctiflora; assembly: GCA_032618575.1. Taxonomy (NCBI): domain Eukaryota; kingdom Viridiplantae; phylum Streptophyta; class Magnoliopsida; order Solanales; family Solanaceae; genus Nicotiana; species Nicotiana noctiflora. The sequence goes on from JASVEL010004803.1 coordinate 22,669, forward strand.
CGACTTCCTCCTTCTTCTTCTTGCCAATCGATCCTCCAGTTCTAGTATGTATTGCTTGGTTCGTGGCCTTCATAGCTGAATAACTCATGATCTTATTTGTCTTTAGCCCCTCTTTTACAAAGCTTCCCATCTTGACCACCTCGTTAATGGTTTTTCCAATTGCCGATACCAGGTGACCATAGTAAGTTGGCTCCAAAGCCTGTAGAAAACAGTCCACCATTTCTTCTTCTTTCATGGGAGGGTCTACTCGTGCAGCCTGCTCCCTCCATCTGAACCCGTATTCCCAGAAACTTTCCCCGGGTTTCTTCTCCATTTTAGTCAACGATAGCCTATCAAGGATAATCTCTAGATTGTATTGGAAATGGTTGGCAAACGATTGAGCTAGGTCATCCCAGATGAACTACCTGATATGATCCTGTCGAGTATACCATTCCAACACTGAACCACTTAAGCTCTGGCTGAAATAAGCCATAAGTAACTCGTCCCTTCCACCTGCTCCGCGCATTTTACTACAGTAACCCCTCAGATGGGCTACCAGATCCCCGTGACCGTCATACATATCAAACTTGGGTAACTTAAATCCGGCCGGGAGCTGTACCTCCAGAAACAAGCATAAGTCTTTATACGTAATGCTCACTTGGTCTCCTAGCCCTTGTATGTTACGAAAGGACTGTTCAAGACTTTTTATCTTACGGGCCATCTCTTCTTGTTCCAAATTTTTGACAGGCTTTTCCTTTTCTGTCATGTCTATGAGCGGTGTGTAGGAGTCATGCTGCCTGAATGTTGGTTCTTATCGATAATAATGGGTGTCTTGAACATGGAACACAGGTTCGCTGGAAGATTTGTGTAGAGCAGCAGGTGGCGGTGCCACGTATACTGGAGTGACCTGAGGTGTTGGTGGTGGAACTTGTTTGGACAATGGTGGAGGTGCTTGTGAAGTTGTAGCATAGTAATGCGGGTAATTTGGGTTTGTGGTTGATGAATTCATAGTGGGTGGTTCGGGATTTGGGTTTGTAGGAGGGACGTATGCTGGGTTGGCTGGATAGGAAGGCAAAGGTTGACCCCTAGACTAGGCCCGATACATCTCCGACATCTGCTATCTTAATTTGTACATTTCTTCTTTCATACTTTCCACATCCACAACTTCTTCCTCCTGTACCGAATCCATAATCGTGGGCTCGATTTCCTGAGTCACTGCTTTTGTCATAGCTTTTGAACGTGTATTGTAGCTATGATGTGCCAGTTGCCAACTGGAAATCTGATACTCATCAACAACAAAACTCGTTAATAGTTAGCTCATAAGAGGTAAAATATCATAATTAAGATTCACAACTTTTGCCTTAGTCATCATGCATCATCCCGACATTATACCTCTTTGAACCACCGATTTTCTTTTCACCTTTGTTTTTTTATTGCTTTTCTGTTTGTTTCTTTTTCTTGTTTTCTTCTTTTCCATTTCTCTATTTTTTTCTTTTTTTTCTCGTTCCTACATGTTTGCCTATCGCCTAAACAATTTGTATAAAAAGGAAGAAAATAACAGCAACTTCTTTTGAATTTTTCATTGATACTTAAACTTCGGTTACAAATGATGTTGTACTACAAATGCAGAAGAAAAATTCAAATACAAAATGCATGCCCTATGAATACATTAAAGCTCCTAGTGCCCACGAGACATCGTTCGGTCTTGCCGCGGGCCTATATGCTAATGAACTTTGGAATTTGTCCAGGTCGGTTATTACTTGCTTTACAAAGAACTATACTGCTGATGTGAATGTTGACTAGGACATATCTTCACACAATTGGCATTTCCTTGTGATGTACTGAGCAATGTTGACGATTCTTTCCCTAATGAACCCTTTTTCCTGAAGCAACCTACCAATCTGTTTGGCACGGGCATCTAAGGTTTGCTGGTTCTCCTTTTGTAGTTTTGTAGCTCCAACTCCAACCGAGCCATAGCCATGTAGCAATGTTCTCTCTCTACTTCAAACTCTTTGGTTTGTTTGTTACTTTTGACTTCGGGTGTAATGATTTTCTTTCTCAATCGGGCTACCTCAACCTTATGTTCATCTTGTAATTGCTAAACCATTCGAACTCTTTCCTCAGCATTTCTGGCTAGTAGATTCCAAACCCAGACTAACTCCTTTTCAGCTTTATCTAGATCAAAGCTATAGTCATTCACTTGCGCCGAAGATTTTCAATCAATTTCTCATCTCGGGCTAGGCGAGCTGGGTTTTTGGCTGCGGTTTTCATCTTTGCAATTTGAGCCTTCAAGATTTCATTCTCTTTTCTCAGCTATTTCTTTTCTCCCTTGTCGGATGCCGCCTGTAAGCTGATCTCGAATTTGAGGTCTTGGAATTGTTTCTCTAACAAGTTGATTCTGGCTCGGTACTCATTTTCTTTGGCCACCCAATCTTTGTGTTCCTTAGACTGCTCGGCCAACTCTTGAATGTGAGGCCTCTTCATTGGTCTATCATGCTCGACATCCCGGCGATACCATGCGGCATACCCTGGTGATACTTCCCATCGAGCTCGGTTTCCCACACAAGTGTCTACTCTCAAGCATTGGCATTCATTTCAGATCTGTCGAATCTTTGCTTCCGGGAATTGTCCGTCCGGAGTGATTTCTACGGCTTATAGGCTGAGGTCCCCGTCTTTTGGCATAACCTGATATCTCCCAAGCTGCCATAGTACCCTGTACGGCACATAAGACTGAATGCTTTTAAGACCCATTATCAAGAAATGTGAACCTTCCGTTGGCATGTACATCACCTCGTTGAGGGCAACCATCCGTATGCCCAATCAATTTGGCTGGCAGTCAACGATCGGAAGTATATAATCCAACTTTTTGATCCTTCTGGCAGCTCAACTTCTTTTGTTCTCATATAAATTTCTTCAATGCATGTCTTTTCAGAAGACCCGTAACTCGAGAACGGAGGGTGACTACACAAATGTTCTATCAACCATATCTGGAGAAGCAAATTGCATCCCTCGAAGAAGTCATGCCCGACTTTACAGGATGTGAGGGCACGGAAGATATCAGCTACAATCATCGGTGCCAATGTGCTATTATCTTGCACAAGAAGAGTACTGGAAACCCCGGCGACCCTTATATCAATATTTCCGTCTTTCCTCGGGAATATGACCAATCCTAGAAATGCCACTATAAAGGCGAATTGCCTATGCTCTTCCCACTTGACTCGGTTAGATTTACTACAGAGTTTGTTCGTAGGGTCGTTAAATCGCCCAATATGACCATATCTACGGTAGATGAACTCAAAGTACAAAATCCATGGGCCAAGTCTTCATTATGAACATTGTTGGCGATTTTCAGGGAATCGAGGAATCTGTGCACTATAATTGCCCTCGGAGCCACCGGGTATTTATCATTCAGGGGAACCTCACCTTTCCTGATATAATAAGCAATTTCTTCTAATGTAGGAGTGAGCTCAAAATCTGAGAAGTGTAGAACATTATGCGCAGGATCCCAACAAGCGACGAGAGCCCGAATGATATCACCACGGGGTATGATGGACCCAGTAAGATCTTTCAGATATCGTTTGACCCAAACCTGTCCCTCTTGGCCCAGATCGTTCCACCATAACCTCAACTCCAAAGGTATTTTGTTCATTAAAGAAAAGGGTTCATTTTGTACTGTGCTCATCCTGCACATTTATTAAGGGCGATTTTATTCAGAAAAGGGAAAAATATTTTTTCAAAGACAATTTTTCTTTTTTGAAAGAATTAGCCTTTACGGGCTATTTATTTTAAAAAGAAAAAGACATGACTTCAAAGTGGCCATTTTTGCAAAAACAGCCTCCCGGCGTCCTTTCGGAACATTCAGCTATTTCCAAAAATAGTAATCACTTTGATTTATTGAAAACTAAAATTCGATATTTTTTTGGGTCATTTTTCTAAAAGGGTGGTTGGACCCGTCAAGGGTTGCCTACGTATCCCACCTAATGGCGAGAATCAAACCTGCGTAGTTCGGTCAGATTATTTCGTGACCAATTATTTTAACAGTATTATTCCACCTATTTTTTAAACTTTTCTTTTCAAATTTTGACACAGTTTCGTCAATATTTCAATAATTTTCTTATTCTAGAATTTCTCTTTCTTTTTGTTTTCAGGAATTTTGCTGGTCCGCATAATAATCCAGGACAAATAAATGCAACATATAATATGCTCGGTTTTTAATATTCTGGGTCACCTGTGCTAGACGGACCCAACCCCTATGTTGAGCCCCCTAAGTCAGATATGATGCAGATAATCGTCCTAAATCTAGGTTCAATATCTTAATGTTTCATATGGTACTAGACCGTGTTCTCGAGTGGACAAATCGGATCGAGGAGGGGGCTACGTACCAAGGACCCGCGGGGTCGTTCGGCTTTGTAACTTATCCGGCCTCTATTTCCGATTTTTGGTATGACTCTAACAGAAAGGGGAGTCTCAACCAGTAAGCACATCCCCGGAGGTAAGAAGTGAAGGGTTTTCGGCACAATTTTATATATACAATCCGCGTAATATCAAAGCGTTAAACACGTAACACATTGATCAAATCATATAATGAAGTCAAATAACATCAAGAACGACAATTCAATCGAGCTCGAATTGTTATACCCTGAACCAAAGTTCTGGGTTGCTTATCCCCAGCAGAGTCGCCAGAGCTGTCACACCTCCTTTTTTTACTACCTTTTTTTTCTCGAAAATAAGGTATAAGGTATACCGAATTAATCACTAATACAACCGGGAAAGAATATAATACTTATCAACGAGGAAGGAGTTTTTTCACTTTAAGGACAATCAGGACGGGATTTTATTTAGAATTTCAGAGTCGCCACTTGGGAAGATAATGGTGTCCCAAGTCACCGGTTAATCCCGAATCCGAGGAAAATTGACTCTGTTTAAACAGTCCGCACAACTAGAAATCCGGATAAGGAATTCTGTTAACCCGGGAGAAGGTGTTAGGCACTCCCGAATTTCGTGGTTTTAGCACAGTCGCTCAACTGTCTTTTTTGACTTTATTTGATTTCGTTATATGCTTTTACAACATGTGAATGTTTCGTTTTTGATATTTTAACGACTTGCGGCATCGCGAAAATGCATTTTGAGTCACACCGCAACCAGTACGCCTGTGACTTTTAACACGTTTCAGCTTCGTCAAGATTTAAGATTTGAGGCACATTAGATGTGCAATCATATTAAGGAATGTGTATTTAAAATCGTGCCTATAATGTCTAACGGCTTATTATACTTTAGGAAAGATCGTGGAATTTGCTAAACGGTCTTCCCGAGTCTATCACTTATTAACATTCGTATGGGGGCCCCGCGTATTTTGTTCTTGTACGAGACTCGTCCCGTTATTTTTTAAAATTCCAATCCTAATAAATGCTACATTCTCTATTTTTGGTTTTTCCTTAATTATTTTACTTGTCTCGTATTTTCAGAACTATGTCCAGGCCCATTATTTCCATTTCTAGGGCTGGACATTTGTGGACTGAATTTAAAAGTCTAGTCTACACAACTGGGTTTCAGAAACCCAGTATATATTAAAGTTTTTATTCAATGACCCAGAAATGAGTCCAATTAGATCTGGGCATGTACTGTCTATCGAGCCCAAATCAGATGAGAGGAGTAGAAAGCAGAATCGGGATTTCATAACTAACATTCCTATACTCAACAAATGATAAAGTAAATCAACCAAAAGCATTTTTATTTCATAAGGAACTGGAGTACAAGTGTATCAACATTAATTCTAAATTCTAACTATCAATTACTAATAGAACCTGTCAGTAAAACTACTCGTTTCAGCTATTTTGAACAATGATACGATACTTAGCTATGCAAATTGAATCGTTATTAACTACTAATTGTAACTCATGCTATTCTGGATTCATTATTAAGCTAAATTGAATGACAAAGCATGCTGTATACTTGATTTACTCATATCGAATTGTCATTATCTAATTAAGCGAATTGAGTTAATATGGTTATTATTCAGATTATGAAGCTAGTATTAACTAGGTGAATTGATTTTACAAGTTAACCTATTTTTAAGCTAAATTTAGAGTGATTATGACTACGTGTACTCTACTCTACTCTATCTATTACATTGTTCGAGTCTCATATATACTTAACTATTACAGTTATTCCTATCAAATTACAGAAGATCTAATTGACAATTAACATAGAATCATTAAGAATACAGCAGAATATTCCATCCGAACAACTCATGGCATTTTCATTTCCTCAATTAGCTGATAGTTACATATCTGGACAAATATGTGTACCTGATTTAGCAAAGGAAAACTTATAAGTCCAGGATGCAAATGAGATGAAGGATAGTCAGCGATCAATAGCAGCAGAACAGTAGAGAGCAAATAACAACAGAACAGCAATAACAACCAAATATGATCTTCAAAACCCAGCAAATAAGCAAGCCAATGAACAGAATTAAGAAATCCAATTGAGTCCAGTAATATAGAACAACAGACGACCCTAGTTGAACTCCAGAATTTGCACTCGACTTCACTCAGAAATTTTTACTCTCTATCTACGGTGTATAACTCTTAATTTTGTATTTCAGAATGTTTTCTCTGAATTTCTAGAATCCAGCCCTTTTCAGGCTAAGTGACAGCCTATTTATAGGTGATTTGGGTGAAGTTTTGAGGGAGAAATTCAAAAATCTTATTATAAGTTCCCTCCCCTTAATTCTCCTTTAATTACAGTTGGTACCCTTATTCCAGGCTCGAAATGCCTCCCAGCCCTTGCTGGAAGGTTCTAGGGAATTCTTTTTGGTTCTACTAAGGGCATATTACTATGGTTCCCTCACTTGCTAAGGATTTTCACAGTTATACCTTTTTACGAGGTCTGTTTTACCATGTATTTAGTGTCTAATTATAGAAATACTAAGCCTAAAAGTCTTTTTTGTCCCTATAGGCTCTATTAAATTCACAATTATAGAATTTCTTATTATTTCTATCCTTAATACTATTTGTTATTTACTCGACCTGCTAATGGTCAGGGTATCTTAGGTTCATTGCCGATTTAAGTACTGGCCATTATATTCTGAATCATTTAAGACTTGGCTAGATTTTAACTCCACAGTCTTTCAATTTTATCCTCTTTTAATTATCTTAGACTAATATAACCTTTTATTATTACTTAGCTAATCAGAATTAGTTTGTAAGACTAGCCTGTTTTATTAACTTTAACTAATCAGACTTAGATTGCAGAACTAACCACTCTAATGTTCCAGGAATAGCCAGACTAATTACACAATCCCAAGTTATTTCATTAATAGCCAGATTACTAACTAACTTGTCTTTACAGCTATAACCAATACCACAAAGCACAATAGAATTTAACATAGTCTAACATATGGATCCATTACAAATATAGCCAATTTATGTCGTTTGGCACACATAACCCTAATCAAAAATCATTCATCAATTAACCAAAACTCGGAGGGAAATTTGATAATGGTTGAATCCCAATTAACTAACTTGTAATTTCAGACTTAGGCACAGTTAACAAATCAAAACATAAAGAAACATATTCACATCAGATTCATGTGTTGAATTATAGAAAACCCTAAGGAGCTAAACATATCAGTTACGTGTAAAGATCAAGATAGATGAGATAAACTAATGATAGAACTCCTTAGAAGAGTAACAAACAAGAATATGCAAGAAGCCATATATAGAAATCTTAGAAGATGAACAGTCAAAAGCATGCTAGAACAAAGAAGTCTTTTGAAGACAATCGAACAGAAAATGTGCAAGAGATTCAATACAGAGAAATTAGAAGACGAAATAAGCAGAAAACATGCCAGAAAACAAAGAAGGCAGATAAACAGAAAACATGCAAAAGACAAACTTAAGATAAAAGCACAGAAGACAAGAAACTTAGCTTCACAGGATTTGTCTCCTATTCTTTTCCTTTTTGTTTATTTCTTTCTTTATTTTCTTTTTCTTTTCTTTTTCTTTTCTTTTTTTCCAGGCTTCAAGACTTCAGAGACTTAAAGTCTGATTTTTTCAGATTTGCCTCAAATGAGTCTATTTTTTGGGTTTTTGGTGGTAGAAGGGTGGTATGGGTGTTATTGGAGTGTATTTGGGGTGGGTCATGTTTGGGTGTTCGCCGGAGGTAGGGTTCCAGCGAACTTCTTTGGAAGATTCGAACATTTCCAGGGTGATTCAAAGGAAACTAACTACATAGGGTGAAAGATCCCCTCGTAGTGGTCCTAGGGTGTTAATTTGGGAGGCTGGATCATAAGTTGAAGGTCACCGGCAAAGGCTCCGGTGACCGGACTTTCAATAAGGTAGGGTTTTCTGGTTTTTCTAAGGGTTTCAGGGTGGTTTTGTGAGAAAGAGAGAAGGGAAAAGGGTTTGAGGTTGTTTGTGGCCGGAGACGACCATGGATTCTGGCTAGTCTCCATTGGAGACGATGAAGAAGATGAAGAAGACGAGAGATACCAGTGGCTAGGGTTTGTGTGTGTATAGGCATGTATTTGTTTTGGTCTCTAATAAACGGGAGATGGAGTTTATATACTCCTTTGGACCGGGGCAATCCTGGCCTTTAGATCATTTTTGATCAACGGCTAGGATTAATTATCCTTAGACGCTGCCGTTTGATTAAATGAGAGATTCATCAGTGTCCGTTTGATCAATTTATTTGGACGGCCAAGATTAAAGCTTTTAAACGACGCCGTTTCATTTATACTTAAACCGCCTCACTTGGTCCGTTGGATCAATATCTCAACGACTGAGATTTGATTCCTTCAATACGCCGTCGTTTAGATCTGGTCTTTGGACTATAACGACCAATCCATCGGGCTGTTTATACTTTGGGCCAGTATTTTGAATTGTGGCCCAATTTTATTGTATTTTTGTGTATTTCCTTGTGTATTTAATTATTTCTTTGGTATTTTCTTTTCGTATTTTATTTTCTCTTTTGTATTCTTTTTCAATTGTTAATTCTCTTTTATTTTCCTATTTTTCTAATTTTTCTGGTATTTTTATGACATGTTTTTGTTATTTTCTTTAATTTCCCGGTATATTTTGTATTTTTGTTAATTTTCTTTAATTTTCCTTTTTTGTGACATTTCCTAATTAACACTTTTTTTTGTAGTTTTTAATTTCAAATTGTTTCAAGCACAATCATACAATTTATTTCAATTAAACATTTAATTGCACATCAAAAATCTTATTTATTTTGAATATTGGAATTTGTTTGCTTAGGGCAATAATTACTTGCTCACAGAGGGCTACTTCAATTGAGTCTGCGGTAGTAGTTATTCTAGCAGAGCAACTTCTCAGACTGTGGTCCCGAATCGTGTCGCTCGTCTAATGGGTGAATCTCCCCATGTTGAGGAAGAAGAAGGGTCGTCCAAGAGGCGGCGAGTGGAATTCGCGACAACTCCTCCAACTATAATACACCTCAACGATTCTCCCTTTACAGGATCAGGGGTAGGGATTGATATCACCCCGCTCGTAGAGATGGAGCTGGCCATTGTATCTGCCCCATCGACGGAGATTCCTACCATTGTCATGGATCAGCAACCTTCCGTGATGGAGGGCTAGATTTTTTAGGCCGTCATTGTGGTTTCGAACGTACTCACATCCTCCGTACCTAGTCTTTCTTCCTCCTCAACTCCTAAAAGAAGAAAGGGAATTGTGGTTGACGACTATGAACTTGAGTCGGATCTCAACCCTGATGATGTTAGTATGTTTGAGGAGGGCATTACCCACTCGGTGGTTCATGCGGTAGGCCCAGACCGTATTCTTGAGATCTCTTCGAAAGTCAGTCTCCTAGGGGACACAGAGGATCTTGTTCCGCAGTTTGACATTTTGTGTTCCGTTACCGAGGATGCGGCTCTTCAGAACATTTCCGATGTGACTTGATGGATGAGGTGGATGCTATAGGCTTGAGAGTATGTTACATTTTTTTTTGCTTTTCTTTTGATAGGGTTCTAACTCATCTTCTCACTTTTCAGATGTATATAGTGGAGGTGGAGAGTATTCGCAGGTCCAACATTCGGGCCAAGATTTTCTTGAAGATGTTGGAGAAGTACCGACGCTATCACAACAAATGTCGTGAGATGCATGAGCGATTGAAGGCGAACCCTGGTGATCGGTCTCTTGGTGAGGAGTTGGAGAACAAGGACCAGGAATTGATGTAGGCTATTTGCAGCAAGAGTGTGCTCAAGGAGAAGCTTCGTGAAAAGGATAAGGAGCTCAAGTTGGGCAAAAGGGTTGTTGCAGAGTGTGAGTATCTTCAGGAAAAGTTGAGGTCAATGCAGTCGGAAATGGATCAGAATCTGATCAATGACGAGGTGATGAACACGGAGTGGATGGGAAAATTAGCCGAGTTGGAAAGCAAGGTTGCTGGGTTGGAGATCATTGAGAGTGACTGGTCCACAGCTTCGGCAATGGTGGAGGCCTTGGAGAACACCATCTGCGTCCTCTAGTTCGATCAGGAATCGGGAAGGGCGATGGCCACACTAATAGAGACAAGGCTTGAGGAGCGCATCAGTGAAATCAAATCTTCCTTCGGAGCTATTCCCTGCCACTTGCATGAGCTTTGGTTTCATGTCGAAGCCTAGCGGTATATATACAAGAGTATGTGGGAGGCGGGCAATGCGACTGAGGCTGCATATGAAGAAGCATGAGTGAAGGTGTAGGAGGCTCGCCTCAATTGTAGGTATGACTCGGTGATACCAGAAGCTGATGGGCGTGCGGATGCCGAAGGAGAATTTTTCAGAGATGATAGTGAAGAGGGCGGCGATGATGACGTCGAGTAAAGTGATAGTTGTCTTTGTATGTTTTCTGTTTGTTGTTGTTTTTATTATATTTATTGTCGGTTGTCATTGTTCTTTTCCTCTTCTTTTCTTTTTTATTGTTAACTTGGGCCGTTTGTAATTTGTGACCATTTGCGCAGTGACTTTGTATAAAGAAGAATTTTTTGTTGTTATTTTCCTTGCCTTTATCCTTGTTTTTTCTTTTTGTGACTTCAGTGCGAGCTAGATTTCTGAACGCGAGTCCCGGTCTTTGTTTCCATTTATGTTTTCTGACGGCCCTTGGCCATGTGAATATTACGAATGTTCTCTCTAGCGATGGATCATGGCCTCAAAGGAGTGGTTTTTTGAACTTTTGTTGAAATGTCAACCCATCATTGTTCGATCAAGGTCGAATTCACCCCTCCCCCACCTCTTTGTTTGCGAAAGCCCTTGGCCTTAAAGGGTGTTATTTCAAACTTATTGAAATGTTAACCCGTTTTCGTCCGATCTAGGTCGAACTCTTCTTTCTGGAGAAGGCCTTGGCCTTAAAGAGTGTTACTTTAAACTTATCAAAATGTTAACCCGTCGTCCTTCGATCATGGTTGAACTCTTCTTTTCGGTGAAGGGCCTTGGCCTTAAAGTGTGTTATTTTGAACTTATCAAAATGTTAACCCGTTGTCGTTCGATCAAGTTGAAATCTTCTTTGCGGCGAAGGCCCTTGTCCTTAAAGGGCATTATTTCAAACTTATCAAAATGTTAACCCGTCGCCGTTCGATCAAGGTCGAAATCTTCTTTTCGGTGAAGGCCCTTGGCCTTAAAGGTAGTTATTTCGAACTTATAAAAATGTTAACCTGTCGTCGTTTGATCAAGGTCGAACTCTTATTTTTGGCGAAGGATCTTGGCCTTAAAGGGTGTTATTTTGAACTTATCGAAATGTTAACCCGTCGTCGTTCGATCAAGGTTGAACACTTCTTTTTGGCGAAGGCCCTTGCCTTAAAAGGTGTTATTCCAACCAAATCAAAGTTTTAACCCATCGTCGTTCGATCAAGGTCAAACTCTTCTTTTTGGTGAAGGACCTTGGCCTTAAAGGGTGTTATTTCAAACTTATCAAAATATTAACCCGTCGTCGTTCGATCAAGATCGAACTTTTATTTTTAGTGAAGGACCTTGGCCTTAAAGGGTGTTATTTCGAACTTGTTAAAATGTTAACCCGTCGTCGTTCGATCAAGGTTGAACTCTTCTTTCTGCGAAGGCCCTTGGCCTTAAAGGGTGTTATTTCAAACTTATCAAAATGTTAAACCATCGTCATTCGATCAAAGTCGAACTCTTCTTTTTGGTAAAGGATCTTGGCCTTAAAGGGTGTTATTCGAACTTATCGAAATGTCAACCCGTTGTCGTTTGTTCAAGGTCGAACTCTTCTTTTGGCAAAGGCCCTTGGCCTTAAAGGGAGTTATTTCGAACTTATCAAAATATTAACCCATCGTCGTTCGATCAAGGCCGAACTCTTCTTTTTGGCGAAAGTCCTTGGCCTTAAAGGGTGTTATTTCGAACTTACCGAAATGTTAACCCGTGGTCGTTCGATCAAGGTCGAACTCTTCTTTTTGCCGAAGGCTCTTGGCCTTAAAGGGTGATATTTTGAACTTATCAAAATGTTAGCCCGTCATCGTTAGATGAAGTTGAACATTTATTTTTGGTGAAGGCCTTTGGCCTTAAATGGTATTATTTCGAACGTAACAAAATGTTAATTCATCGTTAGTCCCAGTTTTTGGATAATCAAGCATCCTATGGGGGAGTCCCAGTTCGCTAGATATTGTTTGTGCAGGAGAGTGTAATATTGGAGAGTACGAAATGTTGTTGTTTCACTTATGTTTGTTTTGTGCACATATTGGAGTTTCCTTGTCTAATTCTTTCCTTTTGGCTTGAGATATCATCGGCGGGTCATGTTTTGGTTGCCTTTTAGTAGTTTCCCACTCTCTGATTGAGATGTTTCTTTGCTCGCTTGCCTAGGTGGGAATTGTGTTATTGCTTGAGCAAAGAGAACAAGGTGAGTTAAAATGATACTTTTGTTACCCCTATCCGATGGATTGATGAATGAGAGTAGGTTTGTAGTTGCTCATTTTGTCTAGCATTTCGACAGTTGATGGGGCGATGATTCCAAAATTCAGTGACTGTATTTAGCTCTCTTCCCCTTCCTATGTCGTGCCTTTGCCCTGCGTGGGTTGGGTTTTGCCTTAGTGCTCATTTTTATGGGTAATCGTGTCCCCTGTATTTGATCAAGAAGTGACTAGGAAATCTTATTAAGATAGACGGCGCCAAATTGTGTGACTCAAAAGATATTGGAACATTTATGAACAAATCAATTAAAAAGGATGAAGGGGTAATTCTTAGTCAAGCATAATAAATTCCAGATCAATAATCTAATCAGAGAAACAATACATAAGATTAAATAGGGGTGGTCAATCTTATTGAAACTTTCTTTCATCGCTTCCATTAATCAATGGAGGAAGAACATTTTACATATTTTGTTGGAGATTACTCAATTCTTATTTTCACTTATGAAGATTACAGAGGAGGGAAAAAATGGAGAGTTGGAGAGGTTCTTCCCCCATGTGGAAGGTTTTCACCCTGTTATATATAGTCGTGGACCCTTTGCTATGCACTTGATCCAACGCTTTCCATACCTCGTCTTCCTCGATCGTTCTCAGAATGTCGCTCTTTTTGGCTTCGAAAGAAGTCATGAAGGCAGGATATGGAGTAGACCATGTCGTGTTTCGCTGCCTCGCTGTTTGAAGGGAATGTTGGTCAGCTTGACTGGGGTGGTCAAATTTTGACCAATACATATATATAGTCGACTTCAACCATTCCGCACCAATAACATCAAATTCTGAATTCACATTTATATATAACCACTTCTATCTAGCTTCACTTATTAAAGAGATTTATATGTGTCGAGTTTTAGCAAAGGTGGTTTAGGGAAATTCGACACAATCACATGAGAAATATGCTGACTGTAGTTACAAAATCGAACACAGACGATCACCCACTAACAACTAGAAAAATAGCAGTGTACATTAAAATAATAAAGATTAGAATCACAAACGTATCTAAGATTTGAATATGAATTTTGAATTTTAGAAGAACGACCTCGTCACGACCCATATCCTAACCAGTCGTGATGGCGCTTAACGTGGAACTAGGCAAGTCGGCATTTATGAAATAACTCCAACATTTTTAGCAGAAAATGGATTTAAAGCAGTTTAAATAATGATACTTCTCATAAACAGGATAGAAAATACAAAACACAATGCGGAAATTCCCATATCGGGATGTCTTTGAGTACATGAGCATCTAAATATCACAAGTCTTGAAAATACTCCCTAACATAGTCTAAAACTAAATACAATAAGCGAAAACATAGGGAAGGAGAAACACGGTCTGCGAAAGCACCAGGCATCCACCTTGGAATCTCATAACAGATCGACCGTGCAATGAAGTCAACACCCACTAAGCCCAAAAACACCAGGTTCTGTCCACTAAGTGCAGGGTGTAGCGTGAGTACAATTTACTCAGCAAGTGACAAGTCTAAATAAAAAACAAAAAGTAGTGACGTGCTTCATAGTTATAGTTTAATTGTAGTAATTTCAACAAGGTAGGCATGTTTCAAGTTCGATAATTTAGGTCAAATCAGTTACTTCATGTCCAGTTCAAGTGAAATCGGAGTAAAATATCTTTTAGAAATTTCAATACAATGATATATGACAGCTAAGTTCAACAAAAATGAAATCAATGCATCCTCTCAGAGCAACAGTCACTCAGTCCTCTCATTCACTTTAACCTCACAATTACTCATTCCTCACAGTCACTTGTTCCTCTCGGAACTCGTACTCAGTAGGTACATGCGCTCACTGGGGTGTGTACTGACTCCGGAGAGGCTCTTATAGCCCAAGCGCTATATCAATCCAATCATGGCATAAATCAATGAAACATGTTGTGGCGCACAGGCCAATCCTATAAATATCCTCACTATCATGCCTTCGGCCTACTCAGTCATCAACCTCTCCATTCTCTCGGGCTTTCAAAAAAGCATGAAAATCATCCCAAAAAGAAATGATATAACATATCTACAAGGATCAATAGAGACTGAGATATGATATGCAAGTAAAATAGAGATTGAGTACAAACACCAATTTAACATGTAACACAAACTCTATAGGTCCTTACAATACCAACTCATAGTCTAAACATGTTTTGTAACATGGTTTGCAGTCCAATTGTCATAACACACGGAGAATACACAGATAACAATAGATTTTTCAACTATACAGTTCTACCAAATTTAACCAAGTCGCAATTCCTATGGTGCATGCCCATATGTGTAACGACCCGGCCGGTCGTTTTTGAAATTTACGCCCCGATCCCCAATTTAACTGTTCCCCTAAGTTCATTTCTGCTATTGTGGTTTGCCGGGAGGGTCGGTTCTGGAATTTGGAGTGTTCTGGGACACTTAGTCCCTAAATGAGAGCTTTATAGTTGAAAAATGACCCGTGTTCAGAACAGTGTTAAGACGACCTCGGAACGGGAATATGATGGTTCCATTAGCTCCGTTAGGTAATTTCGGAGTCGGGAGCACGTTCGGAATGTATTTTAGAGGTCTATAGCTTAATTAGGCTTGAAATGCCGAAGTTTGAAATTTTGGCGAATCCGAACGATAGGTGAGATTTTGATCGGGGGGTCGGAATGGAATTCCGACAATTTTTGTAGCTTCGTTATGTGATTTTGGATATGTCTGCAAATTTTTAGGTCATTCGAACGTTGTTTGGTTGGGTTTTTGATTGAATGTTAGTTTTGGAAGTTAGATGAAATCCTAGGCTTGAATCCGCTATAATTCGATGATTTTTGTGTTTAAGGACGTGTTTTTATGATTGGAACAAGTTCGTATCGTGTTTTGGAGTATGTTGGTGGTTTTCATTGGGGTCCTGTGGGCCTCGGGATAAATTCGGACCATCATTCAGACATTTTGAAGCCTTAGAGATCTGCAAAAAATGCAGCAGCAGTGCAGCAGGAATTTGACCTACGCGTTCGTGAGGCACGTGCCGTGTTTGCATAGGCAGGGGGAATCTGACCATCGCGTTCACGTAGGTGTGGCCGCGTTCGCGTAGGTGTGGCCTTATTCTCGTAAGAGCGGCTTGGGATGCACCGTGTTCGCGTCCAGACGGGTCGCGTTCGCGAAGAACAAAAGATAGGCAACTGAGGAGTTAGTCATCGCGAACGCGTGAGGCTAGGTCGCGTTCGCGAAGGGTTAGGCGGAAAGGCATCGCGGACGCGTGGGTTGGAACGCGAACGCGTAGGGCATCCAGGCCTGGCGGTGAATTTAAGTTCAGAACATAACACCCGCGACCCATATACACAAACACGCCATTTTTGAGTTCTATAGAGAGAAACTCATAGGGAATTGTTGGAGAATCATCGGGTAATCATCGGAGGTACGTTTCTTGGCCTAATTTCGTTATTTTATCATGAAATCCTTGAGTATATCACTGTTAATGGAAGATTAATGGGGGGTTTTAGCCGTAGGCCTAAATTATAGAGAATCATTGATTTGAATGGGCAAACGGAGTCCGATTTTGGTAAATTTTATATAGATGGACTCGTGTTGAGATAAGGAACCTGAATATATAACTTTCATAATTTTTCGAGAAGTGTTCCAAAAGTCGGGTTTTGACAACTTGTGGTTTTTGGTGTATTTTGAATTGTTTCGATTGGGTAATGCCCAATTGGTCTATTTTGATGTATTTCTATTGATTTTTATCAGATACTACACCTGTGGAGGCTGATATTCGCGACAAGAGAGTTGTCTCTTAGCGGTTTTGTACCGGAGTCGAGGTAAGTGGCTTGTCTAACCTCGTATGGGGGAACCTTCACCCCTAGGATATTATGTGATAGTTGAAAAGCCTTGTACACGAGGTGACGGGCGTGTACATGCGCTAGTTGTTGTAACTCACTTTACTTGAATTGTCCAATTCATGATATTCCTGTTCTTAGTTGATTAAATTGCGACATTTACCTGATATTCGTTAGGAAAGCATGATTAAATAGGATTTATCTGCCTAATTGCCTAATTGTCTTACTTGAACTTCTTGATAATTTTTGGCACTAGATTTTGGTGAAGTTGTAGTTAAGCATATTATATTTTCTCTATGTGTTTCTTTTATTATTTGTGTTGGTGGACTGCGGGTTCGATTCCCGGATATCCCAGGGCTGTGGTTTCGATTCCCAGAGACCCGGAGTGGTATTGTTTGTAGACTGCGGGTTCGATTCCCGGAGATCCAAGGGCTGCGGGTTTGATTCCCGGAGACCCGGAGTTTATTGATATATTTATTGAGATAGGGACTGCGGGTTCGATTCCCGGAGATCCTCAGATATTCAGACACATCCTGAGATATTGAGATACGGGCTGCGGGTTCGATTCTCGGAGACCCAGAGATACTGATGTTGGGACTGCGGGTTAAATTCCCGTAGCTCCTGGGTTGTTGAATATAGAGAGGGACTGTGGGTTCAATTCCCACAGGTCCTGGACTTGCTGGTTTGAGTTCGTGTTGTGTTGGCTACTTGTAGTTAGCTAATCGTAGTCTGTTGTAGTAATTACTTTATTGTTGATTATTTCTGATTCATTCATACTTATTCTTGCTTATTATTATTTGATCATTATGTTATTGTTTTCTCTCGGTAGGGCCCTGACCTTCCTCATCACTACTCTATCGAGGTTAGGCTTTGCACTTACTGAGTACCGTCGTGGTGTACTCATGCTACTCTTCTACACACTTTTGTTGTGCAGATCCAGGTACATTAGGACATGCTCATACTAGGTGATTCAGCAGCACTTTCGGAGACCTCGAGGTATGATCTGCTACGTCCGCGGATCCGGAGGACCTCCTTTTATTCTGATAGTGATAATAGTTATTTTCCCCCATTTTGTTGTTTTATGATACTCTTGATGTATAGAGCCACAGTTGTACTTTCCCTTTTTTAGTCTGTGTTACTCGTGGGATTCCGGGTCTTGGTAGTATTCTATATGTTGTGGTTGATGAATGTATGTGCCAAGTGGCACTTGTTACATTCCTTTTATATCGTTTTTCCTATATTTTCTCATTTAACGTTCATGAACTTGTATATTCCGCATCGTGTTAGGCTTACCTAGTCGTGGAGACTGGGTGCCGTCATGGCAGGTTCACGATTGGTGAACTAGGGTCGTGACAAGTTGGTATTAGAGCTCTAGGTCCATAGGAGTCACGGGACACAGACCGGTTACTTAGAGTCTCGCTGATTGATACGAAGACGTCTTAGGAAACTCTTCATTTCTTTTTGGATTCCTTGTCGTGCGACATTGTTGGCACCAAATCTAAACTTCTGCTTTCTATTCTCTCACAGATGGTGTGGACACGTGCTACTCGCGAGGATTAGGCACCCACGCCCCTTGTTGCCACCGTCAGAGGCTGAGGCCGAGGTAGAGGACGAGGACGCGCCCGAGGTGCAGCCACAGCACCCGCGCGCGCTGCCGCTAAGGTGCCACCGGTGGATCAGGTTGGAGCGCAGGCACCTGGTACACCGACTACAGGTGCTACTACTCCAGCACTCCAGGAGACCCTGGCCCAGTTCATGAGTATGTACACCACTTTAGCTCTAGCAGGGTTGCTTCCTCTCACTGCAGCTACATCTTTGGCCGGGGGAGGGGCCCAGACTCCCGCAGCTGCTACACCTGAGCAGCGAGTGCCAGCGGGACAGGTTCCAGAGATTATTGTTATGCCTCCTGCCCCCCCAGCACAGCCTGGAGGTGGGCCAGCTGCCTCCGAGGATGAGCAGTGTAGACTAGAGAGGTTCAAGAAATATGATCCTCTAGTGTTCAGTGGGTTGGCTATAGATGATGCATTGGGTTTTCTGGAGGAGTGTCATCGTATTCTTCATACCATAGGGATAATGGAGACCAGCCGGGTTTCCTTCACTCCTTTTCAGCTTTGTGGGGCTGTTTATGATTGGTGGCGCACGTATGAGTTAGATAGTCCAGATGAGTCTGCTTCATTGACCTGCGCGCAGTTTTCCGATCTATTTTTGAGGGAGTCTGTTCCCCAGAGCCTTAGGGATTGTTGGCGATCGGAGTTTCAGCGGTTGCGACAGGGCTCCATGACAGTATTGGAGTATGCTATTAGTTTCACCCGTCTAGCCAGGCATGCACCAGCTTTGGTAGCCACGGTCCGGGAGAGAGTGCGGAGATTTATTGAGGGTCTTATCCCGCCGATCCGGTCCAGCATGGCCAGAGAGTTGGAGACGGATATATCTTATCAGCAGGCGGTGAGCATTGCCAGGAGGATCGAGAGTATGCTCGCTAGGGAACAAGGAGAGAGGGACGCCAAGAGGTCTCGTAAGTTGGGTCATTTCTCTGGTGCCTGTATTGCAGCAACCGATCGATTTGGCAGGGGTTATTCCGGTCATCCGGTTCATTATTCATTGCCAGCAGCTGGTGGTACACCAGCTCCAGCACCTCAGGAGCCTTACTATGCTCCCCCAGTTTCCAGTGCGCCTCCGATGCGGGGTACCTCCAGGGGTCAGTCCAGCGGAAGCGGGGCCATTCAATCACAGCCATCGCGTCCTCCCGGGGCATGTTTTGAGTGGTAGTGATTTAAGTTTCAAAAATGTAGAGAATCAATTTTTCCAGAAAGGTGTCGATTCTGCGGTCAGGAATGCAACCGCAGATCTGCTATGCGGACCGCATTCCTGCCGCATAGCTTAATAGAATGTTTACAAAAATTGGTGTTGAAAATGCACCGCAGATCTACCGCATAAATTCTCGAAGGTTTTTGAGTGTCAAATCTGCGGTGTATTCTGCGACCGCAGATCAAAAATGCGGACCGCATTTTGGTCGCATTCCGTAACAGAACCTGTGAGAATTTTGAGGCAATTCCGCGGTCATTATGTGGACCGCATATCGATTCTGCCATCGCAGATGCGACCACAGAATTGACCCGGCCCGGAAATTTTATAAAAATTCGTCCCGACCTCTTCTTTAATATAACACCTTTCTCCTTCATTTTTATCATATCTTATTACCAAAATTAGAGAGAGAAGAGAGGGGATTTAGAGAGAGAAGTCTTTCAACTTCAAGATTGTTCCAACCATTTAGTCCAAAGGATTCTAGGGCAAAGATTCAACTTCCCTAAATCATTTCAAGGTAAAAACCCTAACTATTTTCTCTAATTTTCAGTTTTAAAATGGGTAAAGAGAGGTTTTCATATAATAGCTTTTGAAAATGGAATTTTACACTCATGCATGATTATTGAACTTGATTTTTAGTAAAGAGGAAGTGAATAGGCGTAAGAATCTGTGAAACAAGGTCGGCAAAGATAGGATAGCTTGGGTAAGCATAAAGTAGGAAGTTAAGGGAAGAAAACTTGATACCAGGTATGTATGGCTAATTTTGATTCTTGTGAAATCGTCCATATGTGTGTAATTTGTTTGGTTCGTGTTAATATGACAAATTGTGTGAAATTCTTGATGTTCTTGTTGGGTATTCAAATTTGCTGCTGAACTATGAGTGATATAGTATGGGATATGAAGTGAAAGATAAACGAGAGTTGAATTTGGTAAAGAATTGTGAATAATGGTTATGATGGCATATATGGTACCTTGTGGAAAAGAAACGAAACACTTGAGGTGTGGTAAGTTGTTGAACATAACAGTATGAACATTCTCGATTTTGGTAACATTGTAACTTGGTTTGAGAAGTAATTAAGAACATGAACCAATTTGTAAGTTGCTTATTTGAACTTGTTGTAATTGTGTGTAGTGTCTTATCTGCTATTTGTGATTATTGTGTTTGAAACTGTACGGTGGGATCGGGTTGCGCGCTGCAACATGAAGAAATAAGGTGTGGGTTGGGGTGATAAGGGTGGCCGAGGTAATAAGGGTGGACGAGGTAATAAGGATGGAAAACGATTGAAATCACTAATGAAATTAATATAAAATCATTGATATGAAATTGTGAAAGGAGACAGCAGGAGAGTTTGCAACCAGTGGGGCACTGATTGCCCCTTTATTTGACTACTTGTGATTTATGTGGTTGATTAGTTGATGTTCTACTTGTTGACCTTAAACGTGCTTTGTGATTGAGACTTACCTGGAATGAGTAAAATGTGGCAAACATGGTTAGCTGGCTTAATAGATTCCTGATGTAACTTATTGGTTGTCTTGCCATTGTGATTCTTGTTTAATGGCTTGAGTTTAATTGGGACAAAGTTTGTCCATACATACCAGTACAATTCATGTGTACTGACGTCCCTTTTGCTAGGGACGCTATATTCGTGTTATGATTATAGGTGGATCGGTAGCAGGAACTTCAGCTCATCGACAGTAGTATCCTTCATCTTTCACTGCCCGATTTTGTGAGCCTCTTTCTTCCTCGGGGCCCTGTGTGGTTCACGCCACTTTTGTTTAGACT
Source organism: Nicotiana noctiflora (assembly GCA_032618575.1). Taxonomy (NCBI): domain Eukaryota; kingdom Viridiplantae; phylum Streptophyta; class Magnoliopsida; order Solanales; family Solanaceae; genus Nicotiana; species Nicotiana noctiflora. The sequence goes on from JASVEL010004803.1 coordinate 43,932, forward strand.
TCATTTTGGTTTTGTAAGGTATAGTCGGAGCCTTGTTACCGGCAAGATTGTGTTCCCTTTTGTATCCTAGAGGCTTTGTAGACATGTAGACTGTGGGATTCCAGTCTTATGTATATATTATGTCGGGCGTTGTAAAAACTGTAAATTTGTTAATGAATCACTCGCACGGTTATGTTTGTATGTTGTGAAATCAGTTATAATTGGGAAGATATTTGGTTAACGAGAAATAATCAACACAGGGGTAACGCATGGGAATGAAAGGCACCCAGGTCCGCTTGACTGGGGCTACCCGGTGAGGCACCGGTCATGTCCCTCGATTTGGGGCGTGAAAACCTCCAGGGGTCAGACTAGTGGGGGTGAGGCCCGTCAGTCACAACCACCGCGTCGTCCCAGAGCTTGTTTTGAGTGTGGGGATACTCGCCATCTGGTTAGGGAGTGCCCCGGGCGTAGGAGAGGAGCACATCCTCAGTCTTCACAGCATCAGCATGGTTCTCAGGGCCAGCAGGCCATCATTCCAGCCCCAGCTGCCACTCCACCTGCCCATCCAGCCAGGGGCGGAGATCAGGGTGCCAGAGGCCATCCTCGAGAGAGGGGTCAGGCCAGATTTTATGCTATTCCTGATCGCGTCACAGCTGTTGCATCTGATTCTGTTATCACATGTATTATTTTGGTTAGTCAGAGAGAGGCATCGGTTTCTATTCGATCCTGGTTCCACTTTTTCATATGTGTCCTTTTATTTTGCTTCACATCTGGGTGTACCTCGGGATTCTTTGAGTGCCCCCATTTATGTTTCCACTCCTGTGGGAGATTCTTTGGCTGTGGACCGTGTGTATCGATCGTGTTTGGTTACCATTTGTGGTTTTGAGACCAGAGCGGATCTATTATTGCTCGGGATGGTCGATTTTGATATTATTCTGGGCATGGATTGGTTGTCGCCCCATTATGCTATTCTTGATTGTCACGCCAAGACCATGACGCTGGCTATGCCAGGCATTCCACTTATTGAGTGGAGTGGTACTCTAGATCACACCCCAGCCGTGTTATTTCCTTTCTCAAAGCTCAACGTATGGTTGAGAAGGGGTGTGCTGCTTATCTAGCTTATGTGCGGGATATCAGTATTAACACTTCTTCTATTGATTTCGTTCCAATGGTACGTGATTTCGCTGATGTATTTCCAACTGATCTCCCGGGCATGCCGCCCGACAGAGATATTGATTTTGCTATTGATTTGTTGGAGGGCACTCAGCCCATTTCTATTCCACCGTACCGTATGGCTCCTCCTGAGTTGAAGGAGTTGAAGGATCAGTTACAGGAGTTATTGGGTAAGGGTTTCATTCGACCGAGTGTTTCGCCTTGGGGTGCTCCTGTGTTGTTTGTGAAGAAAAAGGACGGTTCTATGCGTATGTGTATTGACTATCGTCAGCTGAACAAGGTTACAGTGAAGAACCGGTATCCTTTGCCCCGTATTGATGATTTATTTGACCAGCTACAGGGCGCACAGGTGTTTTCTAAGATTGATTTGCGCTCTGGTTATCATCAGCTGAAGATTCGGGAGCCAGATATCCCGAAGACTGCCTTCAGGACTCGGTATGGTCACTACGAGTTCCTCGTGATGTCTTTCGGGCTGACTAATGCCCCGGCAGCCTTTATGCATTTGATACACAGTGTGTTCAGGCCATATCTGGACTCGTTCGTGGTTGTTTTCATTGATGATATTCTAGTATATTCCCGGAGTCCGGAAGAGCACGAGCAGCATCTGAGGATAGTGCTTCAGACTCTGAGAGAGAAGCAGCTATATGCCAAGTTCTCTAAATGTGAATTCTGGCTGAGTTCAGTGGCATTTCTAGGCCACGTGGTGTCAAGCGATGGTATTCGAGTGGATCCGAGGAAGGTGGAGGCCGTGCAGAGTTGGCCCAGACCCTCCTCCACTACTGAGATTCGTAGTTTCCTTTGTTTGGCGGGTTATTATCGTCGTTTCGTAGAGGGGTTCTCTTCGATCGCAGCACCTATGACCAGGTTGACCCAAAAGGGTGCCCCTTTCCAGTGGACAGATGAGTGTGAGGCGAGCTTTCAGAAGCTCAAGATAGCTTTGACTTCGGCCCCTATCTTGATGTTGCCTACGGGTTCGGGGTCCTATACAGTATATTGTGATGCCTCACGAGTTGGACTCGGTGCAGTATTGATGCAGGACGGTAGGGTGATTGCCTACGCGTCCAGACAGCTGAAGGTACATGAGAAGAACTACCCTGTTCACAATCTGGAGCTAGCTGTCATTGTTCACGCCATGAAGATTTGGCGTCATTACTTGTATGGGGTTCCTTGTGAGATCTACACCGATCACCGGAGCTTGCAGCACTTGCTTAAGCAGAAGGACCTGAATATGCGTCAGAGGAGATGGTTGGAGCTGCTGAAGGACTATGATATTACTATTCTCCATCTTCCGGGCAAGGCTAATGTAGTTGGCGATGGCTTGAGTTTTCGGGCAGAGAGTTTGGGGAGTTTGGCATATCTACCAACTTCGGAGAGGCCTATGGCTTCATTCGTACTTATTCCTACTTATTATTGTTTGATCATTATGTTATTGTTTTCTCTCGGTAGGGCCCTAACCTTCCTCGTCACTACTCCATCGAGGTTAGACTTGGTACTTACTGAGTACCGTCGTGGTGTACTCATGCTACAATTCTGCACACTTTTGTTGTGCAGATCCAGGTACATCAGGACAGGCTCATACTAGGTGATTCAGCAGCACTTTCGGAGACCTCGAAGTATGATCTGCTACGTCCGCGGATCCGGAGGCCCTCCTTCTATTCTGATAGTGATAGTAGTTATTTTCCCACATTTCGTTGTTTTTAGATACTCTTGATGTATAGAGCCACAGTTGTACTTTCCCTTTTTAGTCTGTGTTACCCGTGGGATTCCGGGTCTTGGTAGTATTCTATATGTTGTGGTTGATGAATTTATGTGTCAAGCGGCACTTGTTACATTCCTTTCATATCGTTTTTCCGCTATTTTCTCATTTAACGTTCATGAACTTGTATATTCCGCATCGTGTTAGGCTTACCTAGTCGTGGAGACTGGGTGCCGTCATGGCAGGTTCACGATTGGTGAACTAGGTGTCACGACCCAAATCCGGTCATGATGGCGCCCAACCATTAAGCTAGGCCAGCCAGACCAACTATTATTTATCACAACGACTATCAGTCCCAAATGGACATTTCCAAGAAGAATATAAGAGTCAAAGAACTCCAATAATAATAATAATGAAAAAAATACTGACACTCCCAAAGATCTGGAGTCACAAGTCTAGAGCCTCTAACAAAACCCAACAGGAATAGAGAGTACTGTATGGAAATACTCAAGTCTGAATACAAAATACAAGATAACAACTGGAAAGGAGAGGAGAAGCTAGGTTCTGCGAACGTCGGCAGCTACCTCAGCAACTCGGTATGACACTGCAAACGCTGGAAATGCCTGTCTACTGCTCCTGAGTACCTGAGTCTGCACACAAAAGGTGCAGGGAGTAGGGGTGAGTACTAAGTACTCAGTGAGTAATAAATATATAAAAGCAGCTGAAAGTAGGAAATCCATAAAATACCACAATATGAAGGTACACTACAGTCCGAATCTCCTACGAACTAGCATCAACGGTACAATACAGCTACCACAGAGTAATTCAACAAATAAAGATGCAATGCAATGCACATAACCGCTACGGCGTGTAGCCCGATCCATTTAACGTCGACGGCGCTCACTTGGGGTGTGTACAGACTCCGGAGGGGCTCCTACACCCCAAGCGCAATACTGCTGCGGCGTGCAGCCCGATTCTCATATCAACCACTGCGGCGTGCAGCCCGATCCATCGTCAGTCCACATAAATCAGGTAAGTCACAAAAATAGTTCATTTTCTAAATTCCAGTTTCCAGTTCATAATTTATGAAAATACTTTAACTTTAGTAAGTTTGCAAAAGCAGGTGACTTAGCATTTCAATGGTGATTTCAATTTCCAGGACTGAGATCAGTGATTTAAGCAAATATATCTATCACATAAATATTGTCCTCTAAGGACGCTACAGGTCGGCACAAGGCCCCAAACAAGGCTTACCGCCCACATACATATCAAATATAGTGTATTTCCAACACTAATAGCATATTATTCACATCCGGGATGGACCAAGTCTCAATCCCCAATCACAATCAATCCCGCACCTGCCACGGTGTGCGAGCCACGCCCTACTAGCGTCACAATGTGCTAAGCCGGGGTTTCGAACCCTCAGGCTACCATATACACAAACTACTCACCTCTAGCCGGTCGTAGACTCATCCGCGATGCCTTTTCCTTTGAAATTCGCTGCCTCGTGCGTAGAATCTAGTCAAATCACAATAATTATATCAAATACGGGTCAAAGAATCATAACCAATTTCAATTTACATGAAATTCGCATAATTACACTAAGTTGGTAAAACCCGACCCCGGGCCCACTGCTCGGAAAATTGCAAAATTAGTACCAATGCGATCCTCGTTTCGCCACGAGTCCGTGCATATAAAATTTATTGAAATCGGAGTTCAAATGGCCTTCCAAAACTCAAAATCCCGTTTTCAATGCCTAGGCCACAATTCTTCAATATTTCTACCCAAATTCATGAAGATTGATGTTAATCCTACCATAAAATTATGTTTTTGAGTCAAGAATCTTACCTCCGATGAAAACCCGATGACTTCTCAGTGTTTTCCTCAAGTTTTCTTCTCTCTATGGCTCAAAATTGTGTTTTGGGTGAATGAACCCGTAAGCCATCTGTTCTGTGATATAAATTCACTGCCAGAACATTTTGTTCTACGCGTTCGCGTGAGTCCTCACGCGTTCGCGATGCTCGGCTTCCAGTTACTCTACGCGAACGTGACGCCAACCACGCGTTCCTGATGCTCGAACTCCCAGCCGCCCAGATTACCTTCTACATGTTCGCGATCCCCCACACGCGAACGCGATGCACCCTCTCACGAACCTACGCGAACGCGACCCCTGGAACGCGATCGCGAAGCACAAGACCCCCTGGCCTACGCGAACGTGACACCCTGACCGCGAACGCGATGCATTGATCCGCCTGGCCTTCGCGAACGTGGCCCATGCCACGCGAAGGTCTAATTGTCTAATTGACTGGGCATAAACCTGCAGTTTTCTGCAGATTTTGCCAAGTCCCAAATGCCCGGTTGATGGTCCGAAATCATCCCGAGGCCTCCGGGACCCCAACGAAAACCACCAACATACTCCAAAACATGATACGGACTTGTTCCAATCACAAAAACACCATCCTAAACATCAAAATCACCATTTACACACGAATTCAAGCCTAAGTTTCTTCAAAACTTTCAAAACTAACATTCAATCCAAAACCCGATCAAACGATGTCCGAATGACCTGAAAATTTGCAGACATATCCAAAATCACATAACGAAGCTACAGAAATTGTCGGAATTCCATTCCGACCCCGGATCAAAATATCACCTACCATCCGGTTTTCGCCAAAATTCAACCTTCGCCAATTCAAGCCTAAAACTACACCGGACCTCCGAATTCAATTCTGATTGCTCTCCTAAATCATAAATGATCCCCCGAAACTAGTCGAATCATCGGAATTCGGTTCCGAGCACTCTAACTCAATAGTCAACTCTAGGTTGACTTCCCATATTCAACCTTTCTTCAAACATACTATTTGCTTCAGTCTCAACCCAAACCACTCCTAACTCACCCGATATACTCTAATACTGATATAAAAGCATAAGATATGTAAAATGCAAGGTAACGGGGTGGTAATTCCCGTAACGACGGGCCGGGTCGTTACATTCTCCCCAACTTAAACAAACGCTCGTCCGCGAGCGGGTTAAGAAACATACCCGGAGCATCAAACAAGTGAGGATATCTGCTCCGCATCTCCTGCTCGGTCTCCCAAGTTGCTTCCTCCACGGGACGACCTCTCCACTGCACTTTCACTGAAGCTATATCCTTGGATCTTAGCTTACGAACCTGTCGACCCAAAATGGCTGCTGGCTCTACATCATAAGTCAAGTCTTCATCTAGTTGTATCGTGCTGAAGTCTAACACATGAGACGGGTCTCCGGCATACTTCCGGAGCATGGATACATGGAACACCGGGTGAACTCCCGACAAACTGGGTGGCAAAGCAAGCATATAAGCCACCTCCCCAACTTTCCTAAGCACCTCTAAAGGTCCAATAAACCTTGGGCTCAACTTCCCTTTCTTTCCAAACCTCATAACACCCTTCATAGGCGAAACCTTCAGCAACACCTTCTCACCTACCGAATAAGACACATCCCGGACCTTCCGGTCCGCATAACTCTTCTGACGCACGACTGAGCTGTGCGAAGTCTCTCCTGAATCACCTTTACCTTGTCTAAGGCATCCTGAACTAACTCTGTCCCCAACAATCTAGCCTCGCCGGGCTTAAACCAACCGACTGGAGACCTACACCGCCTCCCATATAAAGCTTCATACGGTGCCATCTGAATGCTGGACTGGTAGCTATTATTATAAGCAAACTCCGCAAGAGGCAAGTAATCAGCCCATGAACCACCGAAATCAATGACACAAGCACGCAACATGTCCTCCAATATCTCAATAGTACGCTCAGACTGCCCATCCGTCTGTGGATGAAATGCTGTGCTCAGCTCTACTGTGAACCCAACTCTCGCTGAAATGTCCTCCAGAACTGAGAAGTGAACTGGGTACCTCTGTCCGATATAATAGAAATGGGAACTCCGTGCAATCTCACTATCTCACGGATGAATATCTCTGCCAAGCGCTCTGAGGAATAAGTAGTACACACTGGGATGAAGTGAGCTGACTTGGTCAACCTATCCACCACCACCCAAACTGAATCGAACTTCCTCGCTGTCCGAGGGAGTCTACTAACAATGTCCATAGTAATCCTTTCCCACTTCCACTCAGGAATATCAATACGCTGGAATACACCACCAGGTCTCTGATGCTCATACTTGACCTGCTGACAATTTAGACACCGAGCCACATGGCTCACAATATCTTTCTTCATTTTTCTCCACCAGTAATGTTGCTTCAAATCCTGGTACATCTTCGCGGCTCCTGGATGAATAGAATACCGCGAGCTATGGGCCTCCTCCAATATCAACTCACGAAGGCCATCAACATTGGGCACACATATCCGGCCCTACATCCGCAATACACCATCACTATCAATAGTGACATCTCCGGCATCATCATGCTGAACTCTGTCCTTAAGGACAAGTAAGTGTGGATCATCATACTGGCGCTCTCGAATACGATCATATAAAGAAGAACGAGCTACTACACAAGCCATCACCCGACTGGGCTCAGAAATATCCAGTCTCACCATCTGATTAGCTAACGCCTGAACATCAACTGCAAGGGGTCTCTCCCCAACTGTAATATACGCCAAACTGCCCATACTAATAGCCTTCCGACTTAATGCATCAGCCACTACATTGGCTTTCTCGGGATGGTACAAGATAGTAATATCATAGTCTTTAAGCAATTCAAGCCATCTTCGCTGCCTCAAATTTAGATCTTTCTGCTTAAACAAATGCTGAAGGCTGCGGTGGTCCGTATATACATCATAAGATACACCATATAGGTAATGCCTCCAAATCTTCAAGGCATGAACAATAGCAGCTAACTCCAAATCATGAACAGGGTAGTTCTTCTCGTGGGGCTTTAGATGACGAGAAGCATATGCAATAACTCTACCCTCCCGCATCAACACACAACCGAGTCCAACTCTGGAAGCATCACAATACACCGTATATGACCCTGAAGCTGATGGCAACACAAGTACTGGAGATGTGGTCAAAGCCTCCTTGAGCTTCTGAAAGCTCTCCTCACATTCATCAGACCACACAAATGGAGCATTCTTCTGTGTCAACTTAGTCAACGGTGAAGCAATAGATGAGAAACCCCGAACAAACCGGCGATAATAGCCTGCCAAGCCGAGAAAACTCCGAATCTCTGTAGCTGAGGAAGGTCTGGGCCAATTCTGCACTGCCTCGACCTTCTGTGGATCAACCCGAATACCTTCACTGGACACTATATGTCCCAGAAAACCAACAGTGTCAAGCCAGAACTCACACTTAGTGAATTTTGCATAAAGCTTATCTTTTCTCAACCTCTGCAATACCACCCTCAAGTGCTGTGCATGCTCCTCCTGGCTGCGAGAATACACCAGAATATCATCAATAAACACAATCACAAAAGAATCAAGGTACGGCCGAAATTCGCTATTCATCAAGTGCATGAATGCAGCTGGGGCATTAGTCAGCCCGAAAGACATCACCTGGAACTCGTAGTGCCTATATCGCGTCCTGAACGCTGTCTTCATAATATCTGAGTCCCTGATCTTCAACTGGTGATAGCCCGATCGAATATCAATCTTAGAAAATATACTAGCTCCCTAGAGCTGATCAAATAGGTCCTCAATACGAGGCAATGGGTACTTATTCTTCACTGTTACCTTGTTCAACTGCTTGTAATCAATGCACATTCTCATTGTGCCATCTTTCTTCTTCACGAACCACACCGGTGCACCCCAAGGTGACACACTCGGGCGAATGAAACCCTTATCTAAGAGTTCCTGAAGCTGTTCATTCAATTCTTTTAACTCCGCTGGTGCCATACGATAGGGAGGAATAGGAATGGGTTGAGTGCCCGGCACCATGTCAATACCAAAGTCACTATCTCTGTCAGGCGGCATGCCCGGCAGGTCTGCTGGAAATACATCCGGGAACTCCCTCACAATGGGGACCGAATCAAGACTGGGTGACTCATCCACAACATTTCTAATGAAGGCCAAATAAGATAAACAACCTTTGCCAATCATTCATTGGGCCTTTATATAAGAAATCACCCCGTCGGACACATAATCAGTCAAGCCACACCACTCGATCCTCGGATTACCTGGAATAGCTAGTGTGACTGTTTTGGCATGACAGTCCAGAATCGCATGGTAAGGAGATAACCAATCCATGCCTAGAATTACATCAAAATCTACCATGCCCGGTAGTAATAGGTCAACTCGGGTCTCCAGACCCCCAATAGTAATAATACAGGATCGATATACCTGATCCACAACAACAGTATCCCCCACTGGGGTAGACACATGTACGGGCAAAGCAAGAATACCACGGGTCATACCCAAATGATGTGCAAAAGAAGTAGAGACATAAGAATAGGTGGATCCGGGATCAAATAAGACAGAAGCATCCCTGTGGCAGACTGAGATAATACCTGAAATGACCGCATCTGAAGCACTAGCATCCTTCCTATCCGGAAGAGCATAGAAACGAGCCTGGCCTCCACCAGTACGATCCTCACCCCTAGGGCGACCTCGGGATACCTGGCCACCAGTCCTAGCCGACCGTGCCGGCGCTGAAGAAACGAGAGTAGAAGACGAGGGTTGATCCTTCTGCTGAGACCGCTTACGAAGCCACTGAGGACACTCTCTCCTGATATGGCCCAAATCACCGCACTCAAAACAACGCCCCGAAGATGGAAGAAGGGGCTGCTGAGGACCCCTCGCTACAGATGAACCCTGTGCTGAGGAAGCAGGAGCAGAGCTCTAAGCTGGAAGAGCACTCAGTGCAGGCTGACTCTGCTGACGGCTCTGCTGACCCTGATAACCCTGATGGCCCTGACGACCACGATCTGATGAAACCCCACTGGACTCTGCACGTCCAGACTGATGAGACCTGAAAGAACGACCCTTGCTATGCTGGGATTGGCCCCTAGACGGAGCACCACTGTAACTGCCGGTACCACGAGGCCTCTTAGCCTCTCTCTCCTCCCGCTCTTTGCGGCGATCTGTCTCAATGTGACGGGCAGCATCAACCACCTCCTCAAAGGTAACTGCCGAAGCTCTCTCCCTGGTCATCAATATGCGGATGGGATAAATAACGCCATCGATAAATCTCCGAATCCTCTCTCTGTCCTTAGGAACCATCCACATGGCATGACGGGCCAGCTGTGTGAATCTCATCTCATACTGATTAACTGTCATCTCTCCCTGCTTCAACCACTCGAACTGACGTCGCAGCTCCTCTCTCTGAGACTGAGGCACGTACTTCTCCAAAAATACCGTGGAGAACTGCTGCCAAGTGAGGGGCACTGCCCCAGTGGGCCTACGCCTCTCGAAATCCTCCCACCACTGAAATGCTGCACCTGTGAACTGAAAAGTGGTGAATGAAACACCGCTGGACTCTAGAATACCCGCGGTGCGTAGCATGCGCTGACATCTGTCAAGAAAACCCTGGGCGTCCTCGCCCTCGGCACCACTGAATGTCGGAGGTTGTAGCCTCTCAAATCTCTCCAAATGACGCTGCTCATCGTCGGGCATAACTGGAACCATATATGCAGGAGCTGGTGCAACGGGCGCAACTGGCTGAACTGGCTCGGGTGTGTGAGCCACGGGGGTCTGATTCCCTCCCCCTGCCTGTGAAGAAGATACTGCAGCAGTAGCTGCAACTACCTGAGCCAAGCCTGTGCATACTGATAAGATCTGAGCCAAGGTCTCCTGAAGACCCGGTATCACAATGGGCACTGCCGGTGCCTGAACCTGAGTTGTCGGAGCGTCTGCCGCTGGAATCTGGTCCTGAGCCTGGGCCACTGGTGCAGGAATCTGACCCTGAGTCTGGTCAGCTGGTGGGTCAGCAGGTGTTGGTACTGCTGCCCTACTTCTACCACGACCACGGCCTCTGGGTGCCAATGGTGGTCGGCCGCCACGTCCGTTAGCCCGTGTTCTCGCCATCTACGAGAGAATAGAATATGGAAAAATTTGATTTCATGATAACACAAATCGCAGGATATGAATCCAAGAAAATGAGGTTTTTCCTAAAGTTTCTGTAGCCCTCCAAGGATAGATACGGACGTCTACGCACCGATCCGCGAAAGCCTACTAAACCGGCTCATGACTCGCGAGTCCTAGTAACCTAGGGCTCTGATACCAACTTGTCACGACCCAAATCCGGTCGTGATGGCTCCCAACCATTAAGCTAGGCCAGCCAGACCAACTATTATTTATCACAACGACTACCAGTCCCAAATGGACATTTCCAAGAAGAATATAAGAGTCAAAGAACTCCAATAATAATAATAATGAACAAAATACCGACACTCCCAAAGATCCGGAGTCACAAGTCTAGAGCCTCTAACAAAACCCAACGGGAGTAGAGAGTACTGTATAGAAATACTCAAGTCTGAATACAAAATACAAAATAACAACTGGAAAGGAGAAGAGAAGCTAGGTTCTGCGAACGTAGGCAGCTACCTCAGCAACTCGATATGACACTG